>OU612044.1:145072286-145471927 GCA_914767935.1 Coremacera marginata
TAAGTTAAAATTGGTATCTTTACCATGATTACTTAATGGAAGAAATTTATAAAATGAAATCCGGATCTCTAATGGAACGTGGTGCGCACTAACAGTTGAAATAGGAAAATCTGATTGAAATAATCTATAATTAATATTACTAGTACAAAAAACTAAATCTAATAGTCTATTTAAAAAGTTAAAGCAAGAGTTAATTTGGAATAATCTAAGTTCTAAAATGTTATCAATGGGAAATTTAAATAAATATCGTAGGGTTGCTTGCATAATTGACGATACTTGTACTTAATAGTAGTATAGAACCAAAATCGGTAATACTATGAGTTTTTTGAAATTTTTTATAATGCATGGATTTTAAGTTTATAAATTTTCTCAGTTCTTCAGTAAACTATACAGGACCAGATGTTAAACGGGCTTTTCTTTGGGGTACTGATGATGGAAAACAATCATTAAGAGATTTACTAAATGCAGAGACAGCCGAATCAAGATTTTCTTGCAATGTTTTTGTATTAAAGATATTTAGTACGGATGTCCAGTTAATATTAGATATCGCTACCTTAATATAGAAAGGCCCTATCTCAAAAGGCCCTAAGTCAATAGGAGAAGGAGAAAACTTAATAAAAAATTAAGTTCTGTAAATTCGAATTTTTTGTAAACAAATTTTTTTATTAAAAACTATAAGTGATGTAGCGATGTTACAATTCTTTTTACTGTAGAAATTGCAGAACTTTGTTTTTTATGAAGTTTTTTTCTTCTCCTATAATGTAAAAAAAATTGAGTTAGGGCCTTTCTATATTAAGGTAACGATATATAGTTTTTAACAAAATATAATTGGTTGTTTTAAAATTTAACTTACTTATTACTTACTTATTACTTATTACTTACTTATTACTCAACGTAATCCGATTCTTTAAATATTGCTTAGGAAAATTTAGAGCAATTTCTAAAAATGGATGGTACGGATCTTCAGGGAGCACGAGTGGATCTGTCCTTGAAACTGAAATAATATTGCTGTCATCAAAATATAAAAGATCCAGCAACGGCTATATTGCTGAAGTGGCTGTATAATGAAAAAGTCCATGACTTGAAAGCTGATTTAAAAATTGATTAACAGGTGAGCATTCAGACAAAGGCAATAATATTGCAGGATTTTCGGTGCAGCAGTTCCAAGCGGCACTTGGAAGATTAAAGTCATGAGTTATTAGAATGTGATCATAAGACTGAATTTTTAAACACACTTTATTTATGGAAACCAAATGTTTCAAACATACCCCTACGATTGAAACAGCATGAACATATTACATAAAGATTTAACGCACAATACTTTACAAGAACACAACAAAATTCAATATCAGATGCCTCAGGAATTATTATTTCTTGTAAGAAATAAGAAAATTTAACGGCAATTAAGACTCCACTGCCATTAAAAGAATTACCAGCAATAGCGTTTCTATCTTTACAGCAAATATTCAAATTATTAGATAGAATTTCAGTATTTAGGGTGTTAGGCTTAAGGGGGGACATGACATTGGCAGTTTTTGGAAATCTGCTAATATAATAATTGCAAATTTAATAATTTTGTATTTTCGTAAATATTCTTAAGATTCTAAGAAAAAAAATTTCATGGAAAAGTTCTTACGGGTTCAAAAGTTACAGCCGGATTAGTGAGAGCGCATTTTTAATTTTTGCGCCACCTACGTACGGCAGCTGGTATATACATATGTACTAGTTTTACTTGCTACCTGACTTTTGGTGATTGTTATTTCGTACCTACTTGAAGGGTGAAGCCCGAATTGTTGACGATTGCAAAAAACTATAAGAAACAGCACAACACAAGATAACGAAGGCATACAGTACGAAGCAGGCATGGCAGATTGAAGGTAACCTTTTTTTTCTTTGTTCACAAACTTTGAACGCGTTTATCTCGAAACCATGTTTTTCGTACCGATTGCGGCACTAGCGGGTTCATTTTTTGACGAAATTTTTTTTTTGTATTTTTTTGAACTTGATTCGCTATTGTATGCCACGAGCTTTTTTTTAAATTTTTTTTTCGATTTTTTATGAATTTTTTAAGTCAATATTTTTTTCGAAAAAACACACTTTCAAATTTGGAACATCACCAAAAATTTTAAAAAAAGCTCGTGTCATACGATAACCAATTTTGTTAAGATTTAAAAAAGTCATTTTTTTCCAGATCGGACAATTTTTACAACTCCCAGCGCTGCAACCACGAGGCCCCGTTTTTTCTCTGCCGCCAGTTTGGAGCTCTATAAAACCATGTTGGAGTGAAAAATATATTTTTTTGAATTTTTTTCTTGTAATTTGTTCAATTCTCTACAATAATAAAAAAATTTTGGAAATATGTTTGTTTTTGACTAATTATGTCATAAAGTAGGTTGTGGCTTAAAATATGTAAATATTTTAACTTTGTATTTAATTCTCGAACCAGGTAGAGTAGCCAGTGGTATAAGATAAGGAATGCAATGCAACAATCTAGGTTTTTTTTTTTTTGTTTAGTAGTACGAACAGGTAGAGTAGCCAGTGTAGTTTTCTAGACTTTTGTTAATAGTTTTTGATTAAATTGAGGGTGCTGATTACGAAAACAAGACTAGCTTTTTTCTAACAGCTCTAGTATTTAAGATATCCTAACCAAAAATATTAAATAAACAAAGTTTTGAAGTAAAAGTATGAAGTAAAAGTTACTTCTTTCACTGCATAGCGATCATTTTTAACATTAAAAAGACTAAAAACTTTCTTGCGGAGTTCGACGGGACAAGAGAGATACATGGCTTGGGGTTGATGAGTGCACATTGAAGATTTTATTTTAATACTGAAAAATGTATCAACGATTTTGCAGAAAAAAATGCCAGGAGGTTGAATTCTTTTATTATAAGCTTAAAATTTTTTTTTTTCATATATAAAAATTTTAATTAATTTCAGATGATGACTATTTGTTTCGCATAACTTTGAAGTCCTTTTTCTCAAAACTACGTTTTTCAAAACTGCGGGCAACCAAGCTCAAAAAATACTTGACCGATACTTAAAATATTTGGAAAGACATTTTTCAATAAAATTCTAACTAATGTGAATGATTTTTAAAATAGCCTTTTAAAATCGTTTCAATCGATTCAAAATTTAAAACAAAAAATAAGTAAAAAATTAGATTTATTTTTCCATGTTCGCATACATTTTAAAAAAAGACTTTTTTTAAAATTCTGTCTCATTCAGATAGGAGATTTTTTCGGGTCAACCTAGGAGCCAGGAAATTTCTTCTGATTAAAACCATCACCTCGATATCACTCTTTTTTACTCTACTCTAAATGTATTGCCGGCCTTAAAAGCCGCCGCTTAAAATAGTATAAATGTAAGTTAGGGTACTCAATTAAATATTAAATTTTCCGTTCTCTGGACTTGGCTAGCAAAATTGTGGCTTTAATGAATTAATTATTCTTAAAATGCAGTAATGCAATAAATAACAAATTAGTACCCGGGTTAATGGCTTGAAACTTTTGGCCAAGGATAAAGTAAATAAATTTATTATTACACTAAATTCAAATTATAGTAAATACACACACACAATGTAGGTACCTATTGTCTGTTGCCGCAATTCGATTTATTTAAAGCACTCCAACTGCCTAAGGATATGCTTCGATTTGCACAGTTACTTCTTCCTTTTATGGAGCATTAAAATATTTAAGTTCAGGCCAAAAGTCATACTTTAAGAGCCTTGCCAGGAGGCGCCAACAATTTAAGTGTGCTATTTTTATGTGTAAGAATATTTGAGTGTTTTGTTCCAGCTTTAAAGAAAGTAGTTCAAAATTGCTATCTATTGTGACCAAAACAAACAACCACTTCGGCTTCAGGCCTTAAGAAAGAACGTAATGGAAATTTGAACAAAAAAGTTATTTTGAGTTACCCAAAGGCAGCAAACAAAAATAAAAACAACCTTGATAATGAGTTGCCAAACAGCAGACGATCTGTCAGCTGGAATCCTCCACACAAACAATACAACATTACAATGTATCCTCAATTTGCAACAACCTCGAGCAAAAGACGAAAACAAATTCTTCAAGGGTAAAAAAAAAAAAAAAATCCTTGCCGGATATTCAATTCTTATAATAAATTATGCTAAAATCATAAACCGTTAAGGAAATCCTTGCAAACCGAGCGAGTTTTCTGAAATAAAGTCGCAACAAAGAACAAAAAAAAAAGAAACGCACATGAAGCATTATATAAACTCGCATAACCATGAAGTGCCTTTTGTTGATGCTATATGGCAATGCTGTGTGATAAAGATAATATAAATTATACGAGTATATTTATTAAAATTTTGCTGAATCTCGTTTTATAAATGCTTTGCGAAATATAAAAGAACTGAAGCTGTTAAAAACGTAGATAAACAAATTTGACGAAATAAATAAGAGTTAATGCGGGAAAACTTCTTCAAGGACTCAATTATGAGTGTATAGATTCTCGCAGAGTTAACTTTAAAGGGATTTTGTATTGAAGTTCGAGCTGTATGACAAAATTCTTAGGATTAACAAAAAAAAACATTTTTTTTTTACAACTTCATAAAAATGTTTACAAAAACTTTTGCCATTTTCTCATCTAATACCTACCCTGCAGTGAAAAATCTTACTAGTCATGAAATTCACTAGTAAATTTACTAGTAAAAATTAAGCTAGTCAAGAAAATACTAGATTTTAAAGTAGTTAAGTCCTTCTAGCTTGTAAAAAACTTAGTTTCACTCATTTTAGGATAATTTTCGACCCAGAAGTTTGTTGGTAAATTTTTAATTTTATTTTACTATTTTACTTAAAGAAAATATAATTGTTTTGTTTAAACAAAGCTTTTATACGAAAAAACGCCTTTTTTTATTTATGGGGTAAAGTTGGACCCAAAAGTTTGGGTTTCAAGAAGAGCTGCCAGATCTTTTTAGGAAAAAATCGAGATTTTGCAAAAAAAAAATCGGGACATAAGCAAAAAAATCGGGACAAAGATTTCTACATCTGCATCTTACTGCAATATTTTTTTTACAAAACTCATTGACAGAGAGCACAAATTAAAAACAAAGTCCATATGGAAACACAATTTTGAAACAAAAAACTTTTAGTTTTTGTCAATATACATTATTACATCGAGAAAAAAGTTGATGTTAAATTGAAAAAAAAACCTAGTATAGTTTATTAGAAGGCTTTGGCAGTTTTCAGCCACCCAAGTACTTTATCAAAACGCCTAAGTTTTACATGTTGACTTGCCAATTTTTGTTGGGTGTTAAATTAACCAAGTATTTGGTAATTTTTGTATACACTACTTTAAAAAAAAAAATTGAATTTGAAAAATATAACTTTTTCGCGTTTTGATTTTTTTTATTTAAATTTTTTTTTTTTGAAGCTGCCGCCGGTCTCTCATTCTGTGATTGGCTTGACTGAAATCGGCAATAACTTTTCTTTTATCATTTCAAATTTTTCTTTTATCAACACCGTTTTTCTTTTTAGGAATTAATGACTTCTCGGCTTTTCTTGCTGATTGACGTCTATTATAACAAGATCATTAAATTAAATAAAATTAAATATCAAATACAAAAATTTTACCGTCGCAATGCCGCTGAGATTCGAACCCACGATAACACTGTGTATGAAGTCACTAAGCTACGCATAGAGCCAAACTGCTTCGTTACGCGGAGTGATTTATTCAATATTAATTACAACTGTAGCTATGCTGCAGCTATCAGCAGAATACTGCATCCGTTAATACAGCATATGTTAGCATCTGTGAATAAAATATTTTTTTTGGCAGGGTTCGAAGTATGTGCTTTCAAAGCAATGTATTAAACAATAAATTGCTTAGGTGAATTAACGTAGCTGCAGTTATGTCAGCAAACAGCAGCAAGGCCGCTTGGATCAGTTAGTAAAGCGATGAACTGGCACCAAAAGTTCCAGATTCGACTCCGCACGGCGGGCAAAGAATTTTTTTTTTCTTTTTTCTTTTGCTGATAAAATGTAATAAAATATACTGGTGTGAATATTAACGTGTGTTTTTTAATTTACTTTATGGTATTTTTGAATTTAAAAGTGGTTTTATTACAAAAAAAAACCATTAAATTATCAAATCTATCCTTCTCTCGTGTGTCTAATGACGCAGCTGTGTTTTTTTTTTTTTGCAGAAGATTGCTCAAAACTATGCTTAAGCCATCCATGTTTGTTATTTTTTAATTTTGTATTTTAAGATTTTGGGCTTAGGTGAATCAAATATTTTTTTTGGCAAGGTATCGAAGTATGTGCCTTCAAAGCAATGTATTAAACAATAAATTGCTTAGGTGAATAAGCATAAGTTTATAATTCCCATACAATTCTCTTTACCTAAGCCGACTTAGGTGACTTACCTATTGTTTTTTTTTTCTCGATGTATCGAAAATTGGGACATTTGGCGTCCCGCGTGAGGTCCCGCGGGGCGCACATTTTTAGATTAAAAATCGGCACAACCGGCGTGAAAATCAGGACATGGCAGCCCTAGTTTCAAGGGTTAAATTATTCTTAAAAAATATTTCTGAAGTAATTGTTAATGTCCACCTGAAGACTCAGAATCACTAAATGCACAAAAAAAATGGGTTTCTAACAAAAACTGCATCAACATGACTTAACCATGAACTTCGGTTTGAAAAAATGGAGCACACTACGCTTGGATCCATAGTTGGCTGTTCTAACTACTGGGCCACGAAGACATATTTATTTGAGTAGATCATACTTATGTTAAATTTTACAATAAGTAGTTCTTTTCTTTCTTTTATGATTGAATTGAGTATTTCGTTCAATACTCTGAACGTACATTACGGTCTAAAAAATTTAAATCTGAATGTAACTTTTTCTGAAACATTAGCATACTTTTAAGCATTTCTAAAATTGAGTTTTGATAAAGTCAACAGCACATGCTGCAATGTTAACGAATGCAACTTTGAATCTAAAATTTGATTTATTCTTAGATCTGTGCATTTCCACATAAACACCGTATCTTTCATATAATTTAAATGTAGTTCTTAACTCACATTTATATCGAAATAAAAAAATATTCCCATGCTGGGGTATTTTAACACACAAAATACTGGTTACTAATTCTAGCTGTCAGATTGCCTACGATATGTTGGTCGAAACTAAAAGGATATGTAACTAAAATATTGTGCAGAAAATTAACACTTGGCAATGCATAAGTTGTTAAGATTATCGACGACTTTGATGTCGTTATAGAGGCAAATTCTGACGAAAAGTAAAGTACAGATGTACCTGTTGAGATTTTTACTCGTTCAGATCGTCGGAGAGTAAATCGTGAAAGTCTTCATGATGAACCAGTTCGACAAGCTGAAGACGATGTTGATGGCACTTCATTTCGTAGCTTGGACGGTTGCATTGAAATGTATAGTAACTTAGAACAAACACCTCCAGTAGAAGATATTACAGAACCGAATCGAAGATCAAAACGAATAACTAAAGGCAGACCTCCAGATCGCCTTGGTTACAATGTCAATGCTTGCGAGTTGGTACAACCAAAGACGTATAGCGAGGCAGTCAAGTCAAAAGAGCGCGATATGTGGACAAAAGCAATGGAAGAAGAGATATCATCTCTGAAATCTAATAAGACGTGGAAGCTTGTAATTCTTCCAGGTAATGTAATCACAGTCAGCTGTAAGTGGACCTTCAAGTTAAAACGCAATATCGATGGTGAAGTTCAGAGATATAAAGCTCGTTTGGTTGCGCGTGGCTTTAGCCAAAAGTATGGTTGCGACTACGATGAAATTTTTGCTCTCGTCGTTCGCAAACAACTCTTCGAACACTGTTTTCGAACACTGCTTTTGAACACTGCTTTCGAACATTGCTTTCGATAGGTGGTGTAAAGTGTATGTCAGTTGTGCACATGGATGTGAATCTGCGTTTCTCAATGGTGAATTGAATGAGACCATTTATATGCGGGAACCTACAGGATTTGAGGAAGGGAATTGTAAACTCGTATGCAAGTTACGAAAGAGTTTATATGGCTTGAAACAAGCTGCGAACGTATGGAACAAGACTATTAATAAAATGATTATCGGAGGAGGATATAAACAGAGTACAGCAGATTTGTGTTTATATACAAAGTACGCCAACGAGGAAGGGTTGACGTATGTTCTTGTATACGTTGATGATATTTTGGTAGTAAGCGAAAAGAAGAACAACATTAAGTTCGTAGAAACATTGCTTGGTAAAAATTTTTATATCAGTAATTTGGGTGACATTCACCACTACCTTGGCTTAGAAGTTTTTCGAGATAAGCAATTTAATTTTTGTATTCGTCAGAAACAGTACATTCAAAACTTGTTAACTGAGTTTGGTTTAAAAGATGCGAAGGTATGGTAAATCAAAATTAGAAATTTTAGTTGACAACTGCATTTATCAGCGTCTTATTGATTCACTGTTATACCTCAGCGTCAAGGCAAATCGGAGTGAGAATTTTACAATGAAAAAGTTTTTAGAACAAACAGAAACACTCAATGAAAACTATTTATAAATAACTAAGTTGAATTGTATAAAGTATGAATTGAATTGAACTTTAACATAAGTAACCCACCCGGCGAAAGTTCGTTTACAATGAACTTTTATCGAGAAAAAATTTTGTATTTTCAGTAATAATAAAAGTTAGTCTGAAAGTGCCAAAAAAGTTATCCGAAAGTATCCACCTTACAGTAAAAAAGTATAAAATATAATTATCTTCGCATTTGTGTTGAAGAATTAATCGCTTTGGAATTGTAAACGAATAACTTTTCGAAACATAAGCAAACCTTCGTTTATGAAGTAACCGTTACGCCTACCTAACGTATCTTTTTTGAATCCTAATCGATATTGTATTTGATTGTCATCATCACGAACTATTCGTAAATTTTTAAACTTTCGATATCGAAGTCGGATTTTGTGCCGTGTGGGAAATAGCACAATTTTCGTGATAATGTTGGAGTCTCTCTATATATGTTTATACATGTCTGCATCATTTAACATTAAATATCGTCGCAAATGCAACATAAAATACGATGCAAGTCGTGTAACGAAAAACTCATCAACATTTTTTAACTGTGTAGGCACGGTAAAATAAACCCAAACAAGTATGCGCGATAGCATAAGGTCAGAGCTTCTGGCCACGAAGCGAAGTTTTAGTGGTCCTAACTACGGTTGCAATTTTGTGCTTTTTTTAAATTAAAAATATTTACAATCATACAGGCAGTTTTTGTTTTTTTTTTAAGAAAAATTGAAAATAAATTATACGAGTAAGAATAAAGTCCAAATTATATAATCGAATAAATAGGAAGATGTATACTATGCTTGCTTTCTGGTTTGTTCGTATTTTGTTCGCCTTGATGATGCAAGGGAGGCAATGGTGCTATGGCAGCACGTTCAACTTGCAGCTGAATTGCACGCGGTTCAATGCGAGTACGGAAAGGGAAAAGTGCATTATTCCCGATACGAGTATTTCGACAAATTTTCAAAGCTATGAGGACCGAGCCTGCAAGTCATCAAATTCAAATAAAAAAATCCTCTTGATAACCCCAACTGTGTCACGAAAGTTAAAAAAACTGCGATCTAATTCTGTACGTGAATATTGAACTTTTAACTAGATGTCCATAAGCAAAAGGGACAATTGATATTTTCCATGATATCGCCATGTTTAAAATACTAGTTGGCTTTATGAAAATAGACAGTTCTTGAACTATGTCTAGTTATTTAAGCAATCGGATGCAAAGAGTTAAAGTCAACCAAGAGAATTTCCTTTCTATAAAAATGTCTCAAGTGGTGTACCTCAGGGGTCCATACTTGGTCCTCTGATATTCACCATGCTCATCAGACATCTTCACTGTCTGCAAACATGCATACGTTCATGCTTACGCCGACGATGTACAGCTCTAGCTTTCACGACGAATTGGACTACTAGATGACCTGTTTTGTAGACTTAACGAAGACCTCAGTAGCATTAATAAGTGGACTAAATTAAACGATCTTCAATTAAATGCTGCTAAATCGTATGTCCTACCTATTTGTAAGATCAAAACTATCTTGATGACGTTCCTGATTTATTTATCGGTAGTAGCAAGCTTACTGTTGTATCGAAAATAGTTAATTTAGGTTTCTGTATTAATACTTCTCTATCCTGTGTAGATGTTATTATTGTTGTCAAAAAAGTTTATTATGTCCTCCCTTTTAAAACTGCAAATTGCCTTCAACTATGTTACACGCTATGTATATGGCCTTCAACAATTTGACCACCTGTCTACCTTTAGAAATGCAATACTAGGTTGTAAATTAGCTGCATACTCAACGCACGTAACTGCATATTTCTACATAAGCTTATACATGAGAAACCGCCTTCCTACTTGTTTGAGAAACTCCAATTTTCTCTATCTAGAAGGAGTCATGTTCTTATAGTTCCTAGACATAATTCGTTAAATTCTTCGAGTATATTTTTCATTAACGCCATTAAGCTTTGCAATGCACTGTCTCGTAGAAAAAGGGAAATCAATAGGATAGGTTCTTTTAGGTACTCTATCTTATCTTTTTTTTCTAATTCTTAATATCACTCTCTATTTCATATCTATATCTTTCTCTTCTTCCACTATAAAGTCTTTTAATTCTTTCATTAGTCCTTTTTTTCTTTTTTATATCTATATTATTATAGATATTACGCAAGATATTATATTTTTATGTGATGACTATCAAATCTATACTGTAGACGCGATTTTCATAAATAGGGTAGAATTGAAAGGTCTTGCTCTGTAGATGTACAATAGGGTCTTATTTTTTCTTAAATTTTGTGTATTTTTTAAAAAAAGCTGAAACAATTTTCTATGAAACAAGCCAAATTTCCCTGTGATGCCTAAAAGTATGTGATGGATTTTTTATTGTAATGCTATGAGAAGTAATAACTGGACTACTTAACAATTCAACAGAAACATAGGAAGCTTCTACGAAATCCTTGGTTCAAAGGTAAAAATAGTCCTTAATATAAAAACAAAATTACCTATCTCTAGATATTTTTTTATTTTTTGGCGTTTTAACGCCATACGGGATTACTAGTTTTATAAAATAATAATAATAATGATAATAGTTATAGTGGTTATAATAATAATTTAATGATAATGATGCTAATAATAATAATAACAATGATGATTATAATAATAATAAATTTCATAACATATTATTAAATAAAAATAAATACTCTGTTTTACTCTTTACTATTTTACAATACTATTGCAATTTTCTATTTTCCTATATCATTTAAAACATATAATGTAGCCTTAGTTAAGTTATTTCATCAAACAGTTGTGATAAAACTTATATCGAATGTATCTATGTTGTGCTATAAAAGAACTTGCTCTTAATGTACTAATGTATTCTTTAATAATAATAATAATAATAATAATAACTACTACTGGTATGAAGGCAGTCTGCTTTTTAACCATTTGGTTGCACTGAAGGAGGGAAGGTTAATAAAATAAATTAGCAATCTTCCCAGAAATTCCATTTTTGGATAAAAGTTTTACTTCTACCGTGCGTGGCAGCCACACACATATTTTTTTTTTTTCTTTAAATTGGTGCTAAGTTGATTCACCAAAACTGCGCAAGTAGATTATTATATAGATTATTATATTAAAGTTGCGCAGTTCTAGTGAATCTATTAAGCACCAATTCAAAGAAAAAGTCACTCATGCTTTGCATAAATGCATTTAGCAATTCAGCAGTACTTTGACAATTTACTTCAGAAATTAGCTATTCGTAAAGTTGTGAACATACGCCAATTGTGCTCTGAAAAAATTATGTCATTTGTCAGAACCATGTAAGAATTATAAGGCGGGTGCGATTCGGAGAGCAAATGACGACATAGAAAAACATTGGCGTAGGTATAATGTCACTTTTGACATTTGACGTTTACTCGTTCGACCATAGGGATGTATAATTTGCTTGTAACTCAGTGTTGCCAACTACTGATTTCTACAGATATAAGCCTTGCACAGATAAACGGATAAAATGGCAAAATAAGGTAAATGTACGGATTTTTAAGAATTTCGCACGGAATTTTCGTAGATTTTTGTGTTTTGCACCAAATTTCATGTCTAAATGGATTTGAATCTTAAAAAAATGTACTAATCTCACAAAAATATGTTTTGATAATTTGTTAAGACTTTGCGCTTATCTACACTTGCAATATTACACACAAAATAACTTTTCAAGAAATGTAATTACACAGTTATTAAAATTTTCGATTCAAATATATGATCATAAAACATAATTTTATACAGATTTTTCTATAAAGATATTGATTCATTTTGTTATGATTTTCAAAAAGAAAAAATTCTTTAGAGTTTCCTTAAAATATATCAATCTAAAAACTGGTTCCTCGAGATTGTGTTCTCCAATTTAAACAATCTATAATATAAAAAAAAAAATGAATTGAAGCTAAGTAATACAAAACATCATTTATGTTAGGAGAATAGGTTCCATCATAATTTATGGCCTTAGCTTCTTAATATAATATTCTAATTGCTGAACTCATCTCGGGGAACCAGTGTTTTTGAGTGGAAATTCTGATGAGAACTCTATAGAATTTATTCTCTGTGATTTCATAGAATTTAGATTAATTTTTGATTTAATTTTTTACAAAGCATCTTTTACTTTTTTTTAAGAAAAACAAAAAAAAACTTGAATAATAAATGGTGTGCTATTTTTTAATTTAGAAACTTAAATGTATATTTGTAATGTATTTTAATGTTACGTATATTGTATTTTGAACGATGTCAAAAAATCTAATGTTCCTTTAAGTGCTCCACAAAAGTTATTTTGTATGTAGTTTTTAAATATCTTTACTTTTAGTTCTACTTTTAGTTACGTTGTTTAATGCAAATTTTGAAAAAAAAAAAAATATAAACAATTTTCAAAAAACTATTTACGACTTTAATTGAGTGATTTTATTAGCTGTAAAAATTGATTGATTGATTTTATTAGTTTAAATTGAGAAAAAAATAATATAAATTTGCTTACACGGATTTACACGAATTATTTAAGTCTCATTTCAGGATTTTTACTCTCTGCGGATTGGCATAACTGTTGTAACAGTATATCTCAATTTAGTACCCAGATTTTATGTGAGAAAATGTAAGAAAAGTGAGTAAAAACCATAAAAAGTTAATAAAACTAGCCGTGTTATTTTAGATACATTACAAAATAAATTGTATTTTGGCTTTAAATGAAGCAAATACAAGATAACTTTTAATATAATTTTAACTCGACTACTTACTTCGATTGTTCGGTAACCGTTTTATTAGCGTCGCTTTGTACGGCTGCTATCAAAAATAACCGCTGAACATACTCGTGCCAATCATTAACAAGATAAAATATGTACAAAGCCTGAAAAAAATTACCATGGATGTGCCCAAGCAATTGTGACCAGCAATTTCATCGGGTAACATCACGCTAAGTATTCATGGTGTCATCTACTTACATATAATGTTTACAAATCGCGCATGATATTTTGCATATTTTACAATTCACTTATTGTTGTTAAAATAAATCGCTATTTTTATGTTTTAAGCAAAACGCACTTGAACGCACTTAAAAAAATCACAAATGAATTAAATTTCAATAAAGTTTGTCTGTCCGCCAATTAACATTTTCAAAACATCTGATTTTGACATTATACCCAAGCCATTGTTATTGTTTTGTAACCCAAGAGAGCGTGATTCTAATACACCTACCTTATAATTGAATCATGGTCAGAACCATGGTAGAATTATAAGGTAGACTCAAGTTGGAGCAAAACGGAAGCTGTGTGTCAAAATCGCCTGGCCGAATTTTAGTTTTCTTATTGGTGTTGTTGCCTTTATCATTTGACGTTAAGCGTTCTCACAGCTTTGTTGTTGCTAAACTTGTTGTTTGAGTAGACATTTAAATGTTAGCTTACCTCCCTATAGGAACAAACTAACTTGTTTTTAAAAACAACTAATTAAAAAACTAATTTAAAATAAACTAGTATATGAAGTACTTTGAATTATATTAAGGCTTCAATATACTTCAATTCTAAATAGTTATTATTGCATTATATATGAAGTAATTGAAATACTACTTAAAAACAAGTGATTGATAAACTACTTTGAATTATATTAAGGCGGCAACTACTCTGATTTAGACAAGTTTTAATTGCAAATTTTTATTAGATTACAAGTTTATAATATATATAACCATGTTATTTCATCAAATATTATTAACTTTTGGCCATCAGTAATAGTTTTTAATTGGTTATTTTAAAGTAATTAAAAAATAATTTAAATATAACTAATTTAACAAGTAGTTGAAAATATATGCAAACGAAAGTCAATTGACTTATTTAGCGGACATCACCATACAAAATATGTTAGTTCGTTCTATGGAAAAAAGTCAGAATTTCAACTAGTTGTGGTTGACAAAAAACTACTTTATCAACTACTTTTAAATTACTTGATTTTCCTACAGGGCTTATAATAGTATCATGGGTCAGAACAATAAAAAAGTATTGCATCTCATTAAGAGATTACATAAGCTAGGAATATCTAACCCGGACTCATAAATAGGTAACATGTTCCTCTTTACTTACTCTTCACTTAATAGACTTACGCCACTTGTGCTCTGAGCAGCTCGTATTTACATATTTAGAAGTTTTCTTAATAAGATAAATAACTTTAAAGCTTATGTTAAATAAAATACTCGTATAACACAGACGCAATTTTTTAAAACGTTTAACTTTTTTATGTGGTGGACTGTGTTGAATCTGCTAGCTGTATTCTCTTTCAGACACATTCATAAAAAGTTTATGGTTAAGAAGATTTCAATAGCAATCAGAATTTTATTATTATTATTGCCATATATTTCCTCTGAAATTTGTTCTTAATGTTTTTATTTATTAATTCTCTACAATAATAATAATCAAAAATAAAAGGTCTTATTGCTAAGGCTTTATTACAGATGCAGACTTTGCTTTTATAAATGGAATTAAGAAAAGAATCGCATTAATTAGGACGTTGAATTCATATGCCTTTCTTATTTCCTTTCCTTCATAAATCCCCACAACAAAGGATAAAACCAGAGACAGTTTCATAAAAGAAGTTTTGTGGACTAAAATAATAAAATAACTTGCATCAAGTCTCTTAAACAAACAATCTCAACTCAGAGTGGTTAGTTAAATATTTCAAGGGCTGTATAACTAGATGTTTGTTTTGCTAGGCCGCCATTTCTCCAAAACAAAAATAACAATATTTATTTTTAAAGCATATTTTTAACGCCAAACTGTGAGTGGCAACACTGTTCATGGGTTGTAATCTTTGAAATAATTCTCTTTTAATCTTTTTTAGTAGTGCTCTCGGATTCTGTATTGAATATTTAACCATATCACGTACACCAACCGAGAAGATTTCAAATGCAAATTTCCCAGTAGACTACTTCTTCAGGAAACTATCCGCAACTTATAATGAAAATAAAAATGTTTGTACTTGTGTGCGCAAAATTAAAGGGACTTAATTGTGAAAGATTTAAGGTGTGTAGAGATATTGATTTAAAATTTTTTTTATATATTTAGAGAAATATTCCGTTTAAAAAAACATTATTTTATTCGTGTGACATAATTTTTTTTTTTAATAATAAAATCTCTGAGGCACCCAGAATATAACCGGCAGGCAAGTTTATGAAAAAAATAAATCGGCCGATTAACTTGAAATATTTTGTGGGCTTTAAGCAACTTATTTTTTACGAACTGACATCGAGTTATTTATTTAATGGCTGCACAATCGTATACACCGCATTTTACTCTCAAGTTACACTGTTGTACACAAAAACTGTGCAAGACCTCTAACATAGAAATTTCATTAAGTGGTTATATATGATGACTTTCTGCATTTACAGAATTTTTTATCACTTCGAATTTTTCGTCAAGGACCTCATAAATGAGTCACTTAATATATTCGTACTTTGCCTTATTTGGCTTATCATAACCTTGCTACTGCTTAACTGATTTTAAAAAACCTTCAAACCTACAAAGGTAGGACTTGCAATTTTGTACTCGAATTTAAAAAATAAAAATTTGTGCATCTATTTCAAAATAAAAAACACTAAAACATTCAACGTATATTTTTAATTTTTTTTTTTACATTTTCTAACGCTAAGAAAACAAAAAAAAAATCTACTGACATAATTTTGTTTATTTTTTTCGTCAGAAGACAAAAGTTTTAATTTTTGAACTCATTAAAAAAAAACTAAATCGATTTACTAATAATACAATTATTGATGGAAGCACGATTTAACAAATTTTCAAATTTTGTTTATTTAAAAATATCGTTTCAGAAATACTAGAGTTAATATTGATAATACTGATATTGTTTTTTTTTTTTTTTGTTATATGTCATGAATATAGTTTTACAAATATATTTTCATTTTAATTTACTAGTTTCTTGTGTAAAAACTCTTCAGCGACCTTTTCCTCTTATATCAATAATCGCTGGTTATGCGTTGAAGAGACTTATAATATTCGTGTAACATGGGAAACTTGTTTCCATTTTTGAAATTTCCTGGTGGAATCTTTCACCATGCTCGTCACTGAATTTATCTAAGTTTTGTAGGTGGGAAAAATTCCAAATGTGAATGTAAATAATGTACTTTTGTGGACATATTGCATCCTATATCCTTAAATGCGATTAGCATTTTCTTCACAATTTCTAAAAATTTTCATAAGCTGCAACAAAACAATCAGTTGCATAAGCTATTGTAATACTTGAGTATATTTTTTATTGTGCAAAACGACTGCTTTTAAGCCAAAAAACATCTTGTGATATATTCAAGTGTACAAGTATAATAAAAGAAATCTTATTTTGACTTTTGGTGGAACCGTCAATAAATAATTTTCCATTGATTGGCATTATTTGGTTTTTATAAAATATATATTTATTATATTTCATACTCCAGACAAAATTTTGCAAATATTGCATTCTCGTCGTTGCAATAAACTAAAAAACTGCTTTCTGCGTCCCTAGTGAATGGCTGAAACGCATTCGTTTGTTTAGTTCTTCCAAATGTAATCAGAACATTATTTTGTAGAAAGTTCCACTATTGCATTCTGGATCCTTATAATTCTGTTTGGCATATTAATAATTGTAAATCGCGACTATGCTAACAAACAAAATATGAAGAAAAAGCTATCCCATTTATTACACTTTTTAGTCACGTCTTTTGTCAAGAGTTATTATTTGGCTCCAACAATAAACCTTTTCTTTACACTTTACATCAAAGATACTGTAACCAACCATCTTTTCTGTATTTCAGTTGCAAAACAATGCAAAAATATTTGTTTCTCCTAAAATTTTGAAAATAAGCAAGGCGATTCTAATAAAACTGAGCAATGGAAGTACATATATAGAATTTCAAAATTAACAGAAAATGAGTTTCGTGCATACAGATCCACATGATATCAAAATATATTTTTAGTAATAACTTTTGATTGGAAACAAATATTGGCTTTTTTTTAAATAAATTATTTTTTAAGCAAGACTATTTAAAAAAAAAATATAAAAGGAACATTTTATTAAAAAAATAATTTTATCAAAAAAATCAAGGTCTTTTTTTTTAATGACAGAAACAGCTAATTAATTTTTGTGTAAAACTGAAACAATTTTTTGCTAATAAATATTATGCCACGTAAAAGAGAATTTAAAATGAAATTTTGATTTGAATTTCTTTTACAACAAAAACAACTTTCATGTAACTTTTTGAGAAACAGTAATTATTTTGGATCATTTTTGAAAAAAAGATTAAAAATATAAATGCCCATCAAATGGCATTCTTGTAATAGTTTTTATAAATTAATTTTATTGAACTTTTTAACAAAAAAAAGTTGAGTGAAATATATTTAAAACCAGCGGAGATATTTGCATCGAAAGACATATCTTTAAATTTCGGATGATTTTTTCTCATTCTTCGGGCAAACAAGTAAGAAACACACAGATTGTATGTAAGCACAGTAAAATATCAACATTTCGGATCGAATATCTACACATACGGAAAGTTCGAGAAAAAACAAAATTTTTGATACCCATAATGTTGTCGATATCTACAACAAAATCTTTTTTTATTTAAGAAAATTAGTGCATTTTCTAATAAAGAAAATTTTAATATAAACAAGTAAAAGTTAAAAAAAAAACAAAACAGGTATATTTTAAAATTATCTGAAATTAATTATAAGTAAAAATGGAACAATTTCGAGTACGGGCTCTTCAAGATATTGACTAATTACTGTTAAAAATGTCAACAACAAAATAGCAATAAAACTTCTTTCTAAAAATTAGATGCCATCATGTGCGCCTTATCAATACCTTTCGTTTGATACCAAATATGTGTATGTTTCTATGGAAAATAGTTAAGCTATGGCGAAAAAACGAAATTTAAGCTGATTTTAAAATGCTATTTGGCTTTTACTATCGACTGAGCACGTATAAAAAAATACGTCAACCTTAGATTTTTGTTCTCTATCACATATCCGAAAGTCATTCAAATCGGCGAGTGGCACCTGGGGACCTTTCCTTGAAGTAAGGCAAGGTACGGAAATTCGAATTCTTAAAATGGCCATTGGCGAAAAAATCAAAGTGATGAAAACATTCTGAAAACGCAGAAAGTCACCATGTATATCGGCAAAATGCAAAATATTGGTAGTTACTCTTGTACATTACAAAAAATTTTTTTTTTAGAACAGTGTAATTAGCAGTTTTCTATATTTTGTTTTCCGCGAGCCACGATTTTCTTATAAACACAAATTGTGAAATACTTCATGTCAATCCCCAGTCTTAAGTGAATACTTTAACAGGATTTTTCTTTTTTGTTTTTTCAGATTTTCCATATTCGAAATATCCTGCCCAACAAAAGGGAACTTTTTTCTTGGTGCCTCAGTGATCTTAATATTACAAGGGATAGCGTCGCAAAAAAATTTTTTTTATTGAATACTTCTTAAAATACATACGATTTTTAAATGAATACCTTTAACCGTTATTTTGCGATCCTCCCTAAAACACACCTATATTTTTCACAAAAATGGATAAAAGTTCCCTTAACTAAGGTATAGAAAAAGCACAGTGCTGAGGATTTTCAATAATTTTTCTATCACTCAATAATCACTCCTGTAATCTGAGATCTGCTCGAATATTTTGAGATGCATTTAAGCAGATGTTGAGTTCTTTTGAAAAATTAAAAATATCGCTCGATGCCTTCAATAATGGCAAAACTAGTGTCTGATCGAATTTTCGGTATTGGTTTTTTTCAGTTTCAGCCTTTTTTATCAGTTACGGCTGTTTGGGCTACATACATATGTCCGAAACCAAAACTTCAGAATCTCATGCAAAAATCATATTTTATGACATACGAAAAAAAAATTATAAAAAAATTCAATTAATACTTATTCCATATTAAATATTATTAAAAAAAAATAAAATTTCATTTCCATATAAATACTCAGTTACGTTTTCGGCCGAAAATTACAAAAAGGACCGAACTTCGGTTTCGGTTAAATTTCAGCTTCCATCGGACACTAGTCATAAGAATTATGTTAAAGATGCATAAACATAAGATGCTTGATAACGATATCTTTTTTATTTTCAACGTATCAATAGAATGTGTAATTACTTGTCAGAGTTATTTTTGTTCCCTGTTATTGAGTTAGAATGGAACTGTTTCATATATAGCATCATATTTGATATTGTAAGCATATTTTGGTAGTGATGAAGCAATTTCCCATATCTGTTCCAAACTGAAAATACATCTCCCAAATAATCAGATTTTTTAATAATAATTTAAATAATTTTTAGCTACTTATATTAAAAATTTGATTATCAAATTTACTTATTTTCCTAAAAAAAAATAAATTTCTTATCGTAGATAAAGTGTCCACAACTTTCCATATGTGCAGACATTTGATTTGAAGTTTATATTTTACAGGGCTTCCATAAAAACTGCGTGCTTCAGAAGAGAAATGTGCTACAAAAAACTATCAGAATTACAAAAATTTGACTTTCGTTGGAAATCTCTCCGCTGCTTTTTAATATATTTCACTCAACTCGTTTTTGCTAAAAGTTAAATAAACAACTTGATAAAAATAATTTCAACAGTTTTTAAAAATTTTAAAATATATATTTTTTCGAAAAAATGTCTCAAAAGTTGCTTATGTTGTAAAAATATTTAAATTTAAAAATTTCATTTTTGTCAACTAAATTTAGCAATTTACTTACACAAATAGTAAAAAATAACTACTAAATATATGTCACTTTCATAGTTGTTGCGATCACAGACCTTTAGTAAAAATTTATGATAAATATTTTTTTAGTAAGCTGAAGTGTTTCCGTGGCTGTTGAATATTTTGAGAAATGGCAAATCGGTGGGCTCATGTGAACACCAACAAAATGTTGGTTTGGAGACAAGGAACTTTAATTTCTTATGTTTATTTTGACTTTTAGTGTTTATTAAAAGTATTTTGATAAAAACTTAATGAAATAATTGCAACATTTCGTAAATCTGTCTGATTCTCAGTGCACAAAGCACACACATACGTTAAAATTCAAGAAATTGATCGTTAACTTCAATGCAAGATGTGAATGGCTTTATTTATTGCAAGAATAATTAAATTTCAAATGTAAAATGATTATTTGTGGGAAATATCCTTATCAGAGTGGCAGTTCTCACAACAAAAATAATGGCTCACGAAAAATAAAAAAGGCGCGTGCATTTGTTCAAATCATGCGAATTTTGTGGCTTAAATGTTTTGGCAAATAATCGCAAAAAATTATGCAAAAATCTCGATCTTCTTCGGATGACGACGATGAGCGCCGGTTTTGCGGACGAGCATCTGCGGCCTTCTGTGTTGCTTGTTTGGATTGGATTTTGGTGTGGGCTGAATATTATGAACTGGGCCGATTATTTTAATACCGTTAATGTGATTGCATTTCGGAGTTTGACATTGTTGCCTATTTAATGACAGTTATAATGTGTAAGATATGTTACACATCACCCCACCGTAAGTGGTACACATCACTCCCAATATAAGTCACTTTTTTCTCGTTGATAATATTTTACCACAATGTGATAAAATGCAAAACCTTTTGTAATTTTCCAAGATATTTAACTTTTGAAATCTGAAGAAATTTTATCCGAAACGCTATTTTTGGTAATCAAAAAAAAAAACTTTTTAACAAAAATGAATCACGCTTTTTAAGAACCCTTATGAAATGTTTGTCTGCCTACTTCCAACAAATATGTAAATCTAGATGCTGTCAAAATAAAGATTTCACAGTTGTTCATTCACTCATATGTCAACACTTTGTACGAAAAATCGCCATGCTACACATCACCCCATGGCACACATTACCCCACTTCATCCCAAATCTTATCCCTCTATTATTTTTAATTGGACCTTTTGACCCTTTTAAAAAAATTTAAAAAAAAGTACCTTAAAAGTAATGTCAGATGGTTAAATCTTTCTATGAAAATGCTGCTTGGAAAATTTCACTTAATTTAAAATTTCCTTAAAAGTATGCAATGAAAATTTCGTTGGATGATGCAATATGAAGATTTCTGTAAAAGATGAACTTTTTACATTAAGTAACTAAAAACTTACTATTTATCTAAATAGAAGTAAGCCCTTGACAAATCTTGTACAAAGCAACTTAAAATGAAATTTTCATAGCATAGTGAGTCCTCTACGACTACTTTTAGAGCAAAGGTATCTAAACTACTTTTAGAAACTTTTTTTTTTGCCGTTTTTAAGAAGGTATTCTGCAAATATATTAAATATAATAATGAAAATGTATTAAAAATAATAAAATAAAATGTTATCAAAATCTGCAATTTGATTTTATTTTAATCAATATAATCAAAATCTGACATTCCAAGAAAGTGTAAATTGTCGTAGTGTTTTTTGCATTGCAATGACAACACTTAAATTACTTGATTGGTTTGAAAGAGTGTGCGAGCAATAAGAGAACGAAAATAAAAATTTAAGAGTATGAAACGAAGAGAGATAAAGGAAAGAGAAATTAAAACTAAGACCCATTTGAAAATAATTACTCTTTTATTCCTATTCCGCTTTGTGCGGAATTTCCTTAATAGCCTGGCAGAATCATGGCAGAATTATAAGGTAGGGCCGACTCGGAGAGTAATGAAGTAGAAAGCAGAATAATGGTCTGATTATGCAAACTTGACGTAACACAGATTAACATGACGTAACGTACTATGGCTTTTTGTTGATTATGCCACCAACGTAGCAACCACAGCAAGTGCCAAAAAATTTTCTAGATCAATTAGTTTTTCGTCGTCTACCTATCTAAAACATTTCAATTATTAATAAAAAAATCAATTTAAATTAAAATACTTACATTTCAAGAGTTGACGTACTTGTCAAGAGTTGACGATCAAGTCTTGTATTCGGTGGTGCGGGAATCGTAACAAAAGGGAAAGAAAACATTTACCGTACCGTCAATTCTTGGGCAATTCGTTTTGTGTTCGTTAGTTGTCCCGTTATTTTCACTTTTATTTCGGCGTCATCGGTACAAACTTGAGAAGAAAAAGGGAGGAGTGACAGAAACAATTGAGCGTCAACTCATGACGAGTGTAAATTGAATCGTCAAGTTTAAGAGGGAATATGCAAAACATGAACGTCGAATCTTGACGTGTAGGACTAAACCAGGACTAAGCAAATCGACCTTATAATTTTGCCATGCTTAATTTGAGTTAACGAGAAAAAGATTTTCTAAAGTCCCTGTCATGATACAATTATCAAGGTAGCAAAGTCTATTTTCTCACAAACGGCGATCATAGGTTGTCATTTGCTTGTATATGCTTTTATGATGCTTTTTATTTAATTTTTTTATGCTTTTTCGTTCTCTACTTTATACTATTTTTGAGTCCCGGTTGACAGGTGTCAAGACTTGGAGGTCATTTTTCTTACATTCCCTTTAACACTTGACGTAAGCTTACACAGGTTAAGAGTTGATGATCAAGTGTTCCGTAGTTTCTTCTGAAATGAAATGAAAAATAACAAAGACAAACAATAACAATAACAATAACAAAGAAATAGAAAAGTCTAAAGTCAATAATTTGACGATACGTTTGAAGTCCCCTTTCCATATTCCCCCCTTTCCATATTCTCCTTTTTTCGACAGTTTGAAGATTTGCACGTCAAATCTACACGAGTGTATGCCAGGTATAATAATAATATTGTTTTGGGAAAGATATTAATTTGTACATATCTTCTTATCTTTGTTCGCCTTTTCTTTAAAAAAAAAATCCTTGGTAGAATTAATTAAGGTAGATGGCTTACAGCCACTATCTCTAATGCGAAACAAACAGATTTTACACGACTTCGTCAAGCACACGAAAGAAACTAGTTTTTGCTTTTTATAAAACAATCATAAAAAGTTTTCATACAAATTTGACAAAAAATGGGAATCTAAAATTTCGACTGACATAAAAATGTTGCTTTCTGTTATGCAATGTTTTGAAACTTGAAAACTAAACGAATAAAAACTTTTCATCGTTTATTAGACGAGATTGCTAGCCTGGAAATAAAATCAATAAAAAGGTGGTAAAAATCGGGAATTTTTTTTAGAAAAAATCTCTTAAATGTTTCTTGTAGTGATTGCCCTTCCAAACATATCCTTAAAATATAGTTACTAATTTTTAGGAGCGTTTCTACCTAGAAGAAAAGGTTGTTTTTAATAATGTTGAATAATCTTTTTCCTTTTTTGAAATAAGAAGGCTCACTGCCCAAGGTTATTGTATCATTTTTCTTCTGCATACACCTTCAAGTAACATATAAGAGAAAAAATTCTTCACATTACATTCATATATAATTATATGGTATATCAGGTTTTCAACGACACTTTTCTTATTGAACATCTATCCAATCCCCAAACTCGCAATAAGTTGGTATAAAAGTTTGGAGGACATTTTTGAAAAAACCAGCGTCAGAACATTCCTCCCGGAACAATCTTAATTTTTATCGGACCAATTTCTGTGTTCTGTGGTAAGGAGCTGGCGCTATCTCGTTGAATACTTTCATGAATTAATTTTCAGTCCAACACTAAGAAAATGTCTTAAAGATATTCTGTGGGCCATGAGAGGATCCTTGGAAAATTTAAAATATATTGTTATGGCTACCTAAGTCATCAAGCAGTAAAAAAAAATTTAAATAAACTGTTGATAGTTTATCGAGTGAACTGCATCTGAACTCGTGGTGTGAGATTTAAAATTTGTCAGCTTTTGCAACCGATTTTATTTCAAATCTAATTTTAATAGGTTTCAGAAGAGTTCTGCCTCCCAATTTATAAATATTCTTATACCTGGAGTTGAGTAACAAAGCATATAAGTATCAAAACCTCAAAAACAAACATTTTTTAAGAAGGCAGTGCTTGCATCTGGATGAATCATTTATAAGGATTTTCCTGCAGCAAATAATTTTAAAATTATTTTATTAAAAAAAAAAAAAAAAATTCTGAGTTGGATTTGATACACACACCTTTACTTGGAAAGACCGGAAGTGTTGCCTCTGAGCTATTTAGTCATATAAAATTTATTGATTTGAAAATGTATATGAATAAAATATGAACAAAAAAAAACACGAATGCAACAAATATTGACAACCCGTTCGTATAACACTTTGCTTTTTCGACGAATACACGAACATGTTCGAGTGATTTACAGAAAGTAAATTTTATTAGATATCTGATGCAAACGAAGCATTCGCTTGCTAATCGTTTCGCTTTTTAAAAAGTGGACATGAGAGCCGAGCTCCATAAACGTCAAAACAAAATTGCTACCATCGAGAGGAGACTCACTAGATGAGTGACCCAAAATTATTTGCACTGATTTTGACAATTATGATACTGAACATGAAAGTCAGTCAGCCGTGCGACTACCTTTATTTGTTCTACCATGAAAAAAAAATAAAACAAAAACTGTGACGTTATATACTGTTTACATTGTCATAGTTTACACGGCATTCAAATTTAATGAAAAATATCGTGTTTCTGGTTCTCTTCTACACTCTCTGTGGTATTTGATTGAATAGTTCTGTACCCATGATATTTTCATTCAATGGCCGATGCCGAAAAAGTGTTGTTAGTATCAGAAAAGTTATTCGTGCAACTGTGACTGATTGATGCAGGTCTGAAGCTCAATCAAAATTGTGATTTATACGATACAATTTTGATCGTTCATTTTCGCCCTAGAAGAGAGTTCAACTTTCTTTTTTTTCCGCGAAAACAACAAATTCTGTGTTATCCCTCAATTTGAGTGGTGTGTAAGCTAAATGCGCAAAGTGCTAAAAAAGTGCTAAATGCGCATTTACAGTTTCGAAATTTCAATCCGCTGACCAAGTATTCACTCAAGTGACCAAGTATTTGGCTCATTCGCATTAATGAAGTTGTTAGTTGTCAATTTTTTAACAATATTTAAATTTGTAAGCTAAAATTCAATGCTGAAATTTAATTAACGCCTACTTTGCAGAAACTAGGATTGGGTACCAAAATAGAATAGTGTCACTTGAGGCATAGAAAGAGGCAATCATTTGGGAAAAAAAGAGGGGAAAACTTTTGCTTAGCATTCGCATTATACATACATGTTGTTACTTAAATCCCGTTATTGCCCATTTTGCTGCAATTTTATTTCATGAAAGTATGCTCAAAAACTTATTTAAATAAAAATTGAAATGTAAAAATAGTCAACTTTAAAATACGCATTTAGCAAGCAATATAAATGCTTTATTACGTTATTGTTACAGTATTCTTAAAAATTATTAATTAAAAATAAGTTCTAAATATCAAAGGCGTCTGAATCATACCACGTTTTTATCTTTATGCAAAAATTTAGAAATTATTTTACTTTTTAAGTTAATATATCTTTTTTTAGTAAATTTTTTTTTTTTCATTCACTTACACAAAATTTTATAAATCGGCATTCTTGAAAAAACTAAAAAGAAACGGTTCTTATATTCACTTAATAAAAAATAGCTGTGCTCTGTTATAAAATCTCGGGGTCGATGACACAATTATCCTCAAATTGCATTACAACCAGCCTGTGGAAAATTTTCCTATTTTGGTCATTTTCACATGCCTCCTTTTAATATGGTCTGATTTCGAAAAAAAGGGTTTTTGTGTATGATAGGCCATCTGGCAATATAGCCCTATATCAGTTTTTGCTCACAATCAGTGTTACCGTTTTGGCTATTTATAGTCAAAATTGGCTATTTTGTTTTCCGCAGTCAGTTTTCGCCTATTTGGCGATTTTATTTTTCATTTCTCTACTTTTTTAATCGGGTATTTTTTTTTTATTTTGTCGAAAATTAATTTTTTGTCCTAACCTCAATGATTTAAAAATTTTTCAATGGTGCAATGGTGCAATGGTGAATTTTCTCTTCATGTGAACATGACGTACCAATAATGTCAATCGTGCAGCACAACGCAATAATGCTGTGTTAAAAATTGCAACTAATTCAGAAAAAATGCACAAAAAGAGGTGGCTACACTGAACTCACTAAGCCGACTTTTTTTGACATTTGTAGTGAGGCTAGAGTGGGCAACTCCTTTTGTGCATTGTTGCTGAATTAGTTGCAATTTTTAACACAGACGAATATACAATAATTCTCCTAAGGTTAAGGTGATGTTATGCTGGCGGTCAAATGATCACTGGTCAAGTCACTTTTTGCGCTCTTTTTTCGTTTGATGAGCTCTGTGCCCAAAGTATGTTATGCTGACGGTCATATGATCCCCAAACATTAGTATACCTTTTGCTACTTTTAGTACTTTATCCGAAAAAAGTATCATCGTTGAACATGGTTGAGTTTTGCTATTAGGCAGGATTCATTACTGCTTTCATACATTTCGCACTGAAATTGTACTATCTTCATGCGAAAACACAAATGTTGTGAATAATTCCACAACGCAACACTGTTTTGATCCCGTGATTTCATATTTTTATCAAATCATTTGGTGACCGTGGTGGGCAAATTTATTCTCTCTCTCTCGCTCTCAATTTTTCAATTTACATTGAAACAACAACAATGCGTGCCCATGACGTGCCCATGACCGCCAGCATAACATAGCCCTTAATAACATAGTGAACGCTTGTTGCTGAGCCGAGCCGAAGAACACTTTGGAGCAATAAAGAGACCAAGTCATGCATCTTTTTTGTTCCAATGTGTTTTTCGGCTCGGCTCAGCAACAAGCGTTCCCTATGTTCGCAACCTAAGACTGTTTCATTGGACTTAGAAATATGTATTTCCTTAATGTAAAATTTCGCTAATTTATTCAGTTGCGACCATGAAACATTGTTACACAGTTCAAATTGCTTCGATTGTCGAAAGATAAACATTTTAAAAACGATACGGATATTAATGAATTTTGAATTAAAGTGAGTAAATTCAAAAACGGAATAGAAGAATTTTCATATAAGCAGTTTCAGATTTTGTAATAAACTTATTATTATTACCTCACAGCTCTGCTGCTGCAGACTAGCAGTTTTCTCAAGAAAAAAAAAAGTGTCCCAACATTCATGAAAAGTGTCGTATTTTTTTCCATATAATAGCATTTCTTGGAAAACTACGCTGCTTCTAAAACTTTATCAAATGCAAATTTTAATATCTCTCGTCGGTTTTGATTTTAGACCCATAGTTTCTTGGGGAAGTTTTCTTAGAATTCTTCGTAGATTTAGTTTTTTCTATACGCCCTTCGCATTTTTTCTCACCCCAACAATTCAACCCACTCTACTGTATATGCTTTAAATACGTTTAAAATGTACAGTTATATTTCCATAACAAATTTTTATTTAATATTTAAAAACAATTACTTCGTATATAACATATATTTACAACTATTGAGTATAAATACAAATAGAAATGTAAGTTTTTGTTTTTTTTTTTAATGTATGAATAAATATTTTGTTCTGGCTAAAAAAAAAAAAAAATTACTCCGGCAATACTGCTCACAATGTTCTTATCTTCTTGCTTCTCTTGTACTCTTCTCTTAAGCTGACTCTGTGACATGCTCCACACACATTTAAGCAACACATTCTGGCTCCCCAATCTTAAATCGCAGCTAAATATGTGGAGAAGCTTTCATTATTTGTTTTTGCAACACACTCTACAACAGATTCTCAGTTCAATTGAAAGCAAAGCAAAGCAAAACAAAACAAAAAACACCAACACATCCAAAAGTAATAAGCCGAAGAGAGCCAGTGAGAAACTCGTTTCTGTTCGCCGCTTGTTTTTGATTGAGAAGGACGTTCGAGTGAATCCGAGTTGAAAGTTGCACGCAGTACGTGTTGAAAATCGTTGTTCGTCACTCGTTGTGTCGCTTATGTCAATTTTTTCCGTCGCAAGTTCTAATTTTGATTTGTTGACCAAAATGCAGTTAAAATGTTTAATTAAAGCTAATTAATTGAGTGATAAAATTAATGAAGCCAACTTTTTGTATTTTGACGCTTTTAATGTTTTTATTAAAGCGTTATTAAAATGCTTATTCGTCGAAAACATATTGAAATCAAGTTGAAATGGTGATTTTTATAAATAAATTAAAAATGCTAAATTTTTCACAGTGATTTTTAAAAAAGAGCGAAATAGTTTTATTTAAAATAAAATGAAAAACACCTTAAATAAGTTAAAGTTTTTTGTTGTTTTGCTTAAAATTTACACACAACTTTATATAATGTGGCAACCTGGTGTATGTGCACTTTGTCAGTAACGGTATTTATAACAGTTCGCCCAGGCAACACCCCCATACACAGACACTGACTCACACACATACACACACACACACACACACACACACTCATAAAAGTGACGCAGTTTTGAGGAGTTCCCATTGAATATTCAATTTAAGCTCAACAGAAAACAACAATAACAACAATTAACTGGGAACACCCTAAAGTAGGCTAACCTCACTCATCCGCCCCCACCATTCTACTCATTGTGCGACGCTCTTGCAATTATAACGAAGAGGACTTTATAACAACGACGAGCACGACAAGACGACGATGAGCAAGAGATGCCGCAGTGCCGGAAACGGAAATCCTTGCCGAACATCTAAATACAAACAAACGAACGAACGAAGTTGAAAGTGCGCGCGCAAAAGTGTAACAGAAACAATAAAAACAACAAGAAAAAACCAGCGCACTCATAAATTAGTGCTCACTCGGCACATAACGATGCATTAAAGTAGAAGTGTTTTTTTTTTCCCTCCATATAAAGCGGAACAATTAGAATAAGCAGCGAATATTTGATCATATCAAAAAAATGTAACAGTTAAGAAACTAAGGAACCAAAATATATATATATCTATAAATATTTTTTAAGTGTAAAAAAGGACTTTTTAGAACATTTTTCTAAGCCAGAAAATCGTTCATATACACAACAAAAATTCATTCGAAAAACTATTTAACATCTACATACACCATTTAAAATAAATACTATTTCAACACAAGGACCAACAATGTTGCCATATTATGCAAATTCTATTGTGCTCGCGTCACCGCAGCATGCCGCCTCACAGTGGGCGTTGAAATTAATATTAATGTCGTTTGACGTCGTGTCTGCCGACGTTTAGACAAGCAGCAACAACAACAACAACGTAAACAAAAGCATTGACCCAAGGACACCCACATCCTTGTATGACACAGCAGCTCTTAAGAAGAAGAAGGAGCATTAGAAGTAGAAAAAGAAGAAGAAGAAGCTTCAGAAGTAGAGCAATCAAGATACACACACACACTCACATACATAGAATCCACCCACTATTGTACGCTGTTGCTTGCTGCGACGAAAAGTTCCGAGTTTGATTTCCCGTTTTCTTTATTATCTTGTCTACTTATTCATATCCTTGTCGTCCTGGACACAATCACACATCCGTGCGCACACCCTCGTATTCGCAGACACACACACACTTATACACACATAAACTGTATTCAATATAAATCAACGTGGATTTACAAAGCTGCCTACATTCAACGTGGAAGCAATCTAATTCAACATGGCCAGACGCAGAGGAAGCGGAAGAGGAAGTAAGTCACTTTTATATATATAACCATTTTCAATTTAAGTCAAATTATTTATTTTTGTGTTTCTTTAAAAAAAAAAAAAAAAACTATTCACCATTTATAGATAAATCTGTCTGGATCTCTATCGTTATTTTCAATGTAATTTGATGGGTTGGAGTAAAAAAGTTTTTAAAGTTTATTTAAAAGTTTTTCAGATAGTTTCAGAGAATTAAGTTGTTCAATTTCCTGAATCTGAGCTTAAGTTTACATTTTTCTCTTCTTATTACTTAACTTTCTTCTTTCCCCTTTTATATAAAAACTTGTGAAACTATTTCAACATTTTGGAGGTTGCGCTTAGGAAATCAGCTCATATCCATCCACTTAGACTATATCCGGGAACATAGGTGGGTTTGGGGAGAAGTAAAGGTTTTTCTTGCTTAGGGTTGGAATATTTCAGCTATGCTTGTGCAAAACCACATACTTAAATCATGCCGATAGATTCAACAACTTAGTTCAACGCAACACTGCGTTGTTACATCTACTGATTCTATTGAACAAGCTTTTACTCAAACTGATTACCCAAAACGTGACGCATTGAATTTGTATTTCTGTATTACATCACGTGACATTTCATTAAACAAGCTGCTTTTTGTAAAGTTATTAGCTTCACACTTGACATTTATTGACGTTTGTTTTAATTTAATGTTGATTTATTGATGCGAAATGTGCTACACGGGCTGCAAAGTCCCGAGATTTTTCAATAGGTGGCATTACTGGAAAATGAACATGCCTCATTTCGAAAGGCTCGTCTGTCACTAGTTGACAGTTGAAGTTTCATGATATTTCGTTTATTCGTTTAAAGCTAAGTTGTTTTCTTAAAGGGAAAAACTACTGAACAATCATTGCAATGGTTGCAGAAATGTTATTCCATATCTGCTTCTTCGAGAACAACAGTTTATCGGTGGTTTAGTGTATTCAAAATGGATCGTACAAGCATCGAAGGCGCACCTCGCTCTGAAAGGCCAAAAGAGGCTACGATTGTGGAAATCGTAAAGCAAGTGCTTCGAATCGTTATAGATTAGATGCATAGAGACGAAGTATGTTTGCCAGCATGTATTAGTCTTGTCTTATCCATGTAAAGATGGCCTACCTTGAAGACCACCGTTGGCGGCCATCCTTGGAGCTGGTATGGAGAGTGAGTATATCACTTAAATACGCGCCAGTGAGTGGAGTAGCAATTTGTTCAAAATTGAACTTGTTAGCAATGGGATAGTCTAACCCATGAAGATTAGGAGACCTGATCTATCTCCATCATTAAGACCCAAATGAAGGGTTTTATGTAATAGATTAAGAGACATATAATCCTTGATCTAAACTTCTCATAAAGAAGTCCAAACTACTCATAAAGAATTTTGGTGATTTAAGGCACTTTTGAATGCCAGTCATGCACGATTTAGTATAAAAAAGGCACAGTTTCGATAGTATCGTAAGTGTGAACGTAGAATTTTTTGTTGATGAGTTGTTATTATTTTAAATTTTTATGTTGTAAAAAACTTATACATATGTATATATATTTTAAATTTAATTGAAAATTGAAGTTTGAACAAACAAAATATATTTTGAATATATTCCTACTTACTTAGGTGGCGCCTACAACCGTAAGTCGGTTTCCGCCTGTCGTAAGAAATTGCGCCAGCCATTTCTCTTTTGGACTTGCTGGTGCCAGTTGCAAGCTCCAAGATGCGGTCTTCCTCTTCTGCGTTGACCGCCGCTGTGTACCGAATCGAATATCCGCTCAACATGACTTAGCCAGCGAAGCCGCTCGATTTTTATGCGCTTTCCTATATCGATGTCGGCGTATAGCTCATACAGCTCATCGTTCCATCATATTCGGTACTTGCCATGACGCAGATTGGTTCGTAGATTTTACGAAGGATCTTTCTTTCGAACGCTCCCAAAGTCTTTTCATCAGAGCTGCTCAACGTCCAGGTTTGTGCTGCATATTACAGAATGGGCATGATTAGTGACTTATAGAGCGTGACTTTTGTTCGTCGAGAGAAGGGTCTGCTTCTCAATTGCCTACTGAGCCCAAAGTAACATCTGTTGGCAAGAGTTATCGTTCGTTTTATCTCTCTACTGGTATCATTGGTGGAGTTAATGCTGGATCCGAAGTAGACGAAGTCCTTCACAACCTCGAATGAGGTGTTGTCAACAGTGACGTGGGTGCCAATACGCTGGGACTGTTTGTTTGTTGACACCAGATCGTCTTAACTGCGTTTACTGCAAGACCCATGCTACTCGACTCTTTTTCTAATTTGAAGAATGCTGCACTGACTTCGCGTGTGTTATGGCCAATGATATCAATATCATCAGCATACGCTAGCAGCATAACACTCTTAAAGAATAGTGTGCCGCTTTGTCTCAGATCAGCAGCTCGAATGATCTTCTCCATAATTAGATTAAAAAAGGCAAACGATAAAGAATCACCTTGGCTGAAACCTCGTTTGGTAACATATGGGAGGAAGAGGTCCTACCCGATTTGAACTGCGCTGCTGGTGTTGCTCAGTGTCATCCTGCGTAAACGGATTAATTTTGCAGATATACCCAATTCAGACATGGTGGCGTATAGGTGATTTCTTATTGGACTGTCAAAAGCAGCTTTGTAGACGACAAAAAGATGGCGGGTGTCGATTTGCCCAACCAAATTGGTTTATGATGGGCTTCAGTCTTTCACATAATATGTTCGACAGGACCTTATAGGCGATATTTAGGTGGCTTATTCCACGGTAGTTGGCGCAAATAGTGGGATCGCATTTCTTGTGGATTGGGCAGAGTACACTGAGGTTCCAATAGTTTGGAATGCATTCTTCCGACCAAATCCTGCATAGAAGCTCGTGAATGCATTTAAATAGAGCTCCGCCTCCGTTCTTAAACAGCTCAGCGGGTAGACCATCGGCTCCCGCGGCTTTGTTGTTCTTAAGCCATGTTATTGCTGTCAAGACTTCTGTCAAGACTTCTGTTCTGACTTGCTGTTGGAACTTTAACGGTGTTATCCAAAACTGGGGTTCCCGGGTTATCATCTCTATTGGCTGGATTGTTGCCATTATCGCCATTCAGAAGACTAGAGTAGTGTTCCCTCGATAACATCAGTGTACTCTGGTTATCTGTCACTAGATTCCCATTTTCATCCTTGCAGAAAGAGGCCTTGGTTTTAGAGCCATCGGCCAGGCGTCTTATCTTTTCGAAAAATTTTCGGGCCTCGTTCTTGTCAGTATACGGCTCAATCTTCTCACACTCGCGCTTTTTTGCCTCTCTTTTTTTACGCCTGAAAAGACATCTTCTCTTCTCTCTGTATCGCTCCTTAGCAGCTTTGTAGGCGGCGTTTTTCTCTGCAATAGCGTCGCGGCACTCTTTGTCGTGCCACTGGTTTCGGCGGGGACGGTAGTAGCCAACAACCTCCTCGACAGCCGCACTTATGAAGTGGGAGAAGTGTGCCCACTGCGCACATGTATCGTCGATCGGAGGAGTGCTTTCTTGAAGCAGGAGTGAGAGTCCAGTGGCGAAGGCTTCGGCTGTCCGTCAAGCTTCCTCTTTGTAGGATGCGCGCATTCTTTGCAGCTCATAGACGTGTACGGATCTTAGCTGCGACAAGATAATGATCCAAGTCTATGTTAGCACCACAGATTGTGCGTGCATCTAATATACTGGAAGAGTGCCTTCCGTCAATCAAAACGTGATCAATTTGATTGCGCGTCAGGGGACAACCAGGTGGCCTTATGCATATTGAGATGCTTGAATCTAGCGCTACTTATGCCCATGTTTCGTGCTGCGACGAGGTCAATCGGCCTAATTCCGTTATCGGATGTGTTGTCGTAGAGGCTGAAGTTTAAATATGTAATAAATATAAAATTAATTCAATAAATAATTCCAATTTATTATGATATTTTAAAAATAAATTGAGGTTTTAATAACATAACTACCATGCACAGTGTCCGTACATACTTTTATAATTTTTGTTTATTATAAGTTTTTGTATTATTTATGTATTATTTATTGTGTAATTCTGGCTAAAGATTAACAAAAACAATAATAAACTACAAAAACGAAGGAAATATATGTATTCAAATATTTCATACATATGTACGTATTAATAACAACAATACAAGCAGTTACAGAATAATATTCGTAAAACGATTCTTGATTTATATAATTATAATGGTTTGAGTGTAGGAGCACTGCGTTTTAAAAATATCAAATATAATCTAATATAATAAGCTATGCATTGCTTCTTCATATTGCAACGTCTTTTTTCTATGTCCTACCCTAACTGATTGGAATCTGCCAGCAGACTGAAAGTTTTTTAGCAGCGCAATAATTTTTATAAGCAAATTATAAATTTTTGTAAGCATTGATTTTAAAGCTCTGAGATATTCATTAAACGATTCTATTCAACAAACACCACGATGTTGCGTTCGAGATTTAGGCACGAACTAATGAAACAAGCATAAGAACGTCAGCAGCAAATGAAGCATCAATGATTTTCTCATACAAAAATGTGAATTTTTCTTTTGCTATCTTGTGGCTTTATTGAAGAAGTGACAAAATCCGAAGTTAGATATTCCTTTTATTGACGCTATAACTGATATTTTGGCATAAATGTTATCTGTGTAATGAATATTAAAGGTCCTTATATTTGTCTATATTTGTATACCTTATATTGTCCCCCAAAAACGTTAACATGAGCTTGAAAAATTTGTGAAAATAGCCCCATACAAACCGCACTGTAAGACGTAATTCTACGTCAAAATTGTATACCGACAGCTATAAAAGTTCATATTTGAACTTTTGGTCTCTTTGTAGATGGTGTGGAAGAGCCTCATATGGTGGAACTCTTGCCTGGGTGACTATTATGGGAGTTACTGGACGAGGCTTGTGTATATCGGATGCGCAGGGCTAGATTAACCAGCGGGAGTTACGCTTAGTACGACCGGCTGTTATATTCCTTAATATACAAGAGATTTAAGATCTCGTTTCCACCAGTAGATGGCAAATGAAGGTACGCCAACTACTGGTGGCCCAATTAGTACTATTTGGGAACAATATGGAAACTTGTATTCTATATTGTTTTCATAGATACGGCGCAGGTCTCGCTTTGTATTTGTGTAAGTGGCATCCAGTACGTTTGCTTTTCTGGGTGCCATGAATGCTTTACTTGTTTGTGCAAACTTGTAAAACTGAATACAGGTCTGTATATTATAGGTCTGGGAATTTTATTTACGCACCTAGGGTGTGTTTTTGAAGTGCAGGTTGCTGGTTTTATGAAGTATTAACTCCGTGGTCATGAGGCCAAGAAGAATTAGGCTTTAACGGCAGTCGTCTTCTATAAACACAATCGCCTCGTTTGGGAACGATCATCAGTCGTCTTCTGATAATTTTGGAGAACTCTTTGAAAAACAATTAAACCATTTTCACTGGTGTTGCGAACTGTTTCTTTATTGTTAGGCGCAAGACTTAAAAGGCAGCCTACGTTTTGTGCAAAAGTACAAATAAATTTTAGATAAATTATTGAATTAAGAAAATAATTTTACGTAAAAAATTTAAAAGGATATTGTGTTAAAACTATTTATAATCTGGCCACAGAACTTTTTTACTTTTTAGACCTGATTCTAAAGCTTTATAATGCAAAAAACTTTTTCTTGCTTCCTATTTTTCTACCTTTTTTAAGGTTGCCCCAAAAATTTTTGTAAATCTGACCAAAACTCAGAGAATACTCCAGTCTTAAATGCTTTACTATTAAATCCTGTCTTTCTCAATAACTATGAATTTTTCACAATAACAAACTATGTACTAATATAATCTAATACGCTCAAATAAGAATCAAACCGAGGTATAATTTATGTTAATTTTGAGCCGATCAATACTCAAATAAATAAAAAATTATCATTTTAAAACTGCAGTCTGTGGGAGTTCATCAAAACTTTTCCGGATATTCCAACATTGTTGAGTTCGTTACAACTGTTCAACTTTAATCAGGTATCTGTGTTTACTTTAATATATCTATGTTAAACAACTGCACGTCAAAGTATATGTATAAAAGATATCAGTTGTTCTTTCTTTATATATGACGCAGTCGGTGTGTCAATTTGTTTAATAAGTGGTAAATATTTGATAACAGTATCTATCATTTTGTTCGCTACTCTCAAAGCATTTAAAAAATATTTATGTATTAATGAAGGATTGTAAGTTATTCAGAACATTATCAAAAATCTTATAGTGCGATTCACAATTTACTCTTTCCTTCATTTAGTTTTTATATTTTTTTTTTTTTTTTTTTTTGGTTTGGTTTGTTTTCCAGCATTGAGGGTTTGAATATTCGTTGCCTTTCTTTCTACAACATTCTTCTAATTCTTATCTCATAACCACAATCACTTCAACATAAACAGGATTATTCTTTTGTATGCATTAATATCCTTGTGCTAATTTCTGTTGTTTATTTGATGCCTTATATTATGGTTTTACACCACTTTATCATGCATCTCGTTTCTCTCTCTACCACTCATTCGTTTTTTTCTTCTACACTATAAAAGAATTTAGGTTGTCATGCTCGCTATTTTTATTTCTTGCCATACTCATTAAAATTTCCTGAACTATTTGACTTGAATTTCCAGCGGAGACTCTTAGGGTGGTCACGTAGCTACGTCACTGATTCTTCCTCGTCTTTAGCGCACAATATATTCTCTATTGTTGTAATGCGAAGGTACGAAAAATAGGTCAAGGAATTTGGCAGTGTGTATAATACTTGCACAAGTCGAAAGTATCAGAAAATTTAGTACAGAAAGCAATTTTGTTTATATAAGCTAAGGCAGTTTGTGTACATTTTTCCATAAGGCAGACATTTTTTGGACTTGCGAGCATTTGCTATTAGAGATTAGAAAATCTTAAGAATTGTAAAAGGAATTCCAAGCCCCTTTTGTAAATTTTAATATATGTTTTCTAGCCTTAACTCATTAATGCCTAATGGGTATTTAAAGACCCAAGAAAGTGTTGACATGTACAAAAATCTAGCGTGGGCTACATGAGAGATATTTCGCTGAGTTTTTTTTTTTAGTAAAGAAAAAGAATGGGTCTAACCAAAAAAAAAAAAAATGGAAAAATTTATTTTTTACTGATTACTGAAAAAAATGGCAGTAAAAAAATCTCCTACTGAAATTTAATTATCAGTACCAGTCTAATTTGACTGATTACTAAAAATTCCTAATAGAACTGAAAATTCAACGCACTCTAACCAGAGGAAATAGATGGCGTAAGTTTATACAACTCAGCGTTTGTAACAACTCAGCTTTTTTAGGTCAACCAATTTGATATTTGCCATCACTGTGTAATCAAAGAATAAAGCAGGTGAACTCTAATATTGAGTCATAGTTTGTCGCGTGTTATCGTTATAACTAATATTCCAAGTGTCAATAAATAAGAAATATGAGTTGAACACATTTCGATAGTGACGATTCTATGAATGATCCAGGTTTTGTTTTATAATAAAATCTTCCAAGTTGTTCAACCGGTCGGGGTTTACAAATAAGTGGTAAGCTAACAGCGTATAGCAAGTATATAAAACATGATTACAAAAATTAATCGCATTTTTAAATGATTTTTTATTTGTTTGGTTAATTTCATGATCAGTAAGAATTTTTTACTGCAGTTGTTTTCGGAAATCAGTAAAAATTTATTTTTACTGCAATTTTTTTTCAGTAATCAGTAAAAATTTATTTTTACTGCAATTTTTTTCAGTAATCAGTAAAAATTTACTGGTAATGCAAACTGAATTGCATTATCAGTAAAATTTTATTGGTAATGCAAATAAAATTTCATTATCAGTAAAAATTTATTTGACTGCAATTTTACTGGTACTGCAAAGTGCCCAACTATGATTTGTTCACATGCTATTAATCAGAGCTGTAAAAGAATGCATTCATTTGTGAATCAAAATCATTGATTGTGATTTGAAATTTCAAAACACTATCAATGATTTGAAAAAGTAATTGCATTAATTTTTTCAAATCAATGATTGCATTCATTTTTTCAAATCATTGATTAGGACTCCATGAATGCAATCACTTTTTCAAATCATAATAAAACCGAAATTAACATATTCGATTCATTCGTAATAAACTGATATTTTGGCATATATTTTATCTATGTATAATGAATAGTAAAGCACGAAGAGAATTTGCTACAGAAATTTTTTTAGCTTTATGCCAACTCTTAACGGCGTATGTTCTCAAGAAGCTTTTCATGGCAGTTTTTATTCTCTGAGGTTTGCCATTGTCTGCAGAGGGGTGACGGCCGGATAGAAAAATTATTTCAATTGAAAAAAACTTTCTATATCAGATGGGATTCGAACCTGGCTTCTATTGCATACAAACCATTCACCTCAACCAGTATGCAACATCAATTTGCATTTACTTATTATATAAATTTTAAAAATAAAAATAAGCTCGAAGTCTAAATAAAATCTTTTCGGACTTTATTCTCACAAAGTTTGAAATATTAAGACAAGCCAAAAGCAAACTTAAAGATATTTTATAAATATACTTTGAGTTTTTAAATTATATGAGATTAGCCCAAAAATAGTTAAACATGTCATATGGTGTCAGTCGCTTCAAACGAATGTTTGTTTTCGTTGCTTCGAGTACTCAAACATACCTTAGAGAAAAACGGGAAGAGAGGGAGGCTCAATGGACTCCTAAATGCCTCTGACTTCCTTAATGTTCACAGGTATGTGGAAGTGAAAACTGAAGACAATTTAAATTCAATTGCCAAAAATAAAAAAGAACATAGATTATCCTCTAAAGTTTATTTAATATATTAAAAATATTTTAATAAGTTTAGAAATAAGACTTTGCCCTCCCCCCACTTTTTTTTAAAAAATTTTTTTTTAATAAATAAATATCAAAATTTAAACAAAAATTAAAAAATTCAATTCTTTTGATTCATTTGTACAAAACTTTCGGCTAAAATACTTTCTAAATTATAGTCCTCAAATAATATTAACATTTTCCCATGTACCAGTCAGGACACAGTGACTGTGGCGCCTATATACATAATATGTATATACGTCGTAGAAAGTTATTTCTTGATTTTAATTTGCACTGCCTTTTATTGCCTTGCTATGCCTTAGTGCCAATTTTTTTTTCTCTTTGCTATATACATATATTTCTATATGCCCTTTGCCAACTAATAACAATTTTTTTTTTTTATTGCTTTTGCGTTTTGCACTATACGCTAATTTACCTCCAGCAGACTCTTGCAAAGAAAGAAAATCGATCGGTGTCGTTCGTCTTGTACGCTACGTCCGAATGTCACTGACAGGATTTCCCCAGTGTAAAAGTGAGAAAATGTGTTGACAGTAGATATTGTTTTATAGCACTTTGGTGCAACTTCCAAAAGGTCTTTGGAGTATATATTTTTATTTATTTGAGTGGCATGTTTGTGGAATTGCTTAGGAGCACCATTAAGTCAACTGTCAAATTCTTTAACTGTGAGAAGTATGCGCGTGTTGATATTGGTGTAGGTGTCATTATTTTGCAAAATAAAAATAAACATACGACACAATAATATATTTTAAGGTAAATACATACCAAATAAGTCAAAATCATTGAAGAATACCAACATGTGGGACACGTTTGGGTTTCTTACATAGCTGCTATATTTTTTTAAATAGACATTAAATAGATCAAAATTGATTCAAAAAAGGAAAACGATTCAAACTGAACACAATTCCCACAAGAAAACCCGAAATTATGCAGGTGTCAAGGGAGTTGGGTGAGCGTAGAAATGACACGCACAAGTAAACATTTATTAATATTGAAAACTTCTGAGCACTTAGATACTGATTTTAAGCACACAAATACTATACATACAAATGTGTAAGAGAACAATTCCACTAACTCCTTCTTCATTCTCCACGCTCCATCTTTCCCACATTTATTTAAAGCGAATCATTTAAAAGATGCACAACCAAACATGTATCTATAACGCAAACAATAACCTAGCAGCTATACGTACAACAACTACAACTACACTCTCCCGCATACGTACACAAACAGGTCGCTATAGAGCATGTTGGGGATTCCCTTACGTAATCCCCAACCAAACATGGTGCACACAAAGTAGCACACAACAAAGCGTACTGAACAAAACAAAAAGCAACACCATAAAATCATTTTGTGCAATGGGCAGGGGTGAATAAAGAGAAGTGGTGGGCAACAGCAAAAGCAACAAAAGGAAAACCATTTCAGCAACGTCATGATAGGCAAACGAACGAACGAACGATCCACAGTGCACAATTTGGAACTAAAATTTATCTAAAATCTAAAACTTTTGAACGGTTTCATCATATTTGTCTATCTTTTTTTTTTATTTTTCCACTTTACCGTTTCCACTTTATGGCACGAACTGAGTTGACAATGAGAAATCGTTGTCAATAGTACACTTCGTTAGCCTTTAAATCTGATATCTAAAAACTTGCCCTATTTCGTAGGTATAAGACGGCAAAATTGCTTTCGTTTCAAAACTAGCATTATCCTCTCATACTGTAAGTTCAAAACTGTCCCACTTGGAATGCCTGTCAATGCAGCAAATCTCAGAGATTCTAATAAGCTTTTAGAAAAGCATTTTGGGACAAATTCGAAAGAGGACTCGGAGTTAAGATTTTTCAAAGAGCTTTTGGGACACCCCGTTGTGGGCGGAGGCCAACCTGAAGAGCAATGTGAGACTCCTGCTGAAAATTCAGATATTTTAAGAATTTAATAAATACTAGACTTGAGGCTTCTTTAATAATATATATTAAATATTTATTAAACATACTTTCGTATTTTTTTTTTTAAACTACAGATATAGTAAGAGTTTTCATAACTCTTAGACAACTTAGTAGTTTAATCTTCAATAAATATCAACACTTTCGTGACTTATACTAATTAAGACAAAAAAGCTTTAATATCTTTAAATTTAAACAGAGGGATAAGACAACTTTTGAAAAGAACGACTCATATAGTAATGAAAGAAACAATTTTAAACATTTGGGCTTACTTAACAGGGTGATTCCGAAGATAATTTTTTGAAGTATAAAATGTTTCTTTTTTAGGGTGAAAGTTAGAATTCGCGTCAACACTGTTATCGTCAACAATGTTTATTTTTTATTTATTTATTTGTTTGAGTCTTTGGAGAAATTCCTTTCAGACTAAGATATAATTAAAGTTAAAATAAAAATATGTTACATATATAATAGAACTAAACTAAAAACAAGCTATTTAACAATGATTTAAAACAACTTTTTGACATGGAGAAATCAAACAAAACTCGAAGCGATAACTCGTTATATAAAGATAGAGCCCTTTGCAATGGTTCATTACACGCATAATTAGACCTATGAAATTGAATATAAAATAATTTAAAACGCCGCAATTGTCTTGAAGGTATATTGAAATTTATTAATGATAAAAGATAAGCACAATCAATGCCTCCCGATATAATATCATAAATAACAATAAGAGACTGAATTTTCCTTCGAGTCTCTAATGTTTTTATTCCTAATAGCAAACATCTTACATTATATGAAGGTAAATCCTCACGATATAACGAACGAAGAGCAAACTTTGTAAATCGTTTTTGAATTATTTCCAATCGTATCGCATGCACGGCATAATGCGGATTCCAGATGAAAGAGGCGTATTCAAGCCGAGAACGTACAAAGGCGTTAAAGAGAGCCTTAACAGTGTGAGGGTCAGAAAACTCGGAGCTATTTCTCCGTATAAAAGCTAGAAGAGAGTAAGCTTTTGGAACAATAAAATTAATATGTTCATTAAAACTGAACTTCACATCAAATATGACACCAAGATCTTTAATAGATTTAACGGACTTGAGAGGTATACCGGAAATAAAGAACGTATTTTCAATGAAACTATTGCATTTAGAGAATGTTATATGGAAGCATTTAGCAATATTCAATGGAAGAGAATTTAATTCACTCCAGTGCAGCAAATTATATAAATCGGATTGTAATGCAATAGCATCAGAAATCCTATTAACCCTTTTAAATAGCTTAAGGTCATCAGCATATAGCAAAAACTTTGAGCTGTAGAATATTTTATTTATATCATTAATAAATAATATGAACAGAAGGGGGCCCAAGATACTGCCTTGCGGTTCACCCGAAGTAGCCTGGTACTTATAGGAATTAATATTATTGATCGACACATAGCAAATGTCAGTTATAATAAATGTTAATGTCAGTTATGTTAGCTTCAGCAATCTTAAAGTCAGCAACGTTATATCGTCACCACTGTTAATGTCATCACTGGCTCATTCCACCAGATTTCGCCAAGGTTGGGAGCATCACCATCTAGAAAAAAATTGACAAAAATATATGTAAATGCCCCATTATTAGAGACAACAAAAAATATTTTTTTCCAATTTTTTTTTTCTTTTGCCGTAAGCCCGTGGTACCACTTGAATCGCTTCGGGGTCGCCCCAAAAACCGTGATTTAGGGTTTTATGTTTAAACTGTTTTTGAATCAAGGCAATACCTGTTTCAGAAATAAAGTTATAAAGGAAAACATAAAACTCTAAAACACGGTTTTTGGGGCGACCCCGAAGCGATTCAAGTGGCCCCACGGGCTAACGGTAAAAGAAAAAACATTTAAAAAATGTGTTTTGTTGTCTCTAATAATGGGGCATTTACAAGGTGAAATGTCTTAGCTATGCAAAGTGCTAAAAAAAAAAATTTTAATGCTGGAATTTCAAGCTTTTATCGAGCTTTTAAGTAATATTTTCGAGCTGTTTCAAAAATTTTCAATTTTCCGGAAAATTCGGAAGAATAAATTTGTATAGCTTAGATAAAGTACCTTAGCTTGAAGCACCGGAATATAAAATCTTAAAAAAAAAATCATTTAATAATTTCAAGCTATTTTTGAGCTCTTCAATAATATTTTCGAACTTGCGAAAAACCATCCATTTTCCGGAAAAACGAAAAAGACACTTTTTAACATAGGGTTATATGTGAAGTATCTTTAACAAAAAAACAATGCTACAATCTCGAGCTATTTTCGAGCTCCTCAAAAATAATTACGAGCTCCCTACAAACGCAACAGTTTGTCCGGAATATGTAGGAAATGAATCGTTGGAAAAATCTCGTGATTTTCAAAAAAATAATTATTTTCTTTCTACGACATGAATCATGTGGAAAATTTTACGAAAATATAAACATTTCGTAAGAGGAAAATAATTATGTGAAAATGTTTAATCTTTATTATTTTCCCGCAAATAAAAAATTAAGAAGGTCTTTTAAAGAATGATTATTTCCCTTCTGCGAAATGTTTGAATGTTTTCGTAAATTTTAAAACTTTATTTCGTTCGTGCAAGGAAAATAATAATTGCCATTGTACGAAATATTTTCGTCAATGTTTTAAACATTTTTTTCCTGGTATTCAATATTATTGGCACTTTTGTAAGTTAATAATAATGATACTGCAATGAAAATTGCTTAACAATAAAATGCTTCACTTGTTGCTTAATATTCGATGTTCACCAAAAATATTACAAAAATTTTGTCATGACTTCGATGTTACGGAAGATCTCATAAGTTTGTTAGATTCACGTAGTGCTTATGCAAGCTGCAATTCATCCGATTCTTCTGATTATTATGAAGATGAAAAATTAAAATATCTGAAATATAATCAATTCATGGAGGAATAATATAAGTTGCTAGTGCAAGAATGATAACTTTTTCTAACCTTTTATTTTTATGAGAATATATGAATTTTTTCACTTTTTCACAATTTTGTACCTTTTGCATCTAAAGCAATCCAAAAAAACAGTAGAGCGCTTCATTCTCCTTGTGTATAGCGCATTGTTTAACATAGTCATGTCATCAGATGAATGCGCTCCGCTCCCGCTGTAGAAAATATGAAATCGTAGCGAGAGCCGAGCGCTTTGTTCTCCTTGTATTTGATATAAAAACGTAGCAAGAACCGGGCTCTATAAGCAAAAACAAAAAAAATCACGCAGCCAAGGGTTTGAACCCGGGCATCTCGCTTACAAAGCAAACACCCCAACCAGTATGCCATGGCCGCCACAATTTAGGTGTAAAATTTGGTTTATTATAGCAGAAAAACTTATAAGCAACTTTATAAAACAAAACAGAAACGAAAAATAATCGCCGCCAGCTCCAGGTTTAAACCGGAACATTTCGATTACATGGCAAACACGTCAACCAGTCTGCCACATCTCAATTGAAAAAATTGTTTCTTAATAACAAATAACAGCAAGTTTGATAAAAGAAATCAGCAGCTGCTCTTAAAAACGCCAGAAATAAAAACGTAACAACGTTTATCCTTTTCTTATTTTCAGATTTTAAAATTGGAAAAAAATTAAGCTTTATTCACGTGAAACGATTAAATGAATTTTTAAAATTTTTAAAATCAATTTTTTATTTGACATTAATAAATAATACTTTCTTTTCAAGTGCAACTTTATCGATATGGAAAGTGTTACAAATATAGCGCTATACAAACAGCACTACTTGCAAGGAGAATGAAGCGCTCTTTATGTGCATACAAATAATGCGTATTGAAATTTTTTGCTGGGTATATTTTTAAAATAAATTTTATGTTAAAAATAAAATGAAAACCTCAAATTGAATGAAAAAAGCTGGCCTTTTTTAACTTTGTTTTCCAAGTCATAAAGCCTTTTTTGACTTTTTTATTGTTGCTGATTTAGCTTTTTTTTTATCTAGCTCATGGCCACACTGGTCTTAAGTGTCCTAAGAGGAGATCGAAAATAGCTCAAAATTATAGCGTTGTTTCCTTTAATACGATAAAGATTCCAAGTAAGTAGTTCCGGGAAAACTAGTGCGTTTACAAGGAGCTCGTTTTTTCTTAATTTTAAAAAGCTCGAAAAAAGCTCGAAATTAAAGCGTTGTTTTTTTTTAATACGATAAGGATTAATGATACTTTACATGTTAGTACCCTATGTTAAAAAAGTGGATTTTTTTTGTTCTCTCGGAAAATGGATGATTTTCCGCTAGCTCGAAAATATTATTGAAGGGCTCGAAAATAGCTCTAAGTTCCTGTATGATTTATTTTTTCTAAATTTCTTATTTTCTGGTGCTTCAAGCTAAGGCAATTTATCTAAGCTATGCAAAATTTTTTTCGAATATTCCGAAAAATGGAAAATTTTTGAAAGAGCTCGAAAATCGAAATTCCTGCATCAAAATTTATTTCTTGTTCTTTCACTTTGCATAGCTAAGATATTTCACCTGCATTTACATAAATTTTTGTCAATTTTTTTGTAGATGGTGGGGCGACTTTTTTTTTTGGATGAAATCTGATGGAATGAGCCCACTATTAACGTTAACATCACTAAGGCTTGTACTGTTAATTTCTGCATTTCTGATTCAGCTACCAAGCAAGCAGAAAGCAAGGCAGCGTTTTTAGGTTTTTTTTTTTGGGACCCCCAGAATTGTGGCATATAGTGTGTAGGTGTATTCGGAAGAAATATCGAAGAATAGGATCAGATCAAATACTTGACCACTCTAGGAAGAGATATTAACTATTATCAACAGTTTTCGTATTTTTTGTATGGGAATCCCTCTGAAAAAGTTGTAGACAGGGGATAGGACCAGCTCATATATTTTGTCTCTTGAGGGGTCAATTCGGTAGAGATATGAACTATAATCGACAGTTATTGTTTTTTTCTTTTGTATGGGACCTCCAGAAAGATGGCAGATAGTGGGTAGGTGTTTAGAACAAATGTTGAAGGACAAAAAATAATAGGATCAGCTCATTTATTTTGCCCCTCTACGGATCAGTTCGGGAGAGTTATGAACTATTATCGACAGTTTTTGTGTTCTTTGCATGGGCCCCTTTAGAAGGTTGGCAAATAGGGGTTAGGTGTGTTCAAAAGGAATGATGAAATGAAAAAATAATTCAACCAGCTCATAAATTTAACCCTCTAGGTGTCAATTCGGCAGACATTTTTTTGTGTCTTCAAGAATTTAATTATTTATTAACTTTGCAGACGATAAGAAAATACCGCTTATTAAATTTTTGAATGAAACACTAGGTGTGACTTAAATTCCAATCAAACATTTTTGTTTCTTACTTTAGCTACCATTAGCCTATGACTTTTCTGGAATATAATGAAATGTGAACGATTTGATATTACAATTAATTTGGAATTAAAAAAAACCAAAAAAATTTCTTCTTTTTAATATATATATATTCTGAGTTATAGAAGTCAGACAAAAACAAAAACAGGCTTATAAAATTTGAGAATTTTTTAAGTTCTTCGATTTTAGTCATTTTCAATCAAATGTCAGGCCAAAAAAATGCACTGTGCAATGTTTTATACTCACAGCTATACTTGCTGCATGCTATAGATACATTATATCTGGTTCAACCTTCGTTAGAATTCCGGCCCCCCCAACCATCCGCCAAACCTGTTCCCACAACAACCACCCACACTCTTCATGGCAAACGTTATACATTTTAGAATATTTTACACTATCTGACAGTGCCTGCAGATACTTTGCCGAACTTATAGATACATTTCGAGCTTATTGTAAAAATGTTGCAAAATAAATCGAACAAGAAAAAAATTAAAATGTAAAAAATAGGGGAAAAGCATACGCAAACTTGGTCTGCAAATTTGCTTTAAATAACAGCATTAATAAAATAGACACAAAAAAACTTACTGCACTTTGTTGATATTCACAAGTGGCAGTATCTAGATACACGTAGCTACCCAACACTGCGCTGCATGCAAAACTTTTACGCTAAAGGAAAATAAATAAAAGCTGCAACTAAAGGCAAAGAAAATAAATCGAAATGAATTTGCAGCAACTGTCTGCCGGTATAGCCGTCCGTCTGCCGCCCGTAACGTCTATAACTTTGCGCTTTGCGCTCGTCAGTCAGTCACTTAGAGTTCGTTTTGCACAGCATTGAGCGTTGCAATTGTAGGGTGTGTTAGATGGAAATCTTTTTCTTTTGATTTTGTGCCTTGTTGCCGGGTGGGATGGTAAGCGAAAAATTCGAGAAAATGTACGACATTTTATATATATTTTCGTTTTTGTTTTTATTCTTTTTTTTTCTTTGTGTTTTCTGACTTTTTCTTCACATTCTTCTTTCATTTCTATTAATTTTTATGTTTTTTTTTTTGTTTGTTTTTTATTACAATTGTTTAACTACTGCTGAGCACACACAATGAGTGCCCTTCAACTTTTGCCAACACCTCTAAAGCCTAACAAATACCACCCGCTATCAAAATGTAGTTCGTACTTACCTGTTTAAAACTTACTGGCTCTTACTTTTTGCATGTTCATTTTAAATTACTAAATATTATGCTTAAATTTGTAAGCCGTTTTTGTTGTAAGTCTTTTTAAAGTTAACTTATTTTGTACAACTATCAAAGCCAGTTTCCAATCCAAAAAGTTTCAATGAATAACATTAACATCAAAGTTCAGTGGTAAGTGATCAAATATCTACTAAATAGACCCTAAAGTTATAAATCTTCGGCCCGAAATTTTTTTTCGAAAACACCTTTTGTCATAATGCGTCCCATTTAACACTCGGATAAAACTAATGCTGATGAGAATGTCAGTGATCTTAAGAAATATTCCCCTTTGAGTCCCAATGGGTATCAAAAGCATTATTCTGATGAACTCTGTAAACACTTTGGCTAAACAACTTTAAATTTTTTTCTGACTCTCTGTTTTGTAATTAGCTTCTTTAAAGCTTTGTTAAAGTTCGTACATATAGTAGCACTACTCTTAACAGAAAAAATATAATATTTCTAATAACAGACCCATAATAATAGATTCTAGATTTCTGAGGAAATATATTTTTTTCGCATAACCAACTTAGATTGGTTTATAGATTGGATCAACTACCATTAACCTTACAATTTTGCTTCAAGCACTGTTTATTTTTTATTATTGAAAGTGATTATTCAAAGTAACTGTTTAAAGCATCTAAAAACTTGTACGGGCATGAAAAAACACTAAAGGTATATATTGTGAAACCTCAATTAATGCCATATTTTGACATTACGATATTGCGGTGGTTTAAATCAAACCACTTCGCAGTCACTTCTGATGTCCCCCTCGTATCCTTGTTATACTTTTCGACAGTTTAAGTAACATTTAACAACAACATATAAGTTTATCGGAACTTAGTTCACATCAATATCAACAAATTCGGAATTTCAAAACTTTAAGCAATAAAAAATATATTGAAAAATAAGTCTTTAAACACTTTGATTAAACCAAGTTTTGATTTATTTACAACTGGGGCATCATTTTTGCTTTAGGGGCCGGACCCAATATTTGTTTTCTTATTTTTGTTAAGTGTATTTAGGCCTCCTAAGCCAAAATGTTTCGCTCACGAATGGTTTACGAGGTAAAATTCGCTATAGTTTGAAAAATCAGTGCAATTTTTCAAGTGTCTGGAAGCTAACTACACAATATTTTGGCATGATCAAATTTACAAACCACTGTTTAAAATTATCGCAAAAAATACAACAGTTTTAATCCTATTGAAGTACAATTATGACAAATTTATGCATTTGTTACACCAGGTTAATTTTCCGCCTTTTTTCGCTGCGTTTTTTATTAAAAATTTTCCGCCTTTTAACTTATTTTTTTGCAATAAAAGTATTGCCCTTGTACGGAATGTTAAAAACAACATTTAACAGGGCAAACCATTTAATCAAAAATTTTACCATTACACCATTTTGACCATTCCGCGGAAATGTTTTCTGCTTACAGGTTTCATTTAAAAAATTGGACTGAATTTCCAAACTTTCGCGAATTTCATATTTTAAACCATTTGCGAGCGATAACTTTTTTTGGCTTTGAAAGCCCAAATACACTTAACAAAAATAAGAAAACAAACATTCGGGTCCGGCCCCTAAAGTAAAGCTACACACCAACCTATTTCAAAGTAAGACAGATTAACTTGAATTTTTTTTCATGGTTGAATTGGACTAAACCATCCGAAAAAACTGATGAAATTAGCTTAAATCGAAGATCCAATTAAAAATTATTTTAATTTAAGGCCTGGGGAAGTCCCTCAGAATGGCGATTCGAGTAAGTAATATTACTGTAATACTAGTTTTTATAAACTATAAGTATATAAAATTAGTTAGGAATGCACCCTGCCGAAGCTAAAATATCCTCCGCTGCCGTATTGAAGTATTTTCGAAGTCGTTCAGTTTTATATATTTATGAAATTTTTCCTATTTTGATGAAGTCACTTTGTATGGGAGGTAGGCGTGGTTTTCATCCGATTTTGCCAAATATTATAGATATGGTTCATATTATATATCAAAGAAAATGTACAAAATTTCAAGACATTTCTTTAATTTTTGTGGATTTTTAAGAAATTTAACGTTTAAAATAAAGCCATTTTGTATGGCAAGTGGGCATGGTTTTGGTCCGATTTTTTCAGATATCATAAAGACGGTTTATGTTAAATAGCAAAGCTTATGTGCAAAATTTCAAGACATTTCTTTAATTTGAGCAGATTTATAAGAGATTTCACTTTCAAAATAAAGCCACTTTGTATGGGAGGTAGGCGTTGTTTTCATCCGACTATTCCAAATTTCGTAGCCAAGATTTATATTGAAGATCAAAGCTTACGTGCTTTGCTATTTCTAGGCATTTTTTTAATTTTTGTAGATTTTTAAGAAATTTTACGGTTAAAATAAAGTCACTCTGTATGGAAGGTAGGTGTGGTTTTCATCCGATTTGTCTCATTTCAGAACTTGTTCTTTATTTTATTGAAGAAAGCTAATTTCTTGCATTTCATCGCAGACAGACAGACGGACACACGGAAATCAACTCTGGAGGTGATACTGATCAAAAATTTGATGTATCGTCGTTGGGCGTGCAATACCACGCATCCACTACTTGCACATACACACACACGGTTATAGTAAAATTCTACAGGAGTGCAGAAAATCTGCTTTCTTTTAATCTATTGTATGTATTTTCAACTAAACTAAAAACATTTATTGAAATTAGATACTTGCTTTGTTCTGAAAACAGCATTTAATGGAAAATCCGCCCTTTATTAACCCTGCATTCGTAATATACGTAAATTTTATATACGTAGGTAAAACTGTCTTACGATTCTAGGGTTAATTAAATCAAATTGAATTAAAATCCAAATTTAAATTTTTGCCTTTTTGCAATATACGCGGTATTGGTGGTACAATATACCACGCCTCTTTATTGGCGTTACAAACGGAATGACAAAGTTAATATACCCCTTACACAGTACGCAATGGGGTGTAAAAAACTTCTATTGGATCTATCTAAACCATCAAACCAAATTTAGTATTCAAATTTCGTTATTATGAATCACATTTAAACATGCCAACCAGCATAGTTATAGGAAACCATATTCATATTGAATTAAAAAAAAAAATTAAATAAATTACTGTTTCTAAATTGGAATTATCAATAACACACATAATAAGTGTAATCTAATGATTATTGCTCTATATTATAGAATCTTGGGTTAAAATTAAAGGTTTTATGATAACTGGATAATAAGATCAGTGTTCCATTCAATTTGACCAAAATCTAGTATTTTCCAAAACTTTTATTTTAACCCGTTGATCTTTGAAAAAAAACACCTTTTTAAATTTTTTCTTATTTTAGGCCAACATTTTTTTACATTATTAATGTAAAACTATTCAAGATGAAATAATAGAAATGAATCCTGAAATTTTGGTCCAAAAATATTCGTCGATAAGGTAGAAAAATGCAATGCCGCAATCTTAAATATGCGGTGAACAAGATATCTGAAGATTGACTCATATGAAAAAAAAAATTCGGTTCAGTAAAGAGACTTCGGCGTTTAATCGTTGATTTTTAAAAAATATAAATTTTTGGGAAAATGGCGGGTGTAGAAGGAAAATTTTAATTTTTTGTGCACAAACTTGAGGTCGTTTTTGGTTATAAAACAAAAAATATGTGTCAATAATAAATAAATCGAACGATTGAACGCCCAAGAACTCTTTACTATACCGAAAAACTTTTTTTTTTAGATGAACCAGGCTCCAGATATCTTGCTCACCGCAAAATTTCAAAACTTTAATAATTTAAAAAAAATGTTGGCTTAAAATAAAATACAGCTCAAAAAAAAAATTTTAAAAAGAGTATTTTTTTTTCTTCGAAAAACTTCCCGAGGCCCGAATTTGATGTGCGTTTTCTTTATTTCTAGTCAAGACCATGTACATTGTGTTAAATAGTGGGATTCAAAAAAGTCAACTATTTTTTTTCAAAATCCCCTCTGAAGTAGATTCAAGGAGGTGAGAAGAGATGCCTGTAAATATTTAGCGGTAGCGGATCACGATTTTCTTTTTTCGATATAAATAACATGGGAAAAATTATTTTTCCCATATATTATATATATTAGATGTAAATAAATGAAACGTATATTATAGGAAATTGAACGTTCTACAAAAATGTCCCCAATCAGTTTTTTTTTTTTTTTTTGATAAATCAACTCGTTCAAAAGATATTCAAATTCAAAGTGCATCTCAATATTAATATTAAAATCTTTCTACTGGAAAACTGGCACGGGCATTGAAAAACGGGGAGTGTCTCCGCCCATACAAGCCAAGTTTTCTATAAAGAATAGCTATGGAATTAAAAGTCACAGAACATTCAAACTAGAAACGGAGTTACAATTTGTCAGTCGTGCTAGTAAGAAAGTGCAACGGGAATAGGACAAGGAGCGTGGTGTCAAATAAAGGCTCACACCAGGTGTTGCTAGTAATTTTATAAATATTTTTATGCCAAAATATTTTTATGAAGAAAATACTTGTCTTTAGGTTTTAGGTATTCAGTTTTGGAAAAATAAAAATTTAACAAAACAGACCTTCAGATCAGACTACGATTTGAAAAAAACAGTTTGCTAAGAACGACTTAAAGAACGGCTCGTCTAAATTCTGCGAATGGCGGAATCTTAATTTCGTTCAGGTCTAATGTATATGTTTATAAAAATCTACCAAAGATGTAGATTTAAGCTCGAATCTTCTTACTGGAATGTATTTTGGGTCGCAGTGATTTTAAATCTGATGTCAGAATTTAAAAATTCCCAAATCAAAAAAGGCGCATCATATATAAAATCATAATAGCTGCATTTTCGTGGCACTGTATCAGATCAAAACCTCAGTGGAAAAGTTTTAGTTCAACTTTATTACAAGTTGGCACCACTAGCGATAAAGTGCCAAAATACGAAGAGACGAGACGAGATCTCGATAAGAATAATTCAGATTTGCCAACTATGTTCGTTTTGAAAAAAGTGCTTTAAATTTGGCAGCATTTTATGATCAGAAATAGAGCCAGGAAAAGAGCTAGTTCTAATTTTTGTTTTTGCATTGCGAATAAAATAGAGCCACGCTCTATTTATTTAATCTAATATTTTCTAACAAACTTGTTACTCAGGTGTTTTTGGAGTCAATGATTACAAATCTAAAAAAAAAAAGTTTTTTTTTTTGGATTACAAATCTGATATCAAAATTTGATAAAAAAACTAAATTCAAGATGTCGGATACAATATGATAAAAAATAGAATTGAGATTTGTTTTAATTCTGACTTCAATTCTGAATTCAGAAGAGAAGCAACCCCAAAATCCACCGAGTAACAAATTTGGCATATTGCAATAGGTAAATCACCCAAGTCGGCTTGGGTAAAGAGAATTGTATGGGAATTATAAGCCTATGCTTATTCACCTAAGCAATTTATTGTTTAATAAATTGCTTCGATACCTTGCGAAATAAAATATTTGGTTCACCTAAGCCCAAAAGCCAAAAATACAAAATTAAAAAACAACTAGCATGGATGGCTTAAGCATAGTTTTTAGCTATTTTCTGCAAAAAAAAAACACAGCTGCGTCATTAGACACACGAGAGATAGATTTGATAATTAAATGGTTTTTTTTTGTAATAAAACCACTTTTAATTCAAAAATAACATAAAGTAAATTAAAAAAACACACGTTAATATTCACACCAGTAAATTTTATTGCATTACATCAACAAACAAAAAAAAAAAAAAAATCTTTGCCCGCCGTGCGGAATCGAACCTGGAACTTTTGGTGCCAGTCCATCGCTCTACCCACTGATCCAAGCAGCCTTGCTACTACTTGTTGACATAACTGCAGCTAGATTAACAGATGCTGTATTAACAAATGCAGTATGTCTCAGTATTCTGTTGATAGCCATACAACAAAAATCTTTTAATAGATTATTGTGCTATGCTGCAGCATAGCTTCAGCTGTAATTAATATTGAAGAAATCACTCCGCGTAACGAAGGAGTTTGGCTCAATGTGTAGTGTAGTGACTTCATACACAGTGGTATCAGTTGGTTGTGGGTTCGAATCTCAACGGCATGCGAAGGTAAAATTTTTGTATTTGATATTTAATTTAATTTAATGTTCTTGTATAATAGACGTCAAGCAGCAAGAAAAGCCGAGAAGTCATTAATTCATAAGAAAAAAACGGTTTTCGATAAAAGAAAAATTTGTGTTGTTGCCAATTTCAGTCAAGCAAATCACAGAACGAAAGGTGGCGACAGCTTAAAAAAAAAGGAAAATAAAAAGAACCAAAACCAAGTAGTATTTTTGAATTAAATTTTTTTTTTTTTTAAAGTAGTGTATAAAAAATTACCAAATACTTGGTTAAGTTATCACCCAAAGAAAAATGGGAGGGAGGCTGAAAACTGCCAAAGCCATCTTATAAATTATACTAGATTTTTTTCAATTTAACATAAGCTTTTTTTCTCGGTGTACTCGGTGAAAATAAAAAATATCGCAATAAAAAATCAAGGGCTTAACCCTCAACTGGTATGTAGGACCATGGTTAAAAAAAAGAAAAGATTATATTTCTCTCATTATTTAAACATTGATTCTCTTACGCTCAGTACATTTCGAGATTTCAGATGTGTGCATGCTTTTGCATTGATCAGTGTTGTTTTTATTTAATGCGTTATTTGAAAAAAGACATCAATTTGTTATTACACTTTTTGAGGTGTAACAGAAATGGGTTAAGAAGTTGTTACCTCCAAAATACTCTTCGAAATGCAGTCTTCAAAATTTCCGCTAAACGTATTCAGGTCAGTGTTGCCGTTTTGGTCCAATCGGACCAAAAATGGTAGTTTTTTTTTAAAAAAATAGGTATTGGTATAAAAAAAAATAGTTTGGTTGGTGATTTTCCATTATTTTTGGTAGCTTCGAAACTTGAATTAATCTTCAAATTTCAAATAAATTTAAAATATTTTTGACCTGCAAAACGGGATTTCAAAAAGAATAAATATTACATATTTTTTATCTTAAATATATGTATCTGAACCCCTTTTTGTGTATATTTATACTTAGTTAATTGACCCATTGAGTGACTGAGAGGGAGTTTTGAACCAATGAACTTTATTTTTTCTGTTTTACTTTAATAAAAGTTATATTTAAAAATAGTGTAATATTTTGTTACGTGTTTTGTATTTTTGGTAGGCTGAGAGTAATTTTGGTAGGTTCTAAGAAAAGATTTGGTAGGATGAAATTCTACTAAGTGGCAACACTGATTCAGTTTGTTAAAATGATAATCAGATATTGTTTTCAAAATATGACAGTACATAATTCAGCACAATTATACAGTACATATTTACCCAAAATGAATTTTTCGTCATTAGTGATAAGAACGATAATCTTTGAACTGGGAATTTTATAGAAATCTTTTTTCTTATCAACTTTTACCAAAAACAAAACGCTACTGTAAGTCGTACTGTAAATTCCTCCTGCTATTGTTTAAGCCTTTAGATTTATTTTCAATTTATAAATTTTTGCAAAAGATTTTATGTCAAAATGTCACAATATTGGGCGGAAAGAGAACGAAATCTTGCTAAACATCATTATTTAAAAATAAAACTACCTAAAATGAACACACAACCACACTCTATTCATATTCTACTATATTTTTAATGGAATGAAAGCTTAAAGTAGAATGCAGTGCCAAATGGACGGATTTTCAACGTCAAAAGAAAAGCTATGAAAACAAAAAAAAGAATTTTTTGCCACATCTTCTAATTTCACACCACTAAAAAAAGACTTATTTTATTTTCTTTACAAAACAATTCAAAACAAAAAACGAAAAAACAAAAAACAACACAGAAAATGTGCTTTCACAAAAATATGCACACACAGACATGAAATTTTAAAGAGAAAGCCCAACGCACATGGAATATAAATGAAGGTGACGACGTCAAGGCAAGACGAGGGCAACCTAAGCCCATCCACAGATGCACACAAGGGAGGGAGAGAAAGTAAAAAAAAATTAATTTATCGAAGGAAACGTAAAAAAACACAAAAACATAAGGCAAGAAACAAGCTCCAACGTTGTCTACGTGGCAACAAACCTATTCTAACTACCCGCCACCATGCCACACATACGCCCTTCCACCTAGTAAATTTTCTTTTCCCACAGAGTAGGTTAAGTTTGTGGAGCAAATTCAAGGTGGTTCTGCTCTGTGTGATGGTTGGTTGTGGTGGTAAAAAATTTAAATGAAAAGCGGATGGCAGGAAAATAAAAACGATACAAAAAGGAAAAATGAATAAAAACAACGGCATAAAATGAAAGCAAATAAGGGTTTCCCCAAAAGATATGTTGGTATTTAAGCTTAAAGAGTGTGTGTGTGTGTGTGTGAGAGAGGTGTTTTGTGTGTTTTTTGTGTGTGTCTCTGTATGTGTGTAGCTTTGTATTGTGCTTGCAAATGGGGCTACAACTAAAGGAGTGCGACGCGGTTGGAGGAAGCACATTGAATCACCTACGTCAACAAAGCAATACGACAGTGTAACGAATTTAATGCTTCTTGTTGTTGTTACCATTCTTGTTGTAGTTTTTGTTGGAGCAACCCTTGCCCAGTTTGCTACCACATAACAACAACGACCATGAAAGAACTCTCGCTTGACTGCCTCGAAAACTTAAGCAAGGAAATAGATTTAAATTTAAACAAAGCTTCTAGCCTGTATCTATGATGAGGATTAATGCGGTCTGTTTGCCTTTAACAAGGAAACTTTTATGAGCTTCGGTGCTGTGACTTTTATTTAACTCTTCTGTTTATTTTTCTGCTTATAAACTTTATGATCGGCATATCGTTTTATTTGGAAACCTTCGTAAATTGCAAGTTTTTCCCATGTTTCCAAAAAGGTGAAATTTTCCAATTGTGCTCTTATTTACCAGCTTATTAGCTTTTTTATAGTTCATTTTCAGCGAATTCGACTCGTTTTTATAATAGGGTACTATTTCATTCTAACAGACCCTACCTTTTTTAGAACTGTTTGTAGAAGCAACCATGTTGAACTCTACTCCATTTTCTTAAAATAGCAAAATTTGCACTTTATTTTGAACTTGTCTTTGTAGCATTCTTCCTCCTGCGCTCCCGATTACCACTTTGCCCACGCCACCACCCTAAAAAACGGTCAAGGGTTTAAAATTGTTGCTCTATTATTGAATTTGCTCTGTTAAGGATTTTATTGCCTTTGCTGTGCTCATAGTTGATAAGATGATATTTTGGATGAGGGTGCTTAAAGTGTTACATTCAAGTGTTACAGACAGTATGAAAACGTGTGCTGTTTTTTTGGTTTACTTTTGTGAAATTTTTTTTTTTTATTAAAGGATGGCTTTTACTTTGCCTTCATGACTATGAAAATTTATGATGAACTCCTTTACTATTGTCTGCCTACGGCCATCCTTTACGTGCTTTTTGAAGTATTTATGAGTTTGTTTGCCGAGTGGGTTTGAGTTATTGTAAAAATATTGATCATTTATTAAAAAGGTCTTTAAATTATTTATAGCATATTTCATAAAATACAATTTTATGAATAGACACTTGCATGGGCGTCCGTATATGGAATTATTCTTTTGTGCATTAATAGATTACTTATTTGGAATTATTTTGGAATGCTCATTAAAAAAGATTAACTTTCTGAGATGTTTGGTCTTGAGATGTTTGGTGAAAATTTTGTGAACATCGTCGCAATTTGTGCAAGATTTGACTGAACTATCAGGACACAATTTTAAACATTTTTAAGATGATTTCTTTGTTCATTTTTAAAAAAAAATGCTCAGAACTTAGGGTGTATCTGAAATACTCTCCTTTATGGAGGGTGTTCATAAAATTAACTATACTGAAAAAATGCACTGTATACTGTGTATCAGTGATTCCATGTCAAATCGGACTCTTCTCGAAATTCACATATTTGTAAAAGTTTGGTACTTTGTACGTCGATAATACTTCAAAAAATATAAAAATATTTGAATATTCTTTTTTTTTAATTTTATTTATACTTTAACAATAGTTAATAAGCAAATTAGATGATTTTGTTAAAATGAAGTCATAAATTTCCATTGAAATACATAACATAGTATTAAAGCTATAGTGCTATAGAATATTTACTTAAAAAAATTTAGATCTAAAGCATGCTTGCGCTTTAGTCCTCTCGTCACGTCGCTATCATCTAACAAGGACATCGTCAGAACATTTAAATGGTCGCTGAGCCTTTGCAAATATCTTCTGCTGAATTTGCTGATTTCGTGTTTTACAGGTACGATTTTCAGACCTCTATTGATAGTTTTGTTGGAGACAAACCATGCTGCGTTTGTTAAAAGCCTACCAGTTTTTGATTGGTATATCTCCAGTATTTCTACATTTAAATTGCACCCCACAACTGTATTCCGTAAGTCCAAACTGGCTTTAAAATGGCATTATAAACTCGTACCTATTATTTAGAGATAGCTGAGAGTGACGACCTAAAAGCCAGTAGAGTTTTCTATTTTTCAAGTTGAATTGTATGCATTTAGTCTTGAAGTGTGGTTTCCAACTCCTTCGTCTGTCTAAAGTGAGCCCAAGATACTTTACTGAGTCACTTTTTGGAATACTTTCACCGCTGATGCTAACAAGCGGGCAATCACCTCTCCTTAAGGCGAAAATTACGTGCGTTGATTTGTCAAAATTGACAACAATTTTCCACTTTTCAAGCCAATTAGTCAGCTGATCAAGTTCTCTGTACGAATGATGATCAGAGGACTGCAAAACTCGCATAAAAATATTCATACATAATCAACACTGTAAAAATCATGCCTCTGCGTTCAATCGATCAGAATTGCTCGAATGCACACACTCGCTGTTGAGTTAAACTCAATCAAACCATGTGCTTCGTGTTGGCTCTGTGATTTTAATCAACGGTCGTCTTCGGATAGATATTTCATGCTTGTTCGTTGGGCTCAACAACTATTATTTTCATCAAGAATGAAATGCAAAAAGCAAAAATCAACCCGCATGAGTATTTCATATGCACAGAGAGAGAGAGAGAGAGAGAGAGAGAGAAAGAGAGAGCAAGAAGAAGAAGGGTGAAGTTTTTTTATTACGATTGACTGCAAACAACCATGATACAATGATAAGGTAGGGCCGCTGCGCTGAGTGCTCTCACGCGTCAACGAAGAGTGGATAATGAGAAGCAACATATATGTCAAAACCACGAATTTCGTAGAAATTGCAAATGAAGAAAATATTTTATGTTTCCAAGTTGCAAACAGTGCGGTTGCGGGTGTTAAACTTGTGCTGATTTGAGTGAAAATATAAAAAAAGTGTAATAAAAACTATAAAATGTGAAAGAAGTCTTAAAATTGCAAAAAAACCTGTAACAGTTTTAACCTAAAAACAACTGCGAAACGTGAGCATAAAGAAATTCGCGATGAACAGCTGATTTTGACATCAATGTAGCTTTATTCTTCTTTCTACTCCATTCCTCTCCGTGATGACCTTACCTTATAATTCTGCCATGCAAACAACTAAATTTAACTATTTCTATGATTTCTCATTTACGAAACACATATTCGTATACACATCAACGCCAATACTCAAAAATGTGAATTCAAACAACGCCTTCAGTAGCATCTTTTTATTTTAATTAACGTCAACACTCGTTCACTCAAACATTGAGTTCGATCAGACGAACTCAAACTCAAACTGACACAAAATACGCGTTCGCCAGTATTGTGCTGATTTTATTCAATGCTGAACTTTGTTGAATGAGTTGAGTTGAGTAAGAATTCCAGTGAATGATTTAATCAAGCAAAAAGTGAGTTTTGCAGTTCTCTGATGATGATGCGGTGTAGGGACATTCACTAACGCCAATTATTGCTGTATCATATGCGTAATGCCCGTATGATACTTAATTTTTTTCGTCCAATTTTAAAATCTGAAAACAAGTGGCGCGTGGGCAGGACAAACATATTTTGTAAGAAAAGGATAAACGTTGTAACTTTTTTATATCTAGTGTTTTTAAGAGCAGCTGCATTAAATAAATTAATATTAGCTACACACATCACTTCCAATTCAGCAAACATTTATATTAAATAGTTTTGTTTACTCTAAAAATCTCAAATTAATTATCAACAGCACAGTAAATATTTGATCGAAACTTAACGAAGAACGCATTGAAAAAAACGTCAAAAAAAATGCAAAGAAAATACAGTCCGTCCTACAAATTTTTCTCCAATTCGTACCATATGCGTACTCACTCACACCAATTAAATCAATGCATTCGTGCTATTTGAACTGCTCTAGTTATAATTTTCAATGATCAATTTAATTAAGTATCATACAGGCTTAAGTAGCTATTGTAGCATTGTCGATTGTGGGCATGTCCGAAGTAAAGATAGTGTAGAGTCCAAGTACGCTACCTTGAGCAATACCAGCTCGTATTTCCTGCATTTCTGATATTTCGTTTCGAACCTTGACATAGAAATGTCTATCAGAGAGATAGCTTCTACAAAAGCCGAAGTTCGGCGCAGAAAGTATTATTTAATTTTGTATAACAGTCCGTGGTGCCAAACGCGATCCAATGCTTGTTTCACGTCAAGAAACACAGCTGAGCAGTATTTTTCTCTTTCAAGACTGTCCATTATAACGTTCACTATTCTGTGACATTGTTCAGGAGTACCATGCTTGTGTCTAAAACCGAACTGATGTTCGAGAATGACGTTAAGGTTTTCCAAAATGGGCAATAGTCGTCACAAGAAAATTCTTTCGAATATTTTAGAAAATGCAAGAAAATTCTTTCGAATATATAAGAAAATGTTGCCAGCAAGCTAACTGGTCTGTGTGATATTAGAATTTGTTCTGGCTTACCAGGCTTTGATATCATTATCATTTCTGCACACTTACATTGAGTTGGTAAGTGTTCTAATCTTAATATGGAGTGGAAAATTAATGTTAAAAATATGACAGATTTGCGTGATAAGTTCTTTACCACTTTATCTCCAATCATATCGTATCCAGGAGACTATCTTGTGTTTCAATTTTTGAATCTCAGTTCACAAGGCGTCTCAAGAAATTCTGCAATGTTATACGCATGTGCCGTGTTGTTTATAAAAAACAAAAAACAAAAAAAAAAACTAAATGGTAATTTCAGCCCTTGAAAGGACTTTGACCGAGCTTCTTATGATCAGTTGTATTATATGCGTTTGTGAAATGTTTGAACACAAATCATCGAAAACTGAGCCGACAAGTTGTCTGCCGACTCCGAACGGCTTATGTTCTCAAGAAGCTTTTCATGGCCGTTTTTATTCTCTGAGGTTTGCCATTGTCTGCAGAGAGGTGACGGCCGAACAGAAAAATTAATTCAATTGAAAGAACTTTCTGTGTCAGTTGGGATTTGAACCAGGGTTCTCTGGCGTATTGGCCACACACACTACCCACTGCGCCACGGTCGAAAGAATTTTGTCTTAGGCTGGGGTAGCTCAGCCCCTCCAGGGTCCATCCAAGGGATCTCGCAACCCCTAGGCAAAAACATTTTTAAGAAAAAAACAATAACAATAGATTAATAAATCGCAGAATATGCCATGGTAGGACTCGGAGGCCAACTCAATCATTAAACAAAATGAGCTATAACAAAATCTATTGGTTTTTATTTTTAATATTTTTTTTTTTTTTGTTTATTTATATACAATATAAGCTAGACAATAATTTCTATAACTATATAAGGTTGACCATATACCTAAGTTTATTTCCTATAAATGACATTCGGGAATATTGGCAAATTGCACACGACGGGTGAGGATCGATTAAATCAGCCGGTGGTTGGCAGAGTGCCGAGGGCAGAAAGCTTTTTAATACCTAAGAATTAGTGATGGGCAAATTTTTGGTATCGAGAATACTCGATACTCGCATAGAACTCTATACCGACGAAATACTCAATACTCGCTCTTTTTTTCTTGTTTTTCAGCTAAACTTAACTCAAAGTATTGTAAGAATCGATAAATGGTCTTAAATTTTCTGTAAAATTGTGTGTGTTTTAATAGGTTGGTTAAAAAGAAGAGGCCAAATCGCTTTTTTACGTTATTTTGAGTTATGTCATTATGCCGTGTAACAAATATAATACTATTATTTTCTTATTACATTATTTTACTTATATAAAATCATTTATACAATTCTGCTTGAACAATTTTTTTATATGGATTCTTTCAATGTTATGCGTTTGCTCGTGTGCCATCTTATCCGATATGATAAAATGTCATTTCATTTCACAAGTTCAATTACAAATATCAATGAATTCTACAAATAGCACACACTTAAATTCATTACTTTTATTCAATGTAGCTTAATTTGCACATCAGTTCTCTACGTCTATTTTCTGCTTCGCCATAACAAACATTCGAAGTGCATTCTTCTGCTGCTTCCTTACTTTTGCATATAATATCAAATGATGTCGCGTAAATAATAATATTTTATGCTGATAAATTCTCAAGCAAATAATTTTTCCTCATACATAGTACGTTATTAATTTAAATATTCGTCGTTTGATGTTCAAATCGACTGATTGACTATAAAAGATGAACGTGGTGCGCAAACATGGCAACGTTAACTGACAGCCTGTCGCGTACGTTTCCACTCGCAGTGACCGCATTCATTATTGAACTTTGTTGGAAAAGGTTATCGCTACCATGCCGACGCCCAACAACAGTTATTCGGTTTTGTCTGGGCAAAATGCATACTCGTACCACATTGATTTCATTTAAATTAATTTAATAAGGAATTTCATTCTGAATTGTTGCGAGTATATGTTCTAAATCTTGCTATTCATTTGTTTATGGATGTATACTTTAAATTATTAATAAATAATTCAATAAATATTAAAAATTCTCTATTTCAATTATTTGTATATTAATATTAAAAAATTTTGTATATTTGTTTTGATTAAAAATTTCAGTGTAGCCAAATTACAAAGTACCTGAGTACATACAAATTTTGTTTTATAATACAATTACAGTATAATCTTATCATACAATGAATTGCCAGTTTCATGAATGAATAAATAAATAAATAAAATAAGTAAATCAATAAAATAAATATATAAATACAATAAAGGTTTTCTTTTAAATAACATTGTGATTTGTCTAAATTATAAATAATTTTATGTAAAAAAATTGTTGTATGCATTACAGCAATTAAATGAGTGCGTATATAAAATGTATTAAGTACGGTGCGACCGGCTAGTGCTACTTTGACATGGCACGCTATATTCATTAACTTTTTTAAGCTTTTTTAATAAAAACAATTAAAACTGTATTACGTCTTTTGAGAAAATTCAATTTTAATATTTAATTCATTTTACTATAAAACTAGTAAATAATGAAGCTTAGGCAGGTATTGATGTATATTCGAAGCCTTTATCCACCACAGATACAATAACATGCAGTTTTATACACGCAGAGAAAAAATATGTTTATATATGTTTGGATCCAAAAACAAAATATTCAGAGGGAACCAACTAATGATTAAGAACTTTCCTTCAATAGCATTATTTTTCGATATAAGAAGATATTAGATGTGTCCAACATTAATATAATTGCTTTAGCTAAAAACCTAACGTCTACATTAATATGCTTGTGACAAAATAGAATTGTGTGTTTCTACCCAATAAAAATATGTTTGCATCACTGTTAAACTCAAAAGAACAGAACTCTGCAAATTTAAAACAAACAGAACTCCTTTCTTTTATGTGTTTCGCCTAGACATACATATATCTGTTTCTTTTGCACTTTCACGAAAAATAGCGGAAACCTTGTTGCTTTATGCGCTTGCTTTTAACAGTTGCCCAGTCTTGGTGTCATTTTAAGTTTCAAGAATCCGCACCAAACGTGTTGAAAAGTTTAGCTCTTGTGAAAAGTGTTTCTGAAAATGTTTGTTTAAATTAAAAGTGTTTGTATTTTCAAATTAATAAAATAGAAAACACAATAAAAGAAAAATAAGGCGGTTCAGCAGTAAAAATAGGTGAGTTTTGAAGCAACTTTGCTGATAAAGCGGAAAATGTGTGCTTATAAAAATGATTGTAATGTCGGATAAACATAAAATGGTTACTTCTCAACATAATTAAAACCGAGAGAAACTTATTTACTGTTTTCTAAACATATTTTGTTTGCTTCAAACCAACAATTACTTCTAAGCAAATATTTTATAATCACAGTGAAAAGCTTTTGGCATTTCTTTTGCTAAAATATGTTTCCAAGTAAATATAGTGTAATCATCGGTGAATATATTATGTTGTTTATCGTTTTGAAAATAATTGCTTGACTGCAATTAAATTATGTATTCTCCAATTAATATATATTTGTCCGTGAATATTTTATGTTATTCTTGACTAAATTATATTTCCAAGCAAACAAATAGTAATAGACTAAAAGTGTTTTCAGTCCATTTATAATTACAATATATTTATCATATATGAAAACATATTTTCTTTAAAACAAATTATATTATTTTTAAATTCAAACAACAAGTGTTAAGGTACAATTAATTAATGTTAAGATGCAAATATATATATAATGAACAATTGCATTAATTAATCATATTATATATGGAATCAATTATTATTAGTTGTTTCCAAGAAACGTGCAGAAACATATTATATTTCCTGCAAATTATGTTTGGGAAGGCCTATTATTTTTCAGCGTGTGGATTTTTAAGAGATTTAACGTTTAAAAATAAAGCCACTTTATATGGGAAGTGGGCATGGTTTTCATCCGATTATCCCAAATTTCATAGGTAGGCTTTATATTGAAAATCAAAGCTTACGTGCCAAATTCCAAGACCGTTCTTTAGTTTTTGTGGATATTTAAGAGATTTTAGGGTTAAAATAAAGTCACTCTGTATGGGAGGTAGGCGTGAATTTCATCCGATTTGACTCATTTCAGAACTTAATCTTAATTTTTTAAAAAGCAGCTTTTATTTTGAATTTCATAGCTATAGCTTTAAAATTACGGCTGTAATCGTGTCGACAAACACACGGGCAGACAGACGGATACATGGAAATAGACTCAGGAGATGATGCTGATCAAATATATATATATATACTTTTATATACCTGACACGCCTCCTTATTGACGTTGCAAACGGAATGACAAAGTTAATATACCCCTAACGCAGTACGCCTTGGGGAAGTTTCTATTTTCTGTTTTCCGGAAACTGTTAGTTTCAGCATTTTTGTTTTTTTTTAGTGGAACTCCTTTTGTAGTGGAGGGGTAGGAGATAGGAGCCGAAAAATGTCGGAAAAAATATTAGAGGTAAAAACATAACAGCACCAGCTAAAATTAAATTCCACCCCTCTAGGGTTCACCACCAGGCAGCACTGAATTATTTTCGACATTTTTCTTCATTTTTCATGTGTTTTGTAAATAGACTCCCAGAAGGGTGGCAAAAAGGGGATGGGTATGATTTGACGTTTTAAGAAAGATGGAAAAAGGAGACCTAATAGATGCTATTTATACTAATTTCAGTAAAGCCTTCGATCACGTTGATCACGGCATTTTAATGCATAAATTAGAAAAAAATTGATTTCTCTGTCCTCTTTTCTTAGTAGCTATCCACTTATCTCCGTGGTAGATCCCAATATGTTAAATTCTAAGGAACTGTGTCGAAGAAAATCGATGTCTCCTGTGGAGTACCGCTAGGTAGTCACCTTGGCCCTCTTATCTTCAATATCTTCATATTCGACTAGTCGATAGTGTTGAAGGATATTCCGCATCTTATGTATGCGGACTACTTATAAATTTTCCACGTAATTAAACCGCAGGAAGATGTCAACTTTTTACAGTTAAACCTCTTATTTCTTCAGACCTGGTGTACATAAGACAAACTTTACCTAAATGTAAATAAGTGTAACATGATAAGTTTTTTCCGTAGAAACGAACTTAGAATTCACAACTACCGCCTCAACAATATCGAACTCAACAGGGTCAATTATATATTTGATCTTGGAGTGGTTGGAGTGGCTTTAATCTACACTATAATAAGATGCTATCCAGGGCCAGTAAACAGCTCGGTTTCCTTAAAAGACGAGCATAAGAATGTATGGGTCACTACATCCCTGTACCAATACTTGTGCGCTAGTGCGCCCAATACTTGAGTATACATTTGCAAGTAATGAACTCATCAGCCGTTGCTGTAGAGAATTCCGACCTTTGCTCACCTTCCATGTCCAAGTCCTCATTCAAGCGATCTCTATCCAAGTCTCTCTCTCTTCCTAATTAATCTAGCATTTGATCTTCTTTCTTTTCTTCTCCTCTTTCTAGTATGTAAGTACTTTTACTCTTACTTTTCATTTTCTTTTTGCCTCTCCTTTTTGACGTGTTCGTGAAATTATGTCATTTAGGTGGGCGGATTATGCCCAGTTCATTTCGCACATCTTCGAACACCAAAACATATAAAGAGGGAAGAAATAAAATAAAAATTAAATAAAATAGATTAAGTTTGAATAAGTAAATTGCCTTGTTTGGCCAATAAATAAATAAATAAATAAATAAATAAATAAATAAAACAAGTGCTGGGTATAATGCAGCAGGATCAGGGGTCACCTCGGGCAGCTTTGATTATTGCACTTCTCTTCATTTTTTGTGTGTTCCAAAGTCCCAAAAATATGGCAGATTGGGAATAGGTATATATTGAAAATAACTCATAGCTCCCGGGGGGTGACCTTCAGAGGAGTCAAATGTCTTTCACCCTTATGGCAGTCCCTCTACAAAAAAACACAAAAAAGTCGGAAATAACTCTTAGCTCTCGCGGGCTGACCCCTAGGGTGGTCAAATGGATTTAAAAAATGTATGACTCTGAAAGAATATGATACAGTTCTACGAAATATTTGGTTGGGCTTATTTTGCTTTAAGACCACTGCAAGCTATGGTATTGGTGCTGAAGCGCGTTACTTCAAACTTTAAGGGAGCTACTAAATCTTCCCTAGCGATGCAGCGCTGCTACGAGTCAGAGCATTGCTGCCAATTTCCATTTTAGGCATTCAATAAGCTTTTCCAAAATATCCATGAATAGATTTATAGCCCGTTCATCAATCATCAATAGAAACTCAAGTTTTGGAGGATCGAAAGTTCTCCAAATGCTTGTATCGTCATTTCTGGGCGGTTTCAATGCATACGCTCGAAGATTTTGAAGAGAAGGGTACATTTTGATGGAGTTTGTGATCATAGAGCAAACATATCAGTCAATCGGCCTTAAACAAATTTCTTTAAAATTTCTCAGTTTTCAGAGATCTTAACCACAATATTTGATTTATTTCCACACCTCAAATGTAACCATAGATTGATTATACAATACAACAGCCGCCTTAAACCTAGAGTACTAACCTACGTGACCGAAAGGTTAGTATTCTTAGGTTAAATAGAAGGATAGCATATCTTGTATCTTCTACAATCATGGTTCAATATTGAGTTTTGTTTTGAAGTGAGAGTCTAATGATATATATTGCAAATAGATATATTATTTTTTGAACTAAACGCTCTCAATATTATAAGAACCTTCAAGAGTTCTACTAATGCATTGCGAATTCTGGCTTAAACAAATTACTCATCCTTACGTTCTGGCTAGCCTGGCCCATTTATTTATTTCTACTATTTTTGTTTGCATGCTCCTCCAAACATATCAAACTCAATTAAGCAACAAGTTCTTGACACTCTCAAAAGGACAAACAAACTCCAAAGACTGACCCAACTCGGCACAAGTGCCAAGCAAGCATGCAACAAAAGAACACCACCTAAAATAGTAACAACTACAATAAGAACAATAACAACAATAGTAGAAGCACCGAAGACAGCATCCAAATAAATTGAACACAAAAACGCGTTAGTCTCCGAACAAACGCAAGACCCAGACAGAAGAATGACAGTACAAAAAAATCAAATATGGCGGCGTCAATGGCGGCAAAATTCTTAACAACAAAACAAAAACCAAAATAATAACAATTTCATGCTCAAGCATCACTGGTTGCACAACTGTGTGGATGAGTTTGCGTTAAACGTGAGTATGTGTGTGTGTGTGTGTGTGTGGACAGATAATCAATTGTTGCTGGCTGGTTTGTTTGTTTTATGAATCGACCAAATTATCAGCAATGACGAAAGCATTCTAGGGAAAAACAAAATTCTTCTTCCTTTATCTCTTTCGTCTCTCCTTTGTGCCCTAACCTGAGTCATGTCGTCTAAGTGGAGCCAGGCTAACCGGGAACTCATCATTAATGTTGTCTTTAGCACACGCTCCATGCATACTATACATATATCTTCTTCTTACATGACTTGCTTCTTCTCTAGCTTCCACACTATGCTCCTCTACGTTCTCTACCTTTTGCTGTACTTTAAAGTGGCTTTAAACTTGTGAATACTTGTTGTTGTTGTTATTGTGACTTGTTACAAAATTCAGTTGCTTTTCCTGGTTACTCTGTTAAACTTGTTTTGCCATCAACTTGTTTGATTCATTACGTGGTGTGTAACCACAACCAAGCGAGTGCTTCTTTTTACCCTTTCCTTTCTAACTCCTTCTGAAGAAATGAATGTTTTATTGTACATCGTCCTCTTGAGTTTTTGTTTTATTTTAATACCTATCTGCCATGGATTCTCCTTTGCTATCTAGTAAAATATTCTGCTGCAGCTTAATCTGTAGCTGTGAGAATCATCTACTTCGTTTTCATCATCATCATCATCTTCATCATCATCATCATCATCATCATCATCATCATGTCATGAGTTATGCAATGTACTTTTGTTTCCTTACCTATCTTTAACCCTTTCGTTGCTATCCCTACCTCGAGCTGACTCTAGCCGTTTATTCTTCGTCTTTACTGGAATATCCTGAAAAGTTTCCCTCACTTTATGCCTTTAATTTCTGTTAAATATTTACCACTCCGCATAAAATTATAAACGAGAAAAATATCACCCATTCCCTGCTACTCACTCCACCTTCATTGAGTATTAATCTTTGTCATCATCCCGTTTCCTCTACCTCCATCGAATACTCAGCGCATTCTCCATCTAACTTCATTCCATATGTATCCTCTTTTCATATAATGCTCAAGCCCCTCCTCACTTCAAGCCACCTCTTTCTGATTTTATGTCTTATTTACCATTTCATCCTTGAAATTGTAATCTTTTACTCGTGCTTTTTGATGCTGTTGAATCCGTTCGTTGTCGGATTGTTGCCTGCAGGAACGAATTGTGCTCTGTATTTACGAAGCAGCATTGCCACACTTTACCAGATGCTGTCATAGTTGGCCCCAAACAATATGAACCTCAATTTATTCACTACCTATCCACCAATCCACCCATTGCTTCCAAGCGCCTTAAACTGCTACGTGCCTCGAGTATGTTTCCTGCGAAATACTTTTAAATGTAAGCAAAAGTATTCAAATTAAACTGATGCACAGCATATGCTCTTGGCATTCCAAGAGGGTAAAAGTTGGGAAGAGTAAAAGGTGAACTCAAGTCACAGAATTTTAGGGACCTGCTGCTTCAAACAACAACAATAGCTTGTTTATTTTCTTTTATTCCTAAGGGTACCTTATTGCTTTACCTTTGCCATAACTTGCTATTATATTGTTATTTCTATTGTTTTCCAACTACCTTTTACTCGTATTAATAAGCTCTGGAGTCTATGTTCTAACTAAATATAAATTTTTACCCATTTTACTTGGTTTGAAATGTGGTACAGTTTAATTTTACATAAATATTAAATTCTTTTACATAATCATGTAGTACAGTAATCGTATGTACCAAAAGTTCAACACAAAGGTCAATGATGTTGAAATCGAAGTAACCCCGCTGGTAAAAATCTTTTGGTATTCCCATCGTAATGCAGGACTGTAAGCGGTATATAACATAAACTGTTTTATGTTGTCAAAGGTTGCAAGTTTGTTTTCATTGTAAACATTGTAAACTGTTGGTTTCACTTCATTCTTATTTGGAGCTACATCGTGTTTTCTAATAAGAACTTATAAGAAAATAATTACTGGCATTATTGTCCTTACTTTGCTTCGTTTCGGTGTATTCTCTTTCGTTTTCCTTGTGGTTTTGGTATGGATGTAAATTTCGTGGCGGCCGTGGCTTGTATGCGAAAAAAACCCAGGCTTAAATCCCATCAGACACAGAATGTTTTTTCAATTGAATTAATTTTTCTGTTCGGCCGTCACCTCTCTGCAGACAATGGCAAATCTTAGAGAGTAAAGTCTGCCATGTAAAGCTTCTTGAGAACATGAGCCGTTCGGAGTCGGCATAAGGCTTGTAATTCCAGTTCTCGTTCATTTATGTTCAAGCATTTCACTACAAGCACAACAAAATTGATCATAAGAAGCTCGGTCAAAGCCCTTTCAAGGGCTGAAATGGCCGATTCGGTATGGTTTGATAGATTTCGTTCAATGTCAAGTGTTTTATTCGTTCTAGAGCGTCGTTGGCAGCATGCCTACTCCAATGTTCACTTACTGTGTAGCGTAGATGTCATTAGTGATTGAGCGGCCATGCTCAAATAAATGTAATGGAAAGTTGTATAAAGGCTTTAGAGGCCTCACAGCTACTTTATATTTAACCCTGGATGTGCTTCGTTAGCCGATTCGACTAACAACGAAAATATTTTTTGTATTTTCTTTTTTCTCGTTGTTCAGATTTCACTGTATTTTCGTATATTGAGAGTCACCGGAAAGCACTTTATTTTGGTCGGACGTGCGAACCTCTTAGCAGAATGGAAGTTAGTGTTTTAAGCAAACATGTTAGTCGTATCGACTAACAAAGCATTTAATGTGACTTTTTGTAGTTATCCGTGTCAATAAATGTGTAGTTTTTTCTTAATTTTTGATTTTTTTAATAATTTTTTTTTTTAAATAGTTATTTTACAATTTGGGTTCTATATAAATGACCAAATAAATAATGAAAGACATAACGATACGATATTCCATTGAATATTTTGCGTGGAAGTATAAATCAAGGGGGCTGAGCCCAGGGGTCCACATGGATTATATATTATACATTAGAGTGAGTAGGTCTCCATAAAAAAATAGTTTACAGAGTCCACTCCTTACTTAATAGCTTACCTTGAGAAGTTTTTACACCATACAAATTTCGGACCACCGAAAAAACAGCCAAAACGGTATTTTTCTCATTACTTACGTATGTGGTGTCAGAAGATCAAAAAGCCTTATTGGGGACTATATTTCCTGCTCAAGCTTCGAAAAGATATGAAAATATCATAATATCAAGTAATGAAATTTAGGTATAAAGACTTTAGAATTGCGAAAAGAAAGATTTGCGATCTTTTCGGTTACAAAAAGCATCAAATGACTCAGTCGTTCTGCAAAAAGTGTCAGCAAAATGTTTGTGGAGCAAATATTTTTCTAAATATTTTTTTTTTCTTGAATTGGATTTAGAAAAATATGGGTTTCAAAAATTTTCTTATGTTTTCTACTATCTCTTTAGTTATATTAGTGCACAAGATGGTCTTATATTATGATCTCGAGAAGAGAGGTAAAAATGAAGTCACTAATATATTTGCTTAGTATATTTAATATGAAAAATAATTGTTTGAGTTTTCTTCTTTGGCTAATTTGCCAAAATAAATATAATATCTTGAAATCATGAGATAACTTGAAAGTATTATTCCTATTTTTGTGTTAAGTTTGATTCAAAGTTGATGTTAGTCGTTTCGACTAACAAAGCCCACAAACAGGGTTTAAATTCTGAAGCACATCCAGGGTTAAGAAATATTTGGTTTCGTTATATGTCCATTTACCACTGGGACAACATGGTCATTTCTCTCTCTCTCTCTCTGTATCACATTTACATTGCCCTGCAGTAAATGTTTACTTGTTGGTACAAATTTTAAGGGAAGAAAGTAATAATTAACATCTAAAGGCGTCAATAGCATACCTACAAGCAATGTAAAGTTTACGTAAAAAGTCCTATTTCTAAGTTCAATCTACGCCTTTTAAGGTAATATAAATGATGTTTACATTAAATCAGTATGGATAAAGTACTATACAGCTTCTCAAATTAATGAGCAGCCGGTTTAAAGTTTTTGTTGGCCCTCAATGGTCTGCATTTTAGATATAATTACGAGAAAAAATTCTAGAATATGTGTCATTCTTAGGCTTCTTATTGTCAGAAGAGAGTTCCTAACATTAAGATAAATGTTAAAGGAAACTTTTTCTTGACATACTTATTAACCTATACTTATCATAATCTGCCGATTTAGTTTTAATAAATACTTCAAAATGCCACTTATTTAATAAAACTGAAATCTAAAAATCGTGCGTGTTCTTGTAGTTATGCACTTGAGAGCATATCAATAACTAAAATAAAGATTAATGCAAATAAAGTAAAACATAACACTCCTGACATGAAACGGTGACAAAACAAATTCTGCAAAAAAATTACTGTTTTGTAAACTTTACTAACTAAAACACCAAATACTCCTTGGAATTTATACTGGCATTGCATGTCAAAGCATATTCCTTTCAATTTTCTTTCTTTTCGTTTTCTATTTCTACATTGAATAACTGCAGATAAGAGTGGGGATGAATGCTTTTCTATGAAATAGGTAAGAGAGGGGAGAAAATAATCTCCTTATTAGCTCCAAATGCCTAATTTCTTATATAATGTTTTTACACCATTTCTTTAGTTTCTTTTTGTGCTTATTTTCTGAGATAGAAGAGAGGAAAAAGCAGGGTTAGAGAAAAGTCCTTTATTGGGTAAGAAATATTATATATTGGGTTAATATCTTATGAATTGCGTTAAGAAATATTTATGATTTATATAAACTAGCAAACCACGGTTGTCCGCGGCTTTGCCACGGATGTTTTCTCTTTATCAATGACGAGCGCTAACGTTTTTGTTGCTCTTTAACTGAGTATAGAGAGGGGATATAGCGCAAAAACTGCATTTAAAAAAGTCCCGGTCAAGGATTGCCGATCAAGTCTTGCGTTTGTGGATGGAAGGCGTAAGTTTAAAAGGGAATAGCAAAAAATTGTCATTAAGTCTCGATCAGTGTAAATTAGGTCTAAGAAAGCTCAAGGTGGTCAGTGAATCGCCTTAACCCTTTCAGCTCCATAGAAAAACCAGTTAAGTTATCGTTAAACCAATCACGGATTCAAGTTCTCTGACCCCTATTTCTTGTTACAATTTTTCATCAAAACCTCACTTTTCCGCCTCTTAATACTGTAACTTTTATGTGACACTGGTGTCACAATGGCAATGAAAGGTAACATTTTAGGAGCTTTTGGCATGTTTTTTTTTTATTTGCTTTTTTTAACCTTTTTTTTAACAAAATTTTAATAAAAAATTTCAATAGAAAAATGTTATATATTTCATAAATAATGTATCGCCCATTTCATATTGAAGTGTAATATCAGTTGCACTGACCATCTCCGATTTGGCTCACATTTTGTTCTTAGATTGGTTTATTGTTTAGAAAACCAAGTCCGGAGTTTGACATTTTAAGAAATTTTTTTGTGGACTTACTGTCATGCAAATGCCAAAATAGGGTCTATTTTGAGACAACGTAGCTCCGTCTATTTAAATGCCTTTTTCTTAAAAAGGGGATCCTTGGAGAGGTCATTTTGGCTATTTTAAGAGAAAAATATAAAACAAATGGAAAAATTGAAGAAAGTACACCCATTTCTTATTTCAACGTTTAATATAATGCCAGCAAAAAGACGCTCTAATTTTTTTTTCATTTTCATTTTGTTTTTTTTTACGTTTTATTGCCTTTCGAACGATATAAAATTTAGGTGTGCTCTTGAAGAGTCAATAAGTTATGGCGAATTGCATGTAGTAGTAATGAATTTTCAATACAAATTCAACTAGCATTAAATTTCCATCAGCAACATGAAAATTATTGAAACGCTCGCAACACAAGCGCGTTAAAAGAAAACGATTAAGCAATGCGTCTTAAAAAACTTGACACTTTAACTAAATATACTTATTTTTAAAATTTTGAAAGGAAAATATCCCTATACTGTGCTGTAGCACAAATATGACATTTTAAAACTGATTTCATCAAAATCGGACCAGTACTTTTAGAGTTTCCCTGGAAATAAACAACTTCACTTCAATTTTATATGATAGTGTTGATAGTATTGCAGTATTGAAGTATAAAAGTATGATTTTGTAATATATGAATATCTTGAAAAAAAACAATAAATTAGAGCTGCTTTAAGACCTGTAAAAGACACTATAGGTGGAGAAGGAGGATGACTATTATTATATACCGATTAACATTTGGTATCCAAATTATTTGATGATGGGCAAGTAAAGTAGGAGCTTTTTTCATTATGTAACTAACAATTGCTTCAAAACAAGTTGAGACTCGCCTAACCATCATTTTCGAAACTGATTGGCTGCATTTGCTTGCAAGTTTGGCACAAGATAGGGTTGAACTTCTGCCTTTTTTAATAAGTATCACGCTCCGTGAGCTTAGCTTTACGACCTGTTTTGTATTTTTTGCCGTAAATTTTCGTTTTTTTTTAAAAAAAGTAGGCAATAACACATCGTAAACGGCCAATTTATTTTCAAATTTGTGAAAAATTTAGCGCCTGTTCACTATATGCTAAAATTTTCTTCCCTTTCTTCTTTAGATAGCAAAGTCCCGCGCGATATTTTAATCAACAAGTTCTTGGAACCACTTCAGACTGACAATGACACGACCTCTCCATTGATAAACTTTTAAACGACTGTCGTATAGTTTTGATACGATTGCAGTTAAGCAGAAATTAGTGATTTTAAACGCAAGCTAACGGTACTCCTCCAAATCAATGATTAGAGCTGATAACGATACTTTGTTTAAAATAGTACAGTTTGTTCTTTCATTCTGTGTTTGAACTTTCTTCTGGCTGTAATCAACATAGATTTGGCGAGTGCATGATGTTATAATAATAAGGTGTTATTGAGTTTGACACTTCTCTCTCAAAATTATATATTTATGTTTCCCCGCTCTTGTCAAAAACAGCTGATGGTGAATTGGAATGAAAATAAATTTTGTTAAACTTGTGTTTTTTGTACAATTAAACAAGATTTTCAGCTTATCAAGCTATTATCAGTTGAGGCATTGAGCATTATTTCATATTTTCTTGAAGAAGACGATGTGAATTCACGACAATTTGCATGCTGGTCAAAGCTTCATGTCGGTGGCACCTTTCAGCGCACGTTTTTGATAAAATGTCAAAACCATTCAATGGCGAACTTGGCAAATAGGCGAAGACAACTGCATTAACCTTTTGTCAAAACAACACGGCACAATTAATTGTATTAAATATTTCCTTATACTTAATTCGCCCAATACACTATAAAATCTATAACACAGCAGAATCTAGCAACTCAAACAAGTAATACAATTTGACAACTATCAACAGTTCCGCTATTTCGCTCGCAATTTTTTGACAGAAAGAAAGAAATGCATGGTGTTGGCAAAAACTCACTAACACCTTCAGCGAGAGTGCATAATAAAATTTGTTTGGTGTCGTATAGTTTTGCTAAGCGTTTTAGCATCGATATTCCAGTGGATTCCAGTAGCGGCCGTGGTGTAGTGGGTAGAGTGTGTGGCTCATACGCCAGAGAACCCAGGTTCAAATCCACATTTGACACAGAAAAATTTTTCAATTGAATTAATTTCTCTGTTCGACCGTCACCTCTTTGTAGACAATGGCAAACCTCAGAGAGTAAAAAACTGCCATGAAAAGCTTCTTGAGAACATAAGCCGTTCGGAGCCGGCATAAAACATGTAGGTCCAGTTCTCGATCATTTGTGTTCAAACATTTCACAACACAATTAATCATAAGAAGCTCGGTCAAAGTGCTTTCAAGGGCTGAAATTACCATTTCGTTTATTTTTTTTTTATTCTAATGGTTTCGAATCCTGACTAAGTCAGTGCATATAGAAAGGCAGAAATATATAATCATCAAAATATCTGAACTGAAAGAAACTAACTGAATTGATTATTCAAGAATGCGACATAATGTAAATAATTCTCTTATTAGTAACAGAATAAAATTAAGGCACAAACAAATTTTCTGAACACACCTATAATGTTAAACACGCTAAAGTGCTTGTTTAGGTAACAAAAAATTGTCAGTTACTTTCACTAAGTTGTGATGAAGTAACAAGTTAACAATGTTTTCTAGCAGTTTTTCTATTAACATTAACTATCTCAAAAAGTAAACTTGTGATAAGCTGATAAAAAGACACGATAATCAAACAACAGGCAATAAAACAATGAATAAAATAATAAAAACTAAATAATGATTAATAAAAAAGTCAGATAAAAGCATATTAAAGTAGTCACATCGAAGTCAGTGAATGAGTCAGCTAGACCACTTAGTGCGTAAAATAATCAACAGCAAATTTGTATGGAATGTCGGTAGAGTCTTCATGAACATAGAAAAAACTTGTATACAATTACTCGTAACTGGAAATTGTGTATAAAACAAAAAAAAAACTTCTGATGTTTTTTCGAACTAAATTTCTTTGTAAATTTATCATAAATAAACTTTAAAGAAGCTATATTGTTTTTTCTTATGTAGATTTATACTTTTATTTCAAATTTTCACACAACAAAAATTTGTCTAAGTTAAAAAAGAAGAAACGAAATGGCCATTTCAGCCCTTGAAAGGACTTTGACCGAGCTTCTTATGATCAATTGTGTTGTGTGTGTCGTGAAATGTTTGAACACAAATGATCGAGAACTAGACCTACAAATTTTATGCCAACTCCGAACGACTTATGTTCTAAAGAAGCTTTTCATGGCAGTTTTTAGTCTCTGAGCTTTGTCATTGTCTGCAAAGAGGTGACGGCCGAAGAGAAAAATTAATTCAATTGGAAAAGCTTTCTGTTTCAGGTGTTCTCTGGTGTATGAGCCACGCACTCTACCCACTGTGCCAAGGCCACCACTACGTTATCTTACATAATTAGTTTTCTAGTTATATAAGTTAAGCCTAAGTTATCTTACATAGTCTTACTTAGAATTTTGTTTTCTAAAAATTAAGGCAATGCCATTTATCCCGGCTTTGTTTTCCATAATCAAGAATATATTGAACAAGATTTTTATTGAATTAAACAAGTATCTTAGGCTTCATTTTCTAACTAAGCTGACTTGGACAAAATTACATAAGTTTTGTCGTTCAGGATATATATCAAGAACTTCCAAAAATAATAGGCCAAACACAAAGAAACTCATTCTTTCTTTCTTACATTCTATATCAACCTGATATTTGCAAACGAGTTCTTAATTTTCCACCAAATTCCAAATTTTAGTCGAATGCTTAGGTAATTTCCACTGATGATTTGGTATACTACTGTACGGTGATTTTGGTTTCGGATTCAACATGTTTGGCCTCGTAAACAATATCCACAACAAAAAACCAACATCAACAATTTCACATACATACTATATCCATGTAACACTGGGACGACAGAGTGACGCCAACGCTATTGCCACCCTGTAGGAAACTCAACTAATTTAAAAGTAGTTGATTAAGTAGTTTTTTGTCAACCACAACTAGTTGAAATTCTGACTTTTTTCCATAGAACGAACTAACTTATTTTGTATGGTGATGTCCGCTAAATAAGTTTTTTTTTTTTTTTTTTTTTTTTTATTTATTATTTATTTATTATTATTATTGAATAATTAAATGTTGTACAATGTATCTTAAAACTAACACAAAGATACAAAAATACAAAATTAATTAACAAAAAACTGCATTCTGTTGTTCAATACAAACAAGTGGCGAATGCAGAAATATACATTACAAATATTTTAAGTTTTATAAGACATGTAGTGGGGTCTTAAACGAACTTTAAATACATCGAAATTATGCATTTTATTACATCAAATTTAACAGATTATGCTTGACATTTAATTTATTTAAATTATCAACAACAAAAGCAAATTAATACAAACTGGGAAAAAAAAGAAATTTTTAAAACAAGAATAATATTATATTGAAATGGAGATAAGGTAATTAATATCATTAAAATTATAGTTAAATAACCATGATTTCATTTTTTTTAGAAAAATAATATTATTAGACATACAGCGGACATTATAAGGTAGAATATTAAAAAGTCTTGGAGCAGTGCATGAGTAGAATAAAAAAAAGTGATTTAACCTGTGAGGAGGAACTCTAGCGTAATTTTGGGCATTTATTCTTAAGTAATGGCTTGTATAACTTCTGTTTAATATATAACTAGATTTTTCAAAATATTCTTTTAATACTCTGTAATAATATAAGTGTTTAATAGGTAAAACATTTAAGTTTTTAAATAGCGGAAAGCTACTTACTAATCGTTTCTTGTGACATATAATTCGAATGACATGCTTTTGAGCGAACAATAATGGATTAATTTTAGAAGAATGTGTACCTCCCCAGCATGTAATTCCATATTGTAGCTTTGAATGGAAAATACCATAATAAATACATGTGAGCAATTTTGATGAGCAAAACGACTTTAAGATGTATATCTGTCTAGTGGCACCCAGAAGATACCTTTTGAGAGCAAGAGTATGCTCTAGCCATGATAGTTTCCAATCCAATAATAACCCAAGATATTTAAAGGATTTAACACAATCAATAGGAAAACATTTCGAGGAACAAGGACTAGAATCATCATATGTTTTTAAGTTGTTGAAAGAACTGCATATATCATTTCCAACTAAAAATTTCTTACAACCTGTGCAATGAAAGGTAAAATTGGAAAGGCATAGGTCATTACCTGAAACACTAAAGTACATCATACTCGTTTTATCACTCAAAACTAATTTATGCGATGAAAACCAATGCCTAAGTAGTACTAAATCATGGTTTATATCACAAGTTAAGCTTAGAGCGGAATTACTAGCAAAGGTGCAAGCCATATCGTCTGCGAACGCTATGACTTTACTTTTAAAGGGAAGACAAAAAACAGAGTTAATGTAAATAAGAAACAGAATAGGTCCGAGAACAGATCCCTGCGGAACACCAACATCAATAGTAATATAGCTGCTAAAATTATTATTTATTTTAACTTTTTGCTTTCTATTTGATAGATAGGACTGAAACCACGAGTAAATAGATCCTCTAAAGTCACATTTATATAATTTATTGAGTAGTATCACATGATCAACAGTATCGAACGCTTTAGTGATATCTACAAATAAGGCAGCACATACTTTTTTATTGTTTTGGCCATTGTATATATCAGTACAAAATTTCAAGAGAGCGTCTTCAGTAGACAGACCCTCTCTAAAGCCATACTGCGAATTGTTTAAAAAATTTGTTGATTTTAAAAAATTTAACATTCTGATTTTTACTGTTTTCTCAAAAACTTTCGAAAAAGCTGGCAATAATGAGATTGGTCTGTAATTATTGAAAATACTTTTGTCTCCCTTTTTAAACAATGGAATTACCACAGCTTTTTTGAGTTCATCAGGAAAAACTCCACAGTCAAGGCTTTTGTTGAAAATCTTGGATAGAACATCGACAATATTGAAAACAATCTTTTTGATGAATGTATTAGAAAACACATCATCAGGACATGAATTATTGTTTTTAAGAGCCATAATTATTTTATATAGTTCAAAAGAGGAGATAGGTGCAAAAAATGCACTGTTTGGATGAGAAGGTTCCTTATCTAAACATTTACAAGAATCGTCGTTAGCACCAGCATCAGCAACCACATTTTTGCCAATTTCAGCAAAGTACCTGTTAAAATCTTCAGCTTTAGCCACAGACTCAGAGGAACTCATTCCTTCATCAAAAGACCTCACTCTTTGTTCATTGCTATTAGAATTACTTAATATATTATTAACAAGTTGCCATGTCAATTGACTGTCGTCTGCATATATTTTCAACTACTTGTTAAATTAGTTACATTTAAATTATTTATTTAATTGCTTTAAAATAACCAATTGAAAACTATTACTGATGGCCAAAAGTTAATAATATTTGATGAAATAACATGGTTTAATATATATAAGCTTTTAATTTAATAAAAATTTTCAATTAAAACATGCCAACATCAGAGTAGTTGCCGCCTTAATATAATTCAAAGTAGTTCATATACTGGTTTATTTTAAACTAGTTTTTTAATTAGTTGTTTTTAAAAACAAGTTAGTTCGTTCCTATAGGGAAGCAAAGACGACACGACCACAACGAAAATTTTGTTGTTGACTACCACAACATTGAGTCAGTTGATGAATATGAACAGTTTAACTTTATGTTGTTTGCGACAACACGCGCCAATAATTCTGTGGTTTCTTCTGGGTTGCTTAATATTTTTATTGTCTTTTGTTTTGATATTATTTTTCGTTGACAATTCAGTTTTTATTTAGTATCATTTGCTATGGAAATCAACAGACATAATAATATTCATGTATAAATTCTTTTCTTTTATTAAGCCGTAATCGGCAAATAAATATAGACCATCATTTAATTGCCACATTAAAGCCATTATCTGTTATGGAAAATATTCATTAATAAAATTAGTATTTGTACAATATGCAAAAAATATGCACAGTTGTGGGCAGTATAATAGGGTCACTCATATGGACTTCTTTCATTTATCTTTACGAAAATAATTGCTAATGATTACATTAAAATTTCAAATGTTTAAGTCCGCCTGAGCAATGAAGAATATTTTAACCAAAGGAAGTTTAACTTTACTTATAAAGATCACAAAAGTTTTATTTAATTAAACTAAAAAATGTTTTTATACTTAAGTATCACTAAATAACCATTACATTTAAATTGCAGTTGAGCGGCATATATGTAACAATTGGTTAGAATTTTGCATGACGATCAGAGCTGTGTAAGATTGCAATCATTTAGAGCTGCATTCTTTGAAGTTCCAATCAATGAGTAAAATTTTTGATTGCAGTATTTATTCAATTTCGTGAATAAGTCTTAAAACTAGTAAGGAATGGACCCCAACGCGGCCGAATTCAAGTATATTCAAAGTCTTTAGCCACGACAGACACGATGACATTCAGTTTTATTTATTTACGAAAGTTTTCCTATTTTGATGACGTCACTTTGTATGGGGAGTAGGCGTGGTTTTCATCCGATTTTGCTGAATATCATAGATATGGTTCATATCATATTACATATAGCTCATATAGCAAAATTTTTTTCAAGACATTTCCTTAACTTTTGTGGATTTCTAAAAGATTTCAGTTTAAAATAAAGCCACTTTGTATGAGAAGTAGGCGTGGTTTTCATGAGATTTTTGCAAATATTTTAGAGATGGTTTATATTAATTACCAAAGCTCATGTGCAAAATTTCAAGACATTTCCTTAATTTTTGTGGGTTTTTAAGAGATTTTACATTAATAAAAAGGCCATATTGAATGGCAGATAGGCGTGGTTTTCATCTGATTTTTCATAGTCAGGATTGACAATGAAGATCGAAACTTATGTGCAACATTTGAAGGCATTTCCTTAATTTTTGTGGATTTTTAAGAGATTTTACTGTTAAAATAAAGTCACTCTGCATGGGAGATAGGCGTGGCTTTCATCCGATTTGGCTCATTTTCGAACTTGATCTTCATTTTCAAAAAAAGCTTATATTTTGAATTTCATTGCGATAGCTTTAAAATTACGGATGTAATCATGTCGACAGACAGACAGATGGACAGACAGACGGACACACGAAAATCGACTCAGGAGATGATGCTTATAAAAAATATATACACTTTCTTATACCTACCACGCCTCCTTATTGGCGTTACAAACGGAATGACAAAGTTTATATACCCCTTACTCAGTACGCGTTGGGGCATAAAAATTAAGTCACCAATCATTGTGATTTATCAATCATTTTGTGCTATCATAACTTGATTTCATTGTCACCATTCCCAATCAATAGTGATTTGACTTGTGAATGCATTCAAGTAAAGCAAGATTTAAAAGTTTTTACATAACATAACGTTATGTTACCATGCCTACACGTTTCTCGCCTAGTGATAGTCCTAGTCTTCTGGACTATTTTATAGTGTCTGATTTATCAAATGTTCTACTGTTTGACCAAATTTACTTTGTGTCTGGTCATGACTTGATATTCTGTACCTTTCACATAAACTTGCATCGATCTGCTACATCAAAAGTATTCTCTTACTATGATTTTAAGTCGATTGATTCACCAGCGCTTTTATGTGATCTACTCTTAACACCCTGGAATGATTTGTGGTATTGTCCTAGCGCTGACGATAAATTGACTTTACTCACTAATGAAATTAGTTCACTTTTCGTTAAACATGTCCCAGTTAAGAACGTTACCATCAAGAATACATCCTGTCCTTGGTTTACAAATCGCGTCAAAGCTGCTTTAAAAAAAAGAAATAAGTTGCGGACTATCTGGAAAAACAGCACAACATCGGAAAATTGGGAGAATTATAGGTGCGCTAGGAATGCCTCCATACTTTTAATAAAGCAATCAAAAACAAAGTACAGCTGTAATAAACTGAAGACGTTTCTTCCACCGAAAACGTTGTGGAATAATCTCAAAATGCTTGGCATTGGTGATAAGCAAACTACTGACTGTCATATAAATCCAGAAATTCTGAATAACTTTTTCCTATCTAACTCTTACGTCTCTCAAAATAGCCCGGCAAGTTCCCTCGAACTTTCAGACTTCTTTCCTCAGGTACGTTTTCAATTCTCTACGGTGACGGAAAACGATGTAGCAAAGAAAGTGATGGCTATAAAATCGAAAGCGGTTGAAGAAGACGGCATACATATAAAATTTTTAAAAATTATTTTAGTACATATTCTCAGTCCCCCACATTATAAATCACTGCATTACTACATCCACCTTTCCGAAACCATGGAAAAGTGCCCTAGTAATACCAATTGCGAAAAAGACAACAGCATCCGAGGCCAAGGACTTCAGGCCAATAAGTATCTTGTCGTCTCTATCCAAAGTTTGTGAAGCTCTTATGGCTGATCAAATAACTTCTTTTTTAACATTAAATCAGCTTCTTTCTCCACTTCAATCTGGTTTTCGTGCTGGCCATAGCTGTACGACTGCTACTTTGAAAGTATTGGACAATATAAGAAGCTTCTATGATGACGGGAACCTAACGCTACTCTGCTTACTGGATTTTTCAAAAGCTTTCGACACTGTAAGTCATGACCTTCTTTATCACAAATTAAAACATAATTATGGCTTTGGTGATAATGCAATCCAACTGCTTAGTAGCTATCTAACAGATAGAGTACAAAGGGTGAAGGTAGGAAGCAGACTCTCGCAGCGTAAGACTATAGGTAGTGGTGTCTCTCAGGGATCTGTTCTTGGACCACTGCTATTTTCTATATTTGCTAATGACATTGTTGGCTGCTGTAAATACTCTTTAATTCATGCCTATGCCGATGACGTTCAAGTGTACTTGTCGGGTAGAAAAAATCTAATGGAAGATCTGACATATAAGTTGAATGATGATTTAAGAAGTATTTGCCAATGGGCCATAAGGAACAAATTATAGATTAATGCGCAGAAGTCCTATATATTACCAATATCTAAAAATAGAGTACCTTTTGAAGATATTCCATCTTTATTTTTATTTAACGAGGGTCTTCCAGTTGTAAATAACATTAAAAGTTTAGGTTTTAATATTAACAGCACGTTGACGTCTACTGATCATATAAATATTGTAGTGCGTAAAATTTATTTCATCCTCCGTAACCTAAGAATGTCTGCTCATTACACGCCCACTGATACTAGACGTCAGTTAGTGATTCAACTTATTGTGCCAGTGATAACGTACGTTGAAGTTGTCTATAGTAAGCTAGATTCAAGGTCTCAACTTAAGTTACAAGTTGCATTTAATCATGCTACCAGATATGTGTATGGATTGCGCAAGTTTGATCACCTGGCCAACTTTAAAAACGCTATACTAGGCTGTACTTGTAATATTTTAAACTACTTAAATGCTCGGAACTGTATCTTTCTTCACAAGCTCATAAAACTAAAGATGCCAATATATCTATATGAAAAATTGCAGTTTGGTCAATCGCAAAGGCGTCAAATGCTGATAACACCTAATTTTAACTTCCTCAACTCAACTCGACTATTTTTTATTAATGCTATCAGGTCATGGAATGCTTTACCAACTAATCTGAGATCAATAGTCGGGGAGGCAAGCTTTAAACGGGCCATTATAAAACATTACTCTTCACAACATTATGTCAGTCAATAAACTAGTCAGTTCTTCCTATCTCTTTATCCTTATCTCTTACCTCTATATTTTTCACTTCACTTTAAATTATTTTTTTTTTATTTTTTTAACTCAAATCATACCTGAAGCGTAATAAAAATTTGTTGCTGCATTAAGTTAACTATACCCTTAAGTTTCTTTTATACCTAAGAGCTAAGAGTTAGAGCTTTATAGCTAAGAACTTCTTTAATCTTAACGTAAATTAAGCTTCATAGTTAAGCTATCTTATATTTTTTAGTTAAGCTTCATAGTTAAGCTATTTTATATTTTGTCACCTAAATTTTATATTTTGTCACATAAAAATGATCTTAAATGTTATTTTTATTTTTATATATAATGTATCTAACTTGTAAGATCACACTTTGTACTATAAAAGAACTTAGTTCTTAGTGTACTCACAATAATAAATAAATAAATAAAAAAAAAATAATAGGTCATTCAATAAGTCCGTAGGATAAGTAAGAAAAAACAAAATTTTGATAAAACTCGATAATATTATTCAACATAGTTGCCCTCGAGAGCGATACAACGAGTATAGCGATTTTCCAACTTTTTGATACCACTTTTATAGTACAATTTCTCTTTCTCGTCAAAATAGGCCTCAGTTTTAGCGATTACTTCATCATTGGACTTGAATTTCTTTCCATTCTCTTGAGATCTGAAAACAGTCGCGGGGGCTAAATTTGGAGAATACGGTGGGTGGGGAAGCAATTTGAATCCCAATTCATTCAATTTTGCCATCGTTTTCATCAATTTGTGACACAGTGCATTATCTTGGTGAAACAGCACTTTTTTTCTTGTGCAAATGTGGCCGTTTCTTGGCGATTTCAGCCTTCAATCGATGCAAAAGTGCACAGTAATAGTCGCTGTTGATGGTGGTTCCTTTTTGCAGATAGTCGATGAATACTATTAGTTCGCATCCCAAAATACAGACGCCATCACCTTACAAGCCGACTGTTGGGTCTTTGCTCGCTTTGGATTCGGTTCGTCGACTGCTGTCCACTCAGCTGACTGTATTTTGGATTCTGGTGTGTAATAGTGAAGCTATGTTTCGTCCATTGTCACATATCGACTATAGAATTCGATTTTTTGAATTCAAACACTCCTCTGAAGCACCAATTCGTTGTTGTTTTTGGTCGATTGTGAGCTCACGCGGCACCCACTTTGCACAGAACTTTCGCATACCCAAATGTTCGTGTAAAATGGTAAAAACACTACCATCTGATATCTTTACAATGTCAGCTAGCTCGTGCTCTTTCAATTTGCGATCGTTCATAACCAATTTGTGGATTTTTTTTGATGTTTTGTGGAATAACAGTCTGATTTGGGCGTCCACTGCGCTCTGCATCATTTGTGCTGGCACGACCACGTTTAAATTCAGCAATCAACTTTTCTACCATTTGTCTCGATGGAGCAGAGAGACTTTTTGAACGTACTGTTACTTAAGCAAAATTTTGTTCCGTTTCTGAATCCGGTTTCAGTTTCGTTCCACCACGCCCAGTTTGTCAGATATTTACTTATATATGGGAGTAAAATAGCTTTGCTAATAGGTAGACTCATTAGAGCTAAGTTCCGAGAAATAAATATCCATGTATTGTCAAACTCGGAGCAAATATTCCCACATGTTGAATTTTGTAAAATACTGTGGGACAAAATAATTTATTGAGAATTTCTTGTCGGAAAAAAACAAAATAATATATAAAAACTGCTGGAGCTTTTGTTTATGTTTAATAATTGATATAGCTAAGTTTTTAAAATAATGTCATTACAATTTTTGTTTTATTTGGTTAAACTTGAAATTAAAACTTTTCCATTGGAATTGTGATTGTTTTTAACTGATATGCAATATATATGTTTATCATTAATCAAATTCACCAACGGGACTCCCCCATATCGTTATGCATGTGAATATTTGGGTTGTTTATACATATCGTGTGTTTGCTTTCGAAGACTGTCTTCAGAAATCGTACTAAGCTTCAGTTGGGAATCTTTTTAAGATATTTTACGCGAATCTTTTTAAGAGGTATGGCATTACTGTATTTTGACATTATATGGATAAGAATTTTTGCTGTCATTCTAAGGTAGACCCAGGTAGACTCAGGGTTCTTGTGCCATGGATCAGTTCAATCAACTTCAAACTTGTATTGCTTATTGCTTATGTTGCTGACGTCTTGATTTTGTATCCATGACTTGTATAGTTCGAAGAAATATTTTCGAGAAAAAATTATATGTAAGGTTAAAGAACATGAAGAAAAATATTGTGATGAAAAAAGTATAAATTTATTAACTGAAGATTGCTTTCACAATTCCTACGGTTTTTTGTTTTTTATCTTTCTGACTAGTGAATAAGCTGGCCCTGTAGCACTAGTGAACTGACTAGTGGAATGGTAATGTAAAAGGTAGCAATTGACCCCTGCCTATGGCATGTTCACGTAAAATTTGCCCGTTGCAAAGAACGAAGATTGATGTGGAACTAATACTGGTTACCTTAGGGCTAGTGAAATCGGTAGTTCTGTACTAGTTGTCAATTACTGCAGGGTAATTTTGATATTCACTCTGCATTTCACGAGGCCTGGCAAATACATAAATTTTTTCACATTTTTCTCAATAATTGAAATAATAAAAAAAAAAAATTCAATAAAGGGACTTGAAGCCCCATCTGAATTGCAGTGACTTGAATGCAATCAGTTGCCATATAAATGAATGTGAGACTGCAATCAAATTATAAGAAATGATTGCGAATTTCAAATGTTGAAGTCAGAAGTACCGGCAATGAGTTATGTATTGCAATCAATTCCAACAAAATCACAAGACATGAAACGTGAAATGATCGCAATCTATCTTCACTGCTCATAGCAAAAAAAAAAATTTTTTTTAAATGCTATGTTAAAAATGCAAACCACAATACAATTGCTAGACTCTTTGATGAGTCTGTAAAAATGTTAGTCGAAAGATTTAATATTGATTCCATTTTGCAACTGTTATCTGATGCTGCTCCGTAAAAGCCTATTTGTTGAGCTATTTTTTATTGCAATTTTTTCGCCGAAGATAACCCACGTAACCTCTACTGCACACGGCCTCCACAGAGTAAGTGAGAACATCATATGGCAGTTTTCAAACGTTGATCAATTGCATGATATTGATATTGTCGGCAGAACCAAGAGAGATGTTACCGCTGCTTTCGCCGCTATCGAAAAGGAATCAGCCAAAGTGAGTTTGACGATAAATAAGGGGAAAACAAAGTATATGCTGTCTACAAACAAGGGAGCTCGGCGCTTAGACTCCCAAGTTTCATCCGGCAGCTATAACTTTGAAGTAGTCAAGGAGTTCGTTTACCTTGGCACCGCCATTAATACCAAAAACGAAATCAGCCTGGAGATAAAGCGAAGAACAATAATTGCTAATAGGTGCTACTACGGGCTCAGTAAGCAACTAAGTTCCAGAGCCCTCTCTCGATCGACAAAACTAACACTCTACAAGACGCTCGTTCTACCTGTGCTGCTTTATGGCGCTGAGGCATGGGTAGTTTCGCATGGGTAGTTTTCGGGGTGTTCGAGAGAAAAGCTCTTCGCAAAATCTTCGGTCCTGTTCGAGTTGGCGATGACTATCGCATCCGAATGAACCACGAGCTGTATGAGCTCTACGATGACATTGACGTAGTTTGGCGTATAACTGTGCAGCGACTACGCTGGCTGGGTCATGTCCATCGTATGAACGACGAAGCTCCAGCGAAAAAGGTGCTCGAGGCGAGGGTCGCTGGTCAACGACGACGAGGGAGACCATGCCTCCGATGAATGGACCAGGCTGAGGAAGCCCTAACCGCACTTGGTGTATCCGATTGGAGAGGCGCGCGCAAAGCAGAGGCGCCTGGCGAGAGCTGATGAGGTCGGCTGAAACCTTTGTAGAAAATGGTGCCATTACGATGCACACCGGACTTTCGTACGATCCCCTACTACTCTAGACACTATCAGTAAAAATGGTCATTGATTCTTTGAATGCGATCAAGTGTGGCGTGTTTATTGAAAAGTCTTTTTTTATTGCTTGATTTTTTTTATGAAATTTTTTTGTAAATGAGATTTCAGCGAATATTGCAAGCAAAACAAAGACATAGTAAGTTAGAAATTAGTTTAAATATGTTTTTTGCTTGTTCTTCTCTTATTTAAGGAAATAAGGAGAGATGCCATCCTTTGTGAAAGTGTAAACGTTGTGTTATCTATCGAATACTTTTTTGGTTAAAGGGATACCGAGGTAAGTGGACAGAAAAAATTTAATTTTAGCCATAGAAAAATAAGAAAAGGTGAAATATCGAAAAACGAGGACCAAAGGATCAATAGGGTACCGATTTATACCTTATCTAGGTGCATCAAAATAGCTAACACTACAAAATGTGGATTAGGTCCCCAAGAAATATACTTATTTTAATACTTATTACATGGTTCTTAGCATCACTCGGAGAAGAAAATAAAAAACGGTTAGCGTCTTATCTGACGGTGGCGGCCGTGGCGTAGTGGGTAGAGTGTGTGACTCTTACGCCAGAGAACCCAGGTTCGAATTCTCCATCTGACACAGAAAATTTTTGCAGTTGAATTAATTTATCTGTTCGGCCGTGACCTCTCTGCAGACAATGGCAAACCTCAGAGAGTAAAAACTGCCATGAAAAGCTTCTTGAAAACATAAGCCGTTCGGAGTCGGCATAAAACATGTAGGTCCAGTTCTCGATCATTTGTGACATCGCATCAAATATTTCACATCACACACAACACAACTGATCATAAGAAGCTCGGTCAAAGTCCTTTCAAGGGCTGAAATGGCCATTTCGTTTTTTTTTTTTTTTTTTTTTTAGCGTCTTATCTTAGGTGATGCTAGCTCTGCTTCCAATATAAGTACAACACAAGCTTTCCGACCTGTGGATCGTAGTTTCTTTAAACCTCTAAAGACTATTAAAATCAGGAAGCTTATACATGAATGTTGAGAAATTAATATAGGAAAATCACAAGACAAGAAGTTGAATCCTTAATGGGACAAGCAAGTTTAAAAGCTTGTAGAATATTTGCACTTTACCCAAATGACATTGCAGACTATTAATTCGCTATATCTGACTTAATTAAAGTAGAGTGTCCAACAACGATTCCATCTACTGAAGGTCAATGCTCCTCAAGACCATCAACTTTTGGACATACTAATAAAGGAACACCTACTTCGCGTGGAGTCAAACTCGATCCCAGAACTGTCCAGCTCGAGAGTGAATCGAAAGTAAGTTGCCTGTGTTTTGTCATTTTCTAAAATCTTAAACAAGAAAACATCTTATCTAGATGTAAAAATGGATGTAGAAAAAAAACATCCAGTCTAAAAGACGTCGTCGGATTAGAGTTATATCTAATCTTAAAGACATCAGCTGGCTGGTGCAAATAGGCATCCTCATCTTCACAACATATTGCATCCAGCCGAATTGAAGATAATAATAATAGATGCACTGAGTGCTGGGAAAACTATAATCTAACAAAGAGGATTACAGATGGTATTAAGTGTTCCTTATGCCTAAGATGCCTTCATGATTCATGTACAATATACTACTATCCACATTGCATAATTGTGGAAGGGAAATGCTACGCAAAAAGTACCAAAAAGCCATGCTGGTATGTATGGCATCTCTCCCACACTATATGAGAGGGATGACCCTATGCCTACTTAAATTTTTTATTTACGATGACAATTAAACCACAAGGTTACATTTTTAAGATGATTTTATTGCTCCACACACAAGATGACATTTTTAAAAAAAAACATATTTTTAAGACTTACTAATAAAAATATAACATTACAACTAAAATAAGTTTTACTAAGCTTACCTTAATAAACAAGAATTAAAAAAGTAGGCAGTGGGGAAACTACCGATCGAGCTGTAATGAATTTCCGAAGTAGCTAGAGTTGGCAAATCAGACGCGTTCTACTTTTTTAACTCTTTTTATCATTTTATGCGTTATTGAATGTATTAACTCCTGTTTTTTAATGTTTATATATAATATATTTGTAGCACAATTACTTTGGTTGGGTAATCGGTAGCTGGCTCGGTAGTCAGTTGGTAATCGCTTCGTTAATCGGTTATCGCTTCGGTAATCGGTTGGTAATCGCTTTAGTAATCGGTGTGTAATTGCTTCGGTAATTGGTAATCGGTTGGTAATTACTTCGGTAATTGGAAACCGGTTGGTAATTGTTTCGGTAATCGGTTATCGCTTAAGTAATCGGTTGGTAATCGCTTTAATAATCGGTTTGTAATTGCTTGGGTAATTGGTAAACGGTTGGTAATCGCTTCGGTAATAGGTTGGTAATCACTTCGGTAGTTGGAAATCGGTTGGTAATTGCTTCGGTAATCGGTTATCGCTTCGGTATTCGGTTGGTAATCGCTTTAGTAATCGGTTTTTAATTGCTCCGGTAATTGGAAATCGGTTGGTAATCGCTTCAGTAATTGGTTGGTTATCGCTTCTGTAATCGGTTGGTAATCACTTCGGTAATTAGCAATCGGTTGGTAATTGCTTCGGTAATCAGTTATCGCTTAAGTAACCGGTTGGTAATCGCTTTAGTAATCGGTTTGTAATTGCTTCGGCAATTGGTAATCGGTTGGTAATCGCTTCGGCAAACAGTAATGGTTTGGTAATCACTTCAGTAATTTGTTGGTTATCGCTTCTGTAATCGGTTGGTAATCGCTACGGTAATCGTTAATTGGTTCGGTAATCGGTTGTTAATCGCTTCGGTTATTGGTTCGGTAATCGGTTGGTAAAGGCTTCGATAATCGGCAATCGATTGGTAATCGCTTACGTTTTTGGTAATCGTTCCGTAATCGCTTCGGTAATCGGTAATGGGTTTTTAATAGCTTAGGTAATCGGTTGGTAATTGGTTGGTTAACGCTTCGGTAATCGATTGGTAATCGCTTCGGTTATCGGTTGGTAATCACTTCAGTAGTCAGTAATTGGTTCTTTAATCGGTCATCGCTTCGGTAATCGGTAATTGGTTCGGTAATCGGTTGGTAATCGCTTCGGTAATCGGTAATTTGTTCAGTAATCTTTTCATAATCGCCTCGGTAATAAAAAAAAAACTCACCAAACATGTTTGCCTAGAATAACCACGACATAAGCAATGCTGTACAATGCAACAGAAATTAACAGCTAAAAGCGTGATGATATCGCGAATCTATAATTTTGCTCTCTACAAAAAAGTGCTCAACGCGCCTAAAAAAGTTTTCACTTCAAATGTGAGCTAAAAATTCCGCTCAAGTCTCAAGTTAATGTTAGCACATCTTATCAGTTTTAAAATACGAGTTCGCTTGAAATAATTAGATTTTTTTTTATTTGAAACTGTACAAATTAAATAATATATACCTAATTAAGGCACACAAATAAAACAAAAAAATATTTTAAAATAATCGCTTATTATTCTTATCTTATCAGCTTCTACTATTAATTGCTCTCGAAAAAACGTCAAAAGCTATGATTAATAATTCATTTGCCAGAATGAATAATCTTTTAATATAGAGGATTTAAATCTTATATTCCAACTAATATTGAAGACTTGCAAATCTTACAAACTTCATGTAGATGAGCTTTAAGAAACGAACAACGAATGAATAACGTCTTTCCAAAAATCTGAAGAAAAGAAAAATTAATTTTTTTTTTTTATATTCGTCTATACAAACATCTATCTAACCAGACACAAGCAGACGGCCAATACAACAACAACAACAAGAAAACAATGAAAAATCAGCAGACAAAACTTCTTAAAAGTGAAAAGGAGGAAAAATAAAACCCATCGAATCAGAGACAAACTGTTGAATATTTGATGCAACAAATGCGTGTCCAAAATTAAACTAGAACATTGTTGAAAACAACAACAAAAGCAATAAAGAGATTATAATAAAATGTTATTTAACTCAACTGGCGACAGGCAGACAAACGGACGCACGGCTGAATGTACAAACAACAAGACGCAAGGCAATCAGACAGTCAAACAGCTAGAATATTGTTGGCGTCATGAAGCTCGGATGCTCACTCCAAATCGAATTAGAATGAAGTAAAAAAAAGGCAAAAAAAAAAAATTCAAACACGTCTCAATTGCTTGAACTTGGAATAAATAAGATTTTAATATTATTTTTACGTATTATTCGGTGATGTCGATATTTTCCAGTTTATTTTTAATTTTTTGACTTTACTTTGGGCATATCTGTATATTGAGCTCTGAGCACTGATCTCAATTTTTTTATAAAAAAGTATTGATTCTTTTAAAGCTCAAGTTCGAAAATTTATCAATGTCATGTTTTTCTCTTTTCAAAAAAGTTCCGTAACTGCAGCGGTTAGATCGGCTGCATCGTATATTTTCAGTATAAAAATAAAATATGTCAAATTTATATTTATTTATTGCTTACATTTTCTTTTCTAATGTCAATATTTTTAAGTAATTGTTTATTTTTTTATTTTGTCTCTTTCTAGGTAAGTTCAGCTTTTAAACAAATATTTTACCCAACCAGAAAACTAAAGCATTTCGTAAGTAGAATATTTGTATTGTGGGCTTAAGTTTAAATTTACCAAGAATCTAGTTCAAAGTTTTTAAAAACGATTGGCAAAATAAGGTCTTGGGAACCAATACTACTCATCTAGATTACTATACTAATAAATACTTATTTATAATATTCATTATATAGTTCAATCAACCAATCGAGATGTTGTCTGGCAACCAAATCACCGTTCTAAGTTCTACAGGTATAATTAATGTGCCCAACTACTTTTGGTGAAATATCGGAATGGATTCCGGAATCTGGATAAAAATTTCGGAATGAATATACAAGTATTTTTATTCGTCAATTTGACAACTTTTGTGGTTTTAAGGCAGTATTCTAGTGAAGACTTTGGAAAAAATAAATTTTTTTTTCATATTTTCGAAAATTAGACCTCTAAGAATATGTAATTAAAAAGGAATTTTTAAAATTGAAAATATTTACGAAGCGCCTATTTATATAATTTTGACTGCCTGTAACTTTGCTCAAATCTTTAAACCCGTTTTTTTCGAAACTACTCCAATTCTAATGGACCGATTAATTTAAAATTTGGTGTGGACCACTTTGTATATATCCCTCTATGACCCGGTCTAGAATAATGTGCAGATTTTGTTTTTTTATATTTTTAAAAAACTCAAAACTTTAAAAAAATTAAATTACTTCCTTTTTTTCAAACAGTCGTACAGTGTAACCGTTTCATATAAGCTGTGGCCAAAACTATTTGCAGTTGCCGCAGAGCAACTCGGATCTCGTATCTTTAAAAATAAATACTTTATTTTATTAGAATCTCACGCAAATATTTTCAGTATTATCGCAATGGTCTTTTTTAAAAATTGGCTGGGTCAGACCAGTTTTTTGGATACCTCATTAAACTTCAATTCTTAAAACTCGAGTACTTTTATCATAATCACTTCATTTGAACAAAATAACATGTGTTAGAGAACTTTATTTTATCCCAACTCAGTCTTTTCTTAAAATAGCCTGAATTGATAGATTGTTTGGGATACCCCATTTTATAAAAAAGACGTTTTTCCAAATAAAGATTCCTTATAAAATATGCTAACTTCCTTTTGTGCTACACTAAATTTTCAACACAAAAAACAATTTGAGATCATTTATTAAAAAAATTTTTAAAAAAAGTACCTAATATATTCATATATGTTTTATATAAAAAAAAAGAAAATAAAAAGAACTTTTCTTCGTTTTGTTCGACTGGATGCTTCTTCGAAATTCACCGGTTTACTACCACCTTTGGTTTCAGTTTTTCTAAAAGTAGGAGTATCTTGTGTGTCTGATATATTCCGTATGCCTCTACTGGTACTGGGTCCCTTGAATTTATGTAATTAACTATAGATACAATTTTTTAGGTTTACTTTAGCTCAAATTCTCCAGAGCCCTAAAGTTTAAATTTAAAGAAGCTAACTTGCTGTTCCAGGAGAATCTGAGTTAAATTACTAAAGCGCGAATGAACTTTCATCATCTAACCTGTCAGTAAAACAAATAAGAGGAGATTGGAGCCAATCATGATCTTTTGTTTTGAATGCAGATGATTTTCGATGCGCAGCTTTAAATTCTTAATTAAATTTAAAAACAATAAAGTGCACTTTGTTAAGAGTATCATAACTTAAACAAGACACTGAACAGTAAGATTTTAAAAAATGTTTCTATATTCTCCTCTTGCTTTTTAATTGTACAATCAATCCTTGATTGTTCCCATAAATTGAAAACATCTCTTATAAAAAATGGTGGTGCCATTTCTAAAACATGGTTTTGTTCACTCAATGCGAGAAATTTTTCACCTTTTATATTTTAAAACTGGTTAACTTCACTGCACTGAGAACTTTTTGATAAATATGATAACTTTGAAATAATATGATTTAATTAGGTAAAAATACTTTTTCTTATTTTAAAGATAGCGGCATAAACCATATGTTTTTGACAATCAGAAAGACTCATATCAAAAATAATACGCGTCCTAAAACTAAAAACTATTCACAAAGTTTGTAATATTAATATTTAATGGAGGCTCTATTTTGGATACATACGTACGGGTTAGACCAACTTGGAAATAACTGTACCCAATTTTACGCATGTCTTAAGTCAGCGGATTTTTTGGTACAAAACTTGATTCGATCATATATACGAAAAAAACGAAATGGCCATCTCAGCCCTTGAAAGGGCTTTGACCGAGCTTCTTGTGATCAATTGTGTTGTGTGTGATGTGAAATGTTTGCACACAAATGATCGAGAACTGGACCTACATGTTTTACGCTGACTCCGAACGGCTTATGTTCTCAAGAAACTTTTCATGGCAGTTTATACTCTCTGAGGTTTGCCATTGTCTGCAGAGAGGTGACGGCCGAACAGAAAAATGAATTCAATTGAAAAAATGTTCTGTGTCAGATGGAGGATTCGAACCTGGGTTCTCTGGCCTAAGAGTCACACACTCTACCCACTACGCCACGGCCGCCACTGTGTTCGATCATATATACTCTCATTTAAAATGTTCTCTCTCTGACTCATATAGTATATAACACTATTAATAGTTTTAAACGTTGTGGGTTGTATTGGAAGTGGTGTATTTGTAGGCGGAATACGCCTATTTTTTGCATATTTCACACATACCAAATCGTATTTATGCACCTCAATTATAAGCCATTTTATAGTATTTACACTGTTGTGGGTGTATGTATGGGAGGTGGGCGTGTTCGTTCGTTTTACTGTTTTAACTGTTTTAAAAAAATTATCATTTGCCCAGGAACTCGGGTGCATATGAACATGTGTACCAAATTTCATGTAATTATCTCAACTCCTTCCGATAATTCTACGCTTACGGACCACATCTTTTCAGCTGACATGTTCGGGAGTAGGTTCTAAGAAAGAATTCTTTTCTTGAGATAATACCCCAGGTATTAAAAATTTAAAAAAATACTTATTTCTATATAAATATTATTCCATTAAGCTTAAAAAATTTTTTCCAAAATGAAATAACGTGGTTTTCTATGTAAATTTCACCAAAAATTACCCAAAAATACCCTTTACGAAAAATTACGAAAAAAAAACAACGCAAAATCGCACCTCTATTTTTTCAACATATTTTTTAAATAAGTTGATAAATAACATATAAAAAATTAAAAAAAAAACAAAAATGGGTTTTGGAGCTATTTACTCTTAAAGTTGGAAAATAATTTCCAGTTTTTCAGTTTCAGCAAATTTAACATCACTGAAAACGCAATGTTTAATGTTGAATAACTTTTAAAATAAAGACTGGATTTCAATAATTAAATTCATATTGAAAATATAATTATTTAGAATTTTCTAAACCTATCAAACATGATTCATTTCTTTTTAAAATTTATCCCACAGAAAACTCACAAAGTATGTATAAATCACTCAATTTACAAATTTTAAATTTAGGCGAAAAACTTCACCTCTATCTTTTTTTTCATCTGTTTTTAATAAATAAAAGATCACTTTTTGAAAGCTTAACAAAATCAAAAAATAGTTTTTGTTCCTCTTCACTGCTGAAATTTCCAAATTTAAATAATTTTTAGCAAAATTATATTTTTCAAACTAATTTTATATCTGATCAAATTGAAGAATTTCTTTAAAAAGAAATACCATCAAAAGCATTAGATTCTATATTTTTCGAAAATATACAATTTTATATACTTTGAACATCTCGTTCGAGAGTTATATTTTATCTGTAGAAGGTATATGCAAAGACGAAAATTGGTAAATTCACAGAAAAAATAATCGATTTTCAGCTCATGCTATGTGTCCAAATCTGCACGTATTTTCAAAATTTGAATTTATTTTCTCTTAGTTGAAGAATTATCTGTCGATGGATATAATAAGTCATAATATTAAAAAAACTAGTAAGAAATGTAAAAGGAGTTCGATTAGAATTAAAAGTGACACGCCCCTTGTCCAATCCCACTCACTTTTGTAAGCTTATAACTTCTAATTATACTAAAGAACATATGTGGAAAACTTGGTTGAAATCGGAGAAACGGTGTAGATGGAAATAGATTAAAAATAAAGTGCACCGCCTCCTGTATAGTACCGCCAACTTTTATAAACTAAAGCCTGATCCTTATGCCAAATATTATGAGTGAAAAATTTGGGTTAAGTCGGACAAATGGTGTAGAGGGATTTCAATTAGAGTTAAATTGACACGCCCCTTGTCAAATCCCACCCACTTTTTGTAGGCTTAAAACCTCTCATTATGCTCAAGAATATATGTAACAAATTTGGTTGAAATCGGACAAACGGAGTAGATAGAGCTAGTTTACAAATAAAGTGCCACGCCCCCTGACTAGTACTGCCCAGTTTTATAAACTTACTCGTAGGATAATATGCGCAAAATTTTGTTGATGTCTGACACGGTGTTAAGAAAGTTCGAGTTAAAGTAAGATGCCACGCCCACTTTCCAAGTCTAAGGACTTCATATTACACAATATGTGTGTATAGAATATATTTGGTATGAGTTGGATAAACGATGTGGGTGGAGCTTGGAAAAAGAAAGTTTTTCTATTTTGATGACCTCACTTTCTATGGGAGGTAGGCGTAGCTTTCATCCGAATTTGCCAAATATCACAGAGATGCTTCATACTATATATGAAAGCTTATGTGCAAAATTTTAAGACATGTCTTTAATTTTTGTGGATTTTTAAGCGATTTTACGTTTTAAATTAAGCCAATTTGTATGGGAGGTAGGCGTGGTTTTCATTCGATTTTATCAAATATCAAAGTAATGGTCAACATTAAATAGCAAAGCCCATGTGGAAAATTTCAAACCCTTTCTTTAATTTGAGCAGCTTTTTAAGAGATTTAACGGTTACTATAAAGCCACTTTGTATAGGTGGTAGTCGTGGTTTTCGTCCGATTTTTCCAAATTTCATTGCTCTGATTTAAATTGACGATCAAACCTTACATGCAAAATTTCAAGGCGTTTCATTAATTTGAGCAGCTTTTTAAGAGATTTTACTGTTAAAATAGAGTCACTTTGTATGGGAGGTAGGCGTGGTTTTCATCCGATTTGTCCCATTTTCGAAATTGATCTTCCTTTTTTAAAAATAAACTTATATTTTGAATTTCTTCGCGATAGCTTTAAAATTACGGCGGTAATCGTGTCGAGAGATGGACAGACGGACAGGCAGACGGACACACGGAAATCGAATCTGGAGGTGATGCTGATCAAAAATATATACATTTTCCTATACCTGCCACGCCTCCTTCTTGGCGTTACAAACGGAATGACAAAGTTAATATACCCCTTACGCAGTACGCGTTGGGATATAAAAAATACAAGTTAGTTTTGGCCGCAATCGTTGCACTGGTCGACACCCTTTATTTTGTTTTGTCTCAGCAACGCGAATCGAGTGTGTCTGAGAAGATGAGAAAGAAAAATTAACAACAACCACACAGCTCTGATAAAGCATATGCCTTTTTTTACTCTCGCATTTTTGTTGTTGATCTGTTCAACAAAGCTCTGTGGCTTTGCAACATATTTTGTTGTTGTTTCTTTTATATGGGGGAAAAGATGTTTTTAATTTTTACCTATCTTAATGACAAAATATTTGAATAAAAACTATATTGTGCACTTGGTATAAAGGAGAGTCTAAAATTATTTAAGCTTCATCCGAATCTGTTGTCAATAAAGTGGGTAAAAAGGGAGGAAAAGAATTCTGTTTGCGTATTAATATATAAGATTCTAAACAGCTACTCTTCGATCTTTTGTGATCTATGGTAGAGCTGGGTTGTAATGATTCCTTTTAGAATAAATTCCGCCTCAATTCCAATTTCTTGTCATTAGGAATTGATAATCGGTCATCTCAATTCCTCAGAAATGGAATTGGAAAATAATCGCCAATTCCAATACTGGAATTGTATTGGTAATTTTTCATCTCAATTCCTCCGGAATGGAATTTGATAAAATTCAAATTACAGGAATCAATTTCATTGCAGAATTGTAATTGGAGGTTGGAACTTCAATATTTTTTTCATAAACTCAAAACACCAATTACAATTCCTGTAATGGAATTGACGATTTTTTACGATTGACGATTCCAAGAAATTGGAATTGAATTGTATTGAATACTTTTCGACCCAGTTCTGGAAGAGCTTCTTTGCTGAGAAAAGTGAAGACTTCTACTTGCGCGGAATAAAGAAGCTGCCACAGAGATGGAAGAAGGTGATCGAACAAAACAGCAAATATATAATTGATTAATGTTGATTTGATTTTTATTGTCTGTAAATTAAAAACCGTACTGATTTTTTGAACAACGCAATACGATATCTGCAAGAATCCAAAAGAAAAGTTGTCATCTATCAAAAAGGTGTTCTTCCTAAGCAGCTATGATTCTACCTTCTAGAGATAATCACACTTAAATACTAAAACAAAAAAAAATCACCCTTAACGTCAGCCTTTGACATTCACAACGACTTCAAAGCCCAACAACAACAACAGCATAGTCACAAGAATAAAACCATAAAAGAAACATGTTGTAAAACATTTCATTTCTTTGAAAACGCCGCCACCAGACAGACAGTCGTCAGAGTCATTGCAGTTTTTGTCGCACCAAGTAAGAGTTCGTTCCCCTTCTGCTCACCGAAGCAACATGACTTCTTCTTCTAAGCATAAAGACATAACGAGTGGTTGGCGTATAAAGTGGGGGGACCTGCTTTATTATAGTTTCATTCCCCGTATTGATTCTAGTAGAACACAACAGCATGGAAGATAATAAAAAAAATACCGAAACTCCATCAGACGCAGGCAAGTGAGTTGGATTTTAAAACGCACGAAGCAGGAGTAAAAAGAAGTGTTTTTACCAGTTGAAGAGTCCAAAAAATGGCTGTCTTGTTGTTGACCGTTCTTGTTAACTTGTTTGATTTTTTATTGTTTTTGGCATCAGTTTTTTTTTGTTAGGATTTTATGTAGCATGCAGCTCAACTTGTTGTTGTTTTCATTATATAGGTATATTTTTTTTATCTGTCTGCATGTTTGGCCTTAATCTGATTTCATTCTTTTCACCTTTTGTCCAGTTTGTGTTTATTGTGGATTTCATCCTGTGGGTTGTTGATGTACGACGTCGTCATCGTCGTTCATGATGCTTAAATTGCTCTCATCCTTTGTTGCTGTTGTTTTTTTTTTTTTATTGAGCTGGACTTATTATTTTATATGAACAGGTAGTTCAAAATTTAAATCGTTATTTTTGGCTTTTTGTTGTTATTTTAGGTATTGGTGTTGCATGCAACTTTTTTTTGATATTGCAACATTTTAATTTATTATTTCGCGCTCGATTTCCACGCAGCTGTGGATCTCAGCAAATCGTACTATCAGTGGTTTCCGCTAAAAGAATACTTCATGCTGTCGTTATATTTCCAAGAATCACTTAAAAAATTCCACGAAAGTTCAGAATTAATGCAAAAGAAATGTTTCTTGTGTTTGTCAAAATGAGTTGAATTATTTTATGAGAATATGGAATGAAAATCAGTTTCTGTATTTTATTTTATGTTTAACGTCATAAAGAATTCTTTCCAGATTATTTTGCATTTGTTGGTATATTTTTTTTTTTTTTAATGTAAAATTCTTTAGACGCGTTGAGAACTTTTTTGGTACGGCTAAAATGTATGAATTCACATCAGCACTGTTAACATCAGCAATGTTTTATCGTCAGCCCTGTTAATGTTATCACTGTTAACGTTAGCATTGTTAAGTCTTACACTGCTAATGCTTTAATATATAATAGGATAAAATTAATAATCCTAATAAAATAATAGGACCAGCTTATATATTTGACCTCTCTAGGCATTAATTCGGGACAGATATGAACTATAATCGATTATTTTTGGGTTTTTTGTACAGGGACCCACAGAAGGTGGCAAAATGGGTTATGTGTGTTCAGAAGAAATGTTGAAGAGTAAAAAAATAATAGAACCAGTTCATATGGGAAAATCTCAGCGTGTCGAACGCTTCATTCGGACGCTTCTTTTCAAAAATTTTCATACGATCCAGAGATGTAGTTGGAATAAGTATACAGTGAAAACTCTCATTAGTGGACACCCACGGTCGCCCACAAATCGTCCATTAATGAGGGGTGTCCCCAAATGAGGGGTACAATTTTTTTTTATTGAAAAATTAAAACAGCGAATACTGCAATTAGTTTTAATAATTTATTAATAATAAAAAACATAAAACAATTCAATAACTTATGTGTCACAAAAACATAAAACAGTTCATTTAAAAAAAAAAAACGTTTTTCAAACGTAAAAAAATTTTAATAAATTGCATCACGCCTTAAGGCTTTTTAAGTTGTATTACTATTTAAGTAAAAAAGTCTTTAATAGTTTTTTGCTTCAGGTTTTCTTGCTTTTCAATCATCTTGCGCTCCTGAATGTTTGACTCTAGTCCCTTGAGTAAGTTGAAAGCCTTAAAATCAGACTTTACAAAAATTTTTAAATTGTGTAGGTATTTTAAGGCCTCATCACAGTTCGTTATGGTTTTCGAAACCTCAACCCAATTTTCGTTGTCGATATCTGCCTCTATTTCCACGTCGCTGTCGGTATTTATCATTTCAGCTAGGATATTTTCATCTTCGGTATTTACGTTTTCATCGACGGAAATATATTGTGTAGCAACAGCATGTCCAGAGATTTGAAACAGCAACTGCCACTCATTTAAAGGAATTTCATCCTCATCATCAAACTCGTCACAACTTTGGGCATCCTGAAATCCAGCCTTACGGAAACAATTTTGTATGGTTTCTTTACTAACTCTATTCCAAGCCGAATCGAGGAAGTACAGACATTCAAGAATGTCTAATTTTTTTTCTCCATTTAAATTTTCAATATCTGCAATGATATTTTTAACTATGGAAGCCCTGTAGTAAAATTTGAAATTCCTTATTATTCCTTGATCTAAAGGTTGGCATATAGAGGTAGTATTTGGAGGTAACCATACAATGTTAATGTTTCTGAGTTCAATGTCACGGGGATGAGACGCTGCATTGTCCAAAAAAAGTGCAATTTTCCTCTTTTCTTTACGCATTTTGTTATCAAATTGGTGCAGCCATTCGGTCATTATTTCCCTTGTCATCCATGCTCTCTTGTTCGATTTCCAAATCACAGGTAATTGAGAGACAGGGATTTTTTTAAAAGCTCGTGGTCTGCCTGCTTTTCCAATAACGACTGGTGTTTCCTTTGCTCCTGTCATGCTTGCACAGAAAAGGACAGTCAATCTTTCTTTTGAAAGTTTTCCTCCTACGCACTTCTGATTTTTAAAGGAAAGGGTTTTATTTGGTAGAGCTCTATAGAAAAGACTTGTTTCATCAGCATTGTATACATTTGCTGGTTCGTATTCTTGGAAAATCATTATCAGTCTTTCTTTGAACGTGTTGATGGCCTCCACAGGTACGGCTCCTGCTTCGCCACAGATAGTTTTGAAACTTACACTATGCCTCTGTCGCCACCTTGAAAGCCAACCATTTGAAGCATGAAAGTTAGACATCCCAAGCTTTAAAGCAAACTCTTTAGCTTTTTCTTGAATAATTGGTCCAGAAACGGGAACATTTTGCGAGCGAGCCTTGGCAAACCAATCCAAACACATTTTATCAAGTTGTAAATTTTCCGACTGCAGCTTAAAATGTTTCTGCTTTTTATTAGCACCCGATTGCCACATAGAAAGCAAGTCTATTTTGCGTTTCAAAATGTTTGCAGCGTGAGATTTGCTTATATCGAATCTTAAAAAAAAAGTTATGAAAATAAGATTTTATATGGTGTTTGTTGCTTACCTTTTTGCCAATTCACGAGCTGATAATCTGTCGCTTTTCGCTGCTTCTATTACTTCTACTTTTTCTTTAAGTGTAAGGCATTTTCTTTTTGAAGACATTATTACAACGATTTGTTTTTCTTTGCTTTATAAAAGACAATTCTCTACGATATTTCAAACGGTATAAATGTTTTATAAAGAAAAACTCCAGCTGGAGTTGAAGCGTAAAGAAACTCATCAGCTGTTTGCGAAAAGTGATGCCAAAAGGAAATTATTCCTAAATACATAAAACAGTGTTGTCAACGAAGTGTTATTAAGCGCAAAACAAGCAAATTGTAAAACAAGTGTCCACTATTTTGAATTTTTGGGATCAAATTTTTGCTAAATTTGCTGTCCACGTCCACTAATAAGAGTGTCCGCTAATGGGAAACAATTTATCACTGAAGAACAAACTTGAGGCATTGTTTTTCGATAAGTTTCCACTAATGGGAGGTGTCCGCTAATGAGGGTGTCCACTAATGAGGATTTTCACTGTATATGTATTATCGTAAAGCTATCTATTGGTATAGTAAATAAAAAATAAAACTATTATTATTGAACTCCAATTTTTAACATTTTTTAAATATGCGTTCGGATGTTTCACGAAACGGAAGTAATTTTGGAACTAGATTAACACTTTGCCTAGATCTGAGAATTTATCAGCCGTATAAAGTCGGAAGACTATATTTTTTATAAATTTAACAAGCTTTTAGAAAAGTCACAGCAAAATTATTTTATTTATTCGGACGTTTTGTGTCGGGCGTTTCAGATTTTTTCATTGTAATTATTTTGGGTAATAAAGTAATTAAGTAACTAAATAATTTAGTAATTAAGAAACAAATTTAATATGTTGTTCTTTCCTTGGCTCAATCATTTCATTATTATCTTTAGCCAATACCTTAAATTTTTAATAAAACAAAAACATTTACATAACACTTACTAAACATTTAGTAAAAAGAAAAACTACATTTGTGAAACACCGCGGGCGATTTGATCATCATGGTAAATGAATTAATGTACAAATTGCTTAAATGAATAAAATTTAACTGTTTCTCCAAGATAATATCCTAAAATTATAAGATTTTAATAATTTTTCATTTTTCACCTGTGGTTGACCATTTTTGGAATTTGCCCAATTTTCCGATTCGGCAGAGATATGAACTATATGCGACGGTTTTTGTGTTTTTTTTTTTTTTTGTGTAGGGACCGCCAGAATGGTGTCAGATAGTAGGTAGGTGTGTTCAAAAGAAATGTTGAAGGGTAGAAAATAAAAGGACCATCTTCTATATGTGACCCCTCTAGTGTTCAATTCGGAAGAGATATGAACTAGAATCAACGGTTTTTGTGTTTTTTGTATGTTTTAAGGCCATAAAATAATAGGACCAGCTCATATATCTGACCCCTCTAGGAGTCAATTCGGGTAAGATATGAACTATAATCGACTGTTTTTTGTGTTTTTTTAGGACTCCCTGAAGGGTAGCAGATAGAGTAAAGGTGTGCTCAAAAAAAAAGGTGAAGCGCAAAAATAATTGGACCAGCTGATATATTTGATCCCTATAGGATTCAATTCGGGAGAGCTGTTTTTTTATTCAAAAATTTTATGATTTATTCGAAAAAAGCCTCTGAAATACTCAAAAAAAGATTTACCGCAAAAGTTGACGATATACCTATGATATTAAGTGGAGACTTCAATATTAACTTTGCATATGCTAAAAATCTAACACTTATTGAATTTTTTAATGAAGCAATATGCCTGATTATGTCCAATGATCGAATGTCAGTACTACTAAATTTAAAACAACGATCGATGCGGTTCTGGCACCATATTACAATTTTCTAAAGATAAGTAATGTTTTACGATTTCATTAAAAAATTAATATATGTGCATAAAATAAAGCTATTTGGCAGTGGTTGATTTTAAAGTTTAAAAAAGATTAAGCTTGAATTGTAAAAAGTCTAATTTGATTTCTAAAAAGTTTCTTTAACTGGAAAAGGTTGAATTTGAAGTGAAAAAACTTTAATTTAAAGTAAAAATGCAGTATAATTATAGTTTTTATAGACCATTTATTAACAGAAAAATGTGTTATAAAATCGGAGCGCTTTATGAATCTATTTCAATATAATTTTTTTTTTTCAAATTTAATTATATTAAGATGGCAGCTGCCTCTATCGTCTCCCCTCGTTATGCTCATATTAAGGGCCATTGAATTCCATCCACCTTTTAAGCATTAAAAAAATACACAAAAAGGGACAAAAATTGGCTATATTTAGAGTAATATTTAAAGTAAAGCACTAAAAAAGATAGCAGTTACTGACAAAATCCTGTTAAGACCCCAATGTATACGATCCTTGTGAGCAGCTTTTTATTATTTGAATCGGTCTAATTAATAAAACAAAAAAAAAAAAAAATGGCCATCTCAGCCCTTGAAAGCACTTTGATCGAGCTTCTTATGATCAATTGTGTTGTGTGCGATGTGAAATGTTTGCACACAAATGATCGAGAAGTAGACGAACATGTTTTACGCCGACTCCGAAAGGCTTATGTTCTCAAGAAGCTTTTCATGGCAGTTTTTACTCTCTGAGGTTTGCCATTGTCTGCAGAGAGGTGACTGCCGAACAGAAAAATTAATTCAATTGAAAAAATTTTCTATGTCAGATGGAGGATTCGAACCTGGGTTCTCTGGCGTAAGAGTCACACACTCTACCCAATACGCCACGGCCGCCACTGGTCTAATTAATAATATTCATTAATTTTAAACCCATTTCAGAATGGTCCGAATAATCTGCCTCGTTAACCTTTCTACCTTCTTTCTTTGTCCGATTTTGTGATCAATATTACGACTGGTTCGAAATGCGTTCACAGATACTAATTCTACAGAAATATAAGGTTGCTTTTGGAGACAAAACTAATCGAGCAGCTATACATAAAAATGTATATAATAATGTAATTATAATGTCATGTATGTACACAAGCTTCAAAATAAATGCTGTACAAATTCGTCAATATTTTTTAATAATATTCTATGTCAGCTTATCGGTACCCTTGGCTAGAAAGTTATTGGAGTTAGAATGCATTCGAACCAATAAGCAGCAAAACCAGTCAACAGTTTGAAAACATTAAAAAATTCATGTGTTTTGCAAATGAAGACGATCGGATACGAATAGGTGCACTCGGTTATGATCCACTTTTTAAAATCAGAGCCATCATTGAAAAACTCAACGAAAGGTTTGATTCAATCCCCAAGGCTCCCCTTCTATGCGTGGATGAACAGATGTGTGCGACAAAAAATGAAGCATCACCTTCGCCAGTATATGCCGAATAAACCGCATAAATGGGGATTAAAACTTTTTGTGCTTTGCGACTCAAATGGATTTTCATACTGCTTTGAAATATATAATGGAGCTGGTGATAATGTTTTGCTTTCTTTTTTAATGCTCCAGATCTTGGAGCCACATCTAACGTAGTCATACGACTTCACAAACCATTCCAGACTTTGTTAATCACATCATCTATTTTGATAACCTGTATACTTCTCTTCCTTTACTGGTATATCTCCGTGCACGTGGAATTTATTCTTTGGGTATTATTCGCGCAAACAGAATTCCCCGATGTAAATTGTCTACAGACAATCAATTGACAAAATTTGATCATGGCTATTCTGAAGAATATACCGGAACGGCATATGGGGTAGACATTTCAGCCGTTCTGTGGAAGGACACAAAAGTTGTTCGTCTAGCTTCTACTTACGTTGGCACAAAGCCATTCTTACAAAGGAATGAATTTTGATAAGTTTGAAAAGCAACTCGTTATGACCGTAAACAAAAAAAATACGTGGCGTTGATCTTATGGATGGTTTGATGGGCAGATATCATATTCGATTGAAAACACGCAATCCTATGATGCGAATTTTTTATCATCTTTTAGATATGTCAATGACAAATGCCTATCTTCTGTTCCGGCGTATTAACAATGATAAAATATCGAAATATTCTTTGGCTGATGTTCGTGAATCAGTAGCTGCGAATCTTTGCAAATATAAACACATCGCTGTCGGCAGGCCATCTACAGCAGCAGCAAAACGAAGCTACTCTCAAGTTGGAACAAAGGCTGAAATACCAAGTGAGGCCGAGCGATTTGATAATTATGCACATAAACCAGGAATGACAGATTCTAAAGGCAAAAAAAGATCCAAATACTGCAAGAAATATGATACTCAGGTGTATTGTATGAAGTGCTACTTGAATTTATGCCTTACACCAGATAAAAATTGCTTCTACAACTTTTACCATCACAAGTAAAAACTTTTGATTTTCTTTATTTTAAGTTTCTGCACTTTTTATATTATTTGTAAGGACAAGGATTCAATAAAATATTACTTTTTAAAAGTTCAGGAATCGATCAATAGTACTTATTTTGCAACTTGTGGCTTAACCATCGATGAAATCGAAAAAAGGACTTCAAATTCATGATTCTCGATCCAAATTTGCCCTAGTTTGACATTTTAAAATATTTTTGAACCAATATTTTCGTTTGGCGGGTTAGAGGGTTAAGTTTTGAACTCTAACATCTTCGTATTATTTCCTTCGTATAACTTTAAAGTCGTTTTTCTCAAAACTATTGTTTTCAAAACTGCGGGCAACCAGCTCAAAAACTACTTGACCGATCCTTACAATATTTGGAAGGACATTTTGTAATGACATTTTGACCATCTGAAAATACAAAAATACCCTAAATAAAATGCCCTTTTAAAGCCGTTGTATTCAAAATTTAAAATAAAAAAAAAAAGAAGTAAAAATTCAATTTTTTTTTCAAGAACATATATATTTTAAAAAAAGATTTTTTTTAAAATCTGTTTCATTCAAATAGGAGATATTTCATTACGTTTGAAAATTAAAAAAATTTTTTCGGTTCAACCTAGGAGCCAGCAGAATGCCCGCAGTGCGGTATGAGGCAATCGTTGTAGCCAGCGCCATCTTTGTTTCTGATAAAGAAAAAAGAAACATTTTTTTTTTTCCTAAACAAATTCTAAAAATAAACAAAGTTCTTCTAATAAAAACCATCACCTCAATATTACTCTTTTTTACTCTCCTCTAAATGTATTGCCGGCCTTCACACCAGCTACGCTGCCTTAGTTTCTTCTGGGCATAAATTTTGGAACAAATTTCTAGTGCAATGAATCTGCTTAAATTTCAAAAAGAAGTTAGCTAGCATCTTTAGCGTAAATAATAATAGTGTTGGAAAAAATGGGCGTTCCCGTTTTAACTTTTACGGTTAACTTTTTGGAGCTAAGCAGTTGCATTAAAGAAAATTTAAGCCAAAGAAAGGAACCATCGACTTAAAGTCCCTTAAGAAAAGTTATCTTAGTTTTGTGTCGTTATTATTAGCTTCTTTTAATCCGAAATTGTTTGTACCAATGGAGTTTTTCATGTTTAACATAACTATGATGCGGTCACAATTACTGATAGTTCCAAGTAATATGCTGCATTTATAGTGCTGATTGGTTGCTGTGCCGAGCCGAACCGAGAAGGAAAGCTGCACATACATACAATCACATGAAATAAAGTGCGTACAGTGCCAGCCGAGTAGGCAACTTAGAGCGACTGGCTGAAGCCGAGCAGGTAGCTTAATGCGAAACTTTGAGCTTATTCCATATGATTGTATATGCAGCGTTTTTCAGCTTTCCTTCTCGGTTCGGCTCGGCACAGCGACTAGCTGGCACTCACCACTTGAAAGGACTTTGACCGAGCTTCTTATGATGAGTTGTTTTGTGTGTGTTTGTGAAATGTTTGAACACAAATGATCGAGAACTGGGCTTACAAGTTTTATGCCGACTCCAAACTGCTTATGTTCTCGAGAAGCTTTTCATGGCAGTTTTTACTCTCTGAGGTTTGCCATTGTCTGCAGAGAGGTGACGGCCGAACAGAAAAATGAATTCAATTGAAAAAAGTTTCTGTGTCAGGTGGAATTTGAACCAGGGTTCCGTGGCGTATGGACCACAGACACTACACATTGTGAATTGTGTTACTGTCTACATATTTTTATTTAGAAGCAGTTCAAACTTCAGTGAAAACTCAATTTTAATGGTATAGTAGCTCTCTCTGAACTTATTATGCATTCATTCTCGTTAATTTGTATATTTTTATAATTAATATCCGCGTGTCCCATTCTGCATCCATATCTCAATTCACTGCTACTTTATTGTCAAAGTTTGTTTTATACCTTAAGCATGCTCCAAGTCACTTGCAACTCATATTCCATGAGTCACTCACCCTCACTGTTGAACTCACTGCTAGCTAGACCTATTTATTATTCAATTCTCAATGTCGATGAACAAAAAAAAATCTACTATTTTTATTTATTTTTGTTTTATTTAACACAAACACTCTGTTGCTGTCTTATGTATCGCTGACATGCTTGAGTTTTCTAGGAAATTCTAACGCGTGTAGTTTCGTGTCAGTATTTTTCTCTATTTTTCTAACTCGTCATCGGGCCCATCTTAACCATACCAACTCAATTTCAATTCTTCGTGAGCCCTATTTATATACCGTTTGTTTTCTTTTTTTTGGTTTTATTTGTTTTCAGCTTAATTTTGTTTTGTTTTGTTTTGAACAACGTGGTTTTCTACTTCGTTTCATTTTTCGCTCCCCTCTCTCTTTCTCTCTCTCTGTATTTATTGTTTTTCTAGAGGCACGGCGCCAATTTGACGACGCTGCACATTTGATGCCATGGTTGCCAGGCACTCAAAATATATGCACCCATCTATGAAATGTTTTACGTAATCTTCATCGTGTTGGCTCGTCGTTGTAATTCGACTTCTACTTGGTGTTGCTTTCCTGTTATGTGGGGGTCTACTCTGTGCGGATCTCCATAGCTTGCACCTCCAGCACTTTATATCTTCGTTAGTGTTTATGTCTATGTCTGTATGATTGTCTGTCCTAACGTCCAACTATCCACACGTTCGAGCATCGTTTCTTTTGTCTGTCTGTCAGTCTCGTACCGTCAAACATTTCATATTGGGTACCCTTAACTTGTTCTTATATTTTGTTTTTATTGTTTTTTTGCCTTTGTACTGTCTAATTCTTCAACATAAATTTGGAAATGCCACAAACCGACAGTTCGAGCTACTCACCGAGCAACTGTTAGTCGAGTTCACCTCTCCATGCTTCATCAGAATTGCGTGTGCTTCAGTCTACTTTGCCCTCTTTATCGTCTACATCTTGCCTTCTGCCTATCCCCTGTACTGACTGCACTTGTTGTAATACTTGTGTTTGCCCTATCAATGTTGTTGTTGTTGTTGTTTTGTTTTTATGGGAATGTCTTTCACTTGTTTGACTTTGGAATCTCCTCTTCTGGGTATTCTGTGGATTCTTCGTCATCGTTTTTCATCTGTTGATGTTATTAGTTTTTTTTTCTTTTCGTTTTCTTTGCCATACCTTTTTTTCTGCTTGGGATACATTTTTTGTTTTTGTGTTAATCTTCATGTCTGTCTGCTTTTGTTGTAAGTGGATTTTAAATTCTTGCAATATGTTGCTAAAGTGGCAACCATATTTTTTCTTCTTTTTTTTTTTTTGTGGATGGAGTACATAACGACTTTTAATAAACAAGGATTTTGTTTTGTTCCTGCTTCTTGGTAGCACAAACATACATATGTACATAGATATGGCTGCAATATTCGCTATTTTTGTTTTTTGCAAATGGTACTTTTCGTATAAAATATCTTCAAATTGAGTTAGTTTTAACCTTAAGAAGGTAGTCTGTTTATATTGTTTCTGTCTTTCTTCAACATTGCAGCTGTCTCATATTTTTTTAATTTTCATTGAAATGGCCAAAATTTGGCTTTGAATTTTAGTGCATAAAAAATTTTAAAAAAGGTTGTGATGGAGGTTATTGTATTTGGAATAAATTCTAGTATAATCAAAATTTCGAATGACATGAGAACGAAAATACATTTTTAATAAGATAAAAATCTCATTTCTCCAGCATGAGACGATAATAATGAAATACTATTTTTTCTCAATTTATTATTGCAATAAGAAATAAAGATTATGTCGCACAAGAAAAAGTAGTAGGAACCACCAAAATACTGGCTAATGGCATTGCTAATCATCTCGTCGGGGCCTTTAATAACGTTTTGCAACAAAACAAAATGTAAAAGACAAAAGTGTTTCTAAAGATAGTCATGACCATATCATAGATCTTTTAATTGAAAAAATAAAATGCCGGCAAAGCCTGGTAACCCATAACCGAGTCAATTGACCCATAGCTTCTCTCAATATGAACGGTGTAGAACTTGTGGAGTCAGATGCTCTTGATGTTTTTGGGATACAATCAGATCTTCTTTGGAATGATCACATTTTTGATGTGTGATCATTCACATCATCTGATCCTCATATAATCTATATCTCATATAAAAGGCCGAAAATCGAGTGCAATTCGCATATTTGAGAAGGGGCTTCAAGATTGTATTTGGAGCTTCTGAACTAGATTCAACGACGTCAACTCTCTCTCAACTCTCTTGGACATAGACGCTGCCATGAGAAGTGTTAAAAGGAGATACATTGGCCTGACGCCACCAGCTCTTGTGTTTCCTAGGTCCATTCGGGCAGCTCTCCAAGCTTATTCTTAACGATTACCTCTTTGCTCAATAGATCATCCCATTATGAGATATTTCGTTTTCAGTCAATCAGTAAAATTGTGAAACAATCTCACTGCGAACGTATTCTCCGGCAGTTTCTAGCCATGTGAATTTATCTATCTTTCCACCCTCCAACTAACTTTCACCCGTCGTCCGACTCAATACAATGCTTTTGCATTTATAGGGGGCATCCCCTGAGTGTTGGTTAAAACTAAATAAAAATAACGAAGTGCAAGTATTGACCTGTAGTTCAGTGTGTATTCAATTCCACAAAGTTGAAATATTCAACCAATTATCGCTAATTAATAAAACATTTAATAATATTGAAAAATAAGACATATTTGAAGCGCCACAGCACAGAAAAGTTAAAATTTTGAACTTGAAATTTCATTATAAAAACGAAAGAAAAAAAATAAAAGTAAAACAGTTTGTTCACACCTCATCATAAGCTAAAACAATATAAAACGCTTATCAAAGCTTTCACATATCAACAAATTAGATAAAGTTGAGAGTATTTTTTTCCTGTCACCACTGTTGCCAGATCAGCGGATTTCCCGCTAGCGGAATTTTTGGCGGATTTTTTGACTTTTTGAAAGATGATTCGACTGAAAATGATGGGGATGATGGTGATGAAGATCTTTGTTAAGCAGGCTATGATGATGGTACTGGCTAAGAAATATTTACAACTGAAAAACTGAGACTAGAAGAAATGTAGTGCCTATAGATTGAATTTTTCAGAATTGAAATTTTAGTTTCTTGGAATTTTTAGTTGTTTTTCGTTTCCTTATTAATAAGTTACTAAAAAAATAGCTTTGTGATAGCTAAAAATCTTGTATGAATTCATCTTAAATAACTGGGTTCCTTACTCTACTGTGCGACGTCGAAATTAAAAATATGTACAAAGTTTTGTTCAAAAAAATTCAGCAACTACTCAGCCCAAAAACAATTTTTGTATTAATGAATTTAGGTTGAACAAGGGAAACGTCAGAAAAGAATGAAAGATAGTCAATAATTTATTAAACAGAACGAGCACAATAGAGAAAATTATGGATTTAATTGTTGATGAGGAAATATTAAGCAATAATAAAGAAAAATCTGAACTTATAATGACTAACTAATTACGTCTCATGATACAACTAACAAGGTGGTAGTGACAGCAGGCTATATTTAGCATTGACACCTAGCATTGACACCTTGCTTTTTTTAAAAACCTATATTTTTTGCGATTTACGAGTATAATAGATATGATCATAGCCAGCAACTTTTGTTCTAGCATTTTGCAAATATTTGCAATTATGGGGCGTGGCCCGACCTTTATAAAAGGAAATTTTTTTAGAAATGTTCATTTTATTGCAGTTTAGGATTGATATGATCTTAGCCAACAATATTTGTTCTGACGATTTTCAAAAATTTTTTGTTAGGGGGCGTGGCTCTATCTTCATATAGTTTTTTTTTTAATGCTAATTTTATTTTAGATTACGATAATATATTTTTAGTCAACAACTTCTGTTCTGACATTTTTTTAAAAATCTCTTTACTAGGGGGCGCGGCCCGACTTTTATATCAGAAATGGTTTTCTGAAATATTTACATATTATTAATTATTCAAATAAGAGAGCTTCCCTGAAGTACTATAGCATTTGAATGCAGATTTTGTAGTTTTAACCTCAGCTAATCTTCCTCAGTTATTTCTTTCCCGGTACATTCCTTTGAGTCTTTAAGGAGGGACATGACATTCGCGACAGAGAAACAGACCTTTCTTTAAAACTTATAACTCAGTCAAAAACAAACATTTTTCCAAAATTTTTTTTATTATTGTAGAGAATTGAACAAATTACAAGAAAAAAAATTCAAAAAAATATATTTTTCACTCCAACATGGTTTTATAGAGCTCCAAACTGGCGGCAGAGAAAAAAACAGGGCCTCGTGGTTGCAGCGCTGGGAGTTGCAAAAATTGTCCGATCTGGAAAAAAATGACTTTTTTAAATCTTAACAAAATTGGTTATCGTACTCGTATGACACGAGCTTTTTTTTTTATTTTTTTTTTTCAATTTTTGGTGATGTTCCAAATTTGAAAGTGTGTTTTTTCGAAAAAAATATTGACTTTAAAAATTCATACAAAATCGAAAAAAAAGCTCGTGTCATACCTATATACGATAGCGAATCAAGTTTAAAAAAATACAAAAAAAAAATTTCGTAAAAAATGAACCCGCTAAGCGTTCAAAGTTTGTGGACAAAGAAAAAAAAGGTTACCTTCAATCTGTCATGCCTGCTTCGTACTGTATGCCTTCGTTATCTTGTGTTGTGCTGTTTCTTATAGTTTATTGCAATCGTTTAGCAATTCGGGCTTCACCCTTCATCCTTCACCCTTCAAGTAGGTACGAAATAACAACCACCAAAAGTCAGGTAGCAAGTAAAACAAGTATATACCAGCTGCCGTACGTAGGTAGAGCAAAAATTGAAAATGCTCTCTCACTAATCCGCCTGTAACTTTTGAACCCGTAAGAATTTTTCCATGAAGTTTTTTTTCTTAGAATCTTAAGAATACTTACTAAAATACAAAATTAAAAATTAAAAAAAAGATTCGATTTCAAAAAACTGCCAATGTCATGTAACCCCTTAAAAGTTATGCCGGATTTCTTCAATAAATCAATTTATTTTTATTTTCATTGTCATTAGATCAGCTTATTCCGAATGCGTTACTTTATTGTTGTAATTCTTTCTGTCGTTTCGACATAATTTTTTCTGTCTTTTCGACATATCTTTGTAAGCCTAACTTACAGAATATTTTCATTGAGTGCCTGCAGAGTGTTAAAACGCTTTGCCGAACAAAACCAGGTATCGTATGAGAATTTATCATATGCCCGTCGATTATTAAAAAAAATGTTCGTTGGATAATTTCAAAATAATCACGGTAAACGACAAAAAGGGAGTTTATTACATAAATTTTTAATTTAAATGGCTATTACTTTTTTCACTAACTCTGTTCTCGAAACATATTTCTCAGTAAATGTTATTAGCTTTTAAAAACTGCTAAAAATTAACTAACTAACACAAGCCGTTCCGAAGTTATAACCTTTTAACTGACGGATCCTTTAGGATAAAATAGTGGCACATACTTTACGGCACTGACGTTGATCCTTCAAATGAATTCATGATATCGAGCCGGCTTCTTAAAGTTGATCCTTAAATAAATTAACAGTATACTTGGTTTTTGATTCGAAGCAGTTTTAAGGGCGTGCACTTGGCTCTGAATATGCCCAAAAACAAAATATTTTTTGTATGGAGGATTCAGTTTTTTGTTCATATTATTTAAGGTATTTGTTTTATTTTCCATATCGACGCTGTTTGGAATAGCAGCTTAGAATGTCTTTTCAAAATGGTTAATAACTCTAAAATCGACTTGGTTTTAGAGGTGTGCGCGCAAATTGGAAAATTAAGATTTTTACATTTTTGCGGTTTCTGAGCTATATATACCTGATATCTGAACGATCCGAAAAATTTTCATAAATATTTTATAAAGACTCATTACTTACATCGAATTCCATCAAGAAAGCTTGTCTGAAGAAAAGACTTTAGCAGAAAAAGACGACAGAATCAGACAGAATGAGAATGAGAATAAGATCCAAGGTAGCTCCATATACAACCCCTTATCCTCTAAACTATTAAATAAAATAAAAAAAAAGATCACAAATTGTGACAGAAGTATTCATGTTAGTATGAATTAAAAGTTATATGCTTATCTCGAACAATTTTGAAAAAATTACACCTTGCTAGCTTTATTCACACAAACGGCAATTATTGATTGTCATTTGCTTATATATTTTACTTTTTATTTGTTTTTTTCTTCTTTTTCGTTTTCTACTTTGTACCATTTTTGACAACCTATGATCGCCGAAAGAACTGTCACAACCACCTTGTTAGTGGCATCATGATTCCACTGAACTTTTGGTATTGATTGATATTGTGAGTTATTGTGAGATATTGTGAGAGAACTGCGCACAGCACCGTTTCATATCAGAAGATAAGTTATTCTCTGTTATTCTTTTGTTTGTGCGTAAGCGAGTATGAGTGGATATGAGTGGAAGTTCTTTCTTAACTTTAATCCACTGATACTCTTTGTTGTGCTAGTCAACCAATGTCTCAAAAACAAGAATAATTGCAAATCTTTGATATGTACCATATAAGCAAATATACGCTTTATCACATTTTCGGGAATTTCAGTGTTGTTTATACATTACTTTTACGATAGCCAAGGCCATCAGACAAGGGAAGAAAAAAGAAGCTAATATCTAACAGTTAAAAGCAACTCTATTTAATATGATAACGCGACTTAGAGGATAAAACATCCGTCTCAATATTTTTACAATAACAATTTTGTTGCCGTAATGGACACAAGTAAAAAGCTTATCATTTTTATACTGCCAAGTGCGGCGAATTTTATTTTAAGCTACAAATATCCCATGTAATTGTATTATATACGCTGTTGTAAAATTATTAAAAATTTTCCAAACTTTAATTGTTACTAAATTATAGACAAAAGTTCCCAGTCTTATAATAACGCCAATTAAGAATGCATAAAATGTTATCGTAATGCCCTAAACTGGAACTATGTTCTCTCCAGCCTAGACGTAGATATTGCTATTTCTAGACTTTATCAGCACATTTTTATTGCTATCGAAAGTTATGTGCTAAAAATAAAGTAAAATAATAAGCTTTCAGAGCCATGGCTAGATAGAAATCTCAGGTTTTTGATGAATCAAAGAAATAAAATCCACAAACTTTTCAAAAACATTCATAATGTAAGCAATGAACTCAAGCTTAGATATCGCAGACCAAATACAAAAGAGTCACAACTCAAGATTTACAAATTTTTAGTGTTTTATGTTAAACTATTCGTAATTTTAAAAAGGATATGATTCCTATAACTGTCAAAATTTTGTACACAGCTTTTTTCTCTTTAATTTAAAAATTAAAAGTTTTGTCTCATGTTTTGTATGGAGTTCCTTCAAAAATTAAATTGTTTTTTTTTTCTTCACCTAGAAATTTAAAAATTTTAAGTTGTGACTGTTTTGTATTTAGTGTGCGATATGACGAGCTATCAAAAGATTTCTATACCAAGTCAGAAGAAGCGTAGAAGTTGTACACTAACCTTATCGGTAAGAAAAATATCCAAGAACCGAAAAAATCTTTGAATTTCTTAACATAAGGCGTAAGTCTGGCAGCTATTCATCGTCTATGTTTAAAGGTAATGTCAATTCGTCTCACCCTCATGATATCAGCAACTTATATGCAGATCATTTTAAGGAGGTCTTTTGTCAATCTACTACCCAATTTGAAGTCTCTACTCCCAGCTCAACTATTGTGGTGGATAATATAAATTTAACGTAGGAAGAGATTTCTAATACCATAAAAGAACTGGATTTATTGAAGGAACCTGGACCACACCTAGTGTCTACCAGATTTCTGGTGCGATGTTTAGATCAACTACTTCAGCCATTCATTATACATAATTTTTACAAAATCACTGTCTTGTGGGACATTCCTTCATATTGAAAAGCATCCCATCTAACTCCAATTTACAAGAATGGTGCCAAAAGGTCTGTTGAAAATTATAAATAATTTTTGAAAAAATTATTTGTGATAAGCTAAAAAGTATCATCAACCCAAGTCTAAATGAGCAGCTACACGGCTTTCGTAAAGGACGATCATGGTATAGGATATTTTAATCAATACAGAAAAAGGGCACCAAATAAATGCTGTTTATACTGATTTCATTAAAGCCTTCGATAGAGTTGATCACAGCATACTAGCATGTAAATTAGAAAAATTCGGTATTATGTGACCCATACTTGGAAACCGTCTTTCGATTCCCATAGCGGAAGAATCGAATCTATACGAAAAAAATTCTTACTATATACGCTGAGAGTCACATACAAACCCCGTGATTATAATAGCCTTTCTTCATATGAATACAGGCTCAACCTTTTGAACTTGACACCATTATCAAGATTATTATTGGGCTCATGTTTCACTTTCGATATTATTAATGGTGCTATTGACAGCAAATATATTTCTAGCATAATATGCCTCAATGATCCAATAAGACGTACTAGGCAGATTCGGCTGTTAACTGAATATCAGCACCAAACTACATAAAAATTCTCTACAAACTGTAGAGAATTCAATACCGTTTCCGTATGCTTCTCACCTTTCATGTCTAAGTCCTCTTTCAAGCGAACCAAATTTAAATTCCTTATTAACCAAAATTTACTTCGACTTATAATTAAAATATATATAAAGATAAAGATAAATTATAATTATACAGTTATGTATACCACATTTTGCAAATTTGTTGAATATGTTTATGAAAATCGTGTCAATCAGGTCACCGCAAATTTGTTGAATATGTTTATGAAAATCGTGTCAATCAGGTGGGTGGACTAAGCTTACACTATCATGAGTTTCACCACAAAACAAGGGAGGGAAAGAGGAAAAAAATTTAACCCTTATAATAAGAAACAATACCTTGCTTGGTAAATAAATAAATAATTTTAATCCGCATAGTACAACTAAAATGAATAACATTTAAAGCAATGAGTTGTTCCCTTCAAATATTTATGTAAATAATATTTTTTAGTTTATAACGGACTTTAATCTTTTCCTTCGCCGTATTATCTTTAATCTTAAAAATACTAAAAAAAAAAATGTATGTTTGCATGAAAGTAGGAAGAATTATAAAATAGCAGCATTCCATGGATTTAACTTTAAGAACATTCGGCAACACTGTTTCATTCTCAGAGATCTCTCACGACAATTGGAGCTCTCATTTTGTGGAGCTCTTTTCACACTCAGAGTATTTGGTGGAGCTCTCAACTAAATTGTTTCTCTTTATTAAACTCTCTTTCAATGTATTTTTTTGTGAATCATTCAATGTTCATTTAGTAAAGGTGTAAAGAGCTTAAAGCAACCCAATCCACAATAAAATTAAAATCTGTATCTATGTATGTATGTAGTATTTCGTATACTAATATACATATTTCAGCTTAGTTGGAAAGGTGTTAAAAAAGTCTCATTGGGGGAATGAGCTATAATACGGTATGAGCAAGCGTGAGTGTATGCGGTTAATTTTGAGGGTGTTTGTGGTGCGCACTCTCTCCCACATCTAAACTGTTTTTCCGTCTCTCTTAGTTATTCAAACCGTCATGTTAGAGTAGGTCTCCGTCACCTACACCTCGCACACACAACACCTTCCTCACCTTGTCAACAAACAGTAACAAATTAATGAGGAATCTCCTACACTTAATTCTGTTTGAAAAGCTTTACCGCAGCAAAAACCACTAAAATATACTTTTTGTTGTTATCGTTGTTTTTTTTTCTGCTGCTGCTGCTGCTTTTGTTGAAGCCATTTCATTGATATTTGTTGTTTATGTTGTTGCGTTGCTATTGCTGCTTCTTCTTTCATTGTTGATATGCATTGTTGATATATCTTTTTTTTTCTATGTACATATGTAAGTCTGTCGTGTCGTCTCGTCTGCCTCTACCTAACACTGTCTGTCAATTTACTAGTTCTGTCATTCTATTCTACTAACTTGTCATTCAAGTTCTTCGAAAGCTCTTTATAGTGTTTATGTTATTTTTATTTTTGCGCTTTTTATATGATTTATTTTTATTAATACTCATATTGCTCACTTTGTAGCTTTGTTGTTTTTATCCGGCACCAATGGTAGACTCGTTATCTTGATCCGGCACTTGTTTGGTCTCTCTCATTTTTTTTTTCTTCTGAATTTACTATGCAATCAAATTCGTTTCATTTTCATCTGCTATCAAAACCACTTGTATTACAATATTTTGCTGATAATGTATAGGTTTTATTGTTGTTGCTTTTTGTAGTTGCTTGACTTTTTACTGCTTTTATTAACTTTTAACCTGTTCGGCACAAGTTTTATGGCACACATTCCTAATACTCAAAGTTTTTGTTGTACATTCAGTCGATTAATTTCAACTGATTTATGACTGTTCTTTAATTTTGCTCAACTGTTTAGAAAACTTTTTAAAATATTTAAATATTACTGTTAGTTTCAAGGTCATATATGTATATATTTAAAGCAGTATTTTTTTTTTTTTTTTTATTTTGTGGGCATTTTCGACCGGTTCTATTAGCTGTTGTTAGCTGCTTAGGCAAGTATCTGTTTTACATACATTTTTGTTACAATTTACATAGTAAAAATCAAGGCTGGAATGTAATAGATTACTTTCGTAATTGACTACTGTTAAATTACAATTACAGTTACAAATTGTAATCGTAATCCTAAAAAAATAACGATTACGAATACTTAATATAATCAAAATATTTTTTGTTACTATTGCAGCAATCGTTATTACAAAACAAATTAGAATTATTGTAGTCGTAATCAAGATATTTCATCATTACGATTACAGAAATTATAAAAAAACCTTGTATAAGTCCTAAGCTATTTTTTTAAGTAATTAAACTAAAAAAAACTTATAACAACAACAATCCTGAGTGTAATTTTTTCATTTATAACAATTTCTGTAATTTAAGTGTAATCATAATCGTTTATTTTTATAGATTTTGATTACTGTAATTGTAATCGGATAGTAATTGCAATCCGGAAGTAATTGTATTTGCATAATTCCCAGCTCTGGGAAAAAATTAAGATAGAATATATCAGTAATGTGTGCGCTTTCACAAGATCAAGCATCACCGCTAATGGATCAAAGTTGAAGTAGTTCTGAACTAGTTTCAAAAAGGCTTTCAGATTATTACTATCTGATATGCCAAAACACAATCCAAGGCTTAGACTCTTTTAACCATAATTACGAGGCTTAGACTTAACCTAAGCTTAACCTCCAGCAAATAAGTTCGCAATTTGAATTTATATTTTCAATCTTTATTGAACAATTCCAAATCCTTATTATAGTTGTTATTATAATTTACAAAATCCTAACAATACAGAGTATGTTGTCGGAAGCTATGGTATGTAACGGGTACTCGGTTCTTTATGACGAGTAGTCGGTTCATGTGGTGGGTAATCGGTTCTTATGGCACTTAATCGGTTCTTATTTATTTAATCGATTCGGGTAATTGGTCTAATCTAATCTGTTCTTATAGTATTTCCTCGGTTTGGGTGATCTGTTCTTATGGCATCTAATTGGTTCTCATTTAACCGGTTCAGGTAGTGCAAACCTCTAATAATATCGAAAATGGAGCCTGTTTAGAAGTTAAATTGTTAGTTGGGGGACCAGTATTGGTCCCTTTACAATACCCTTTTGCATTGATCAAGCAGACGCTTTTTTCCAGTCATAGGTTAGGTTGAATAGGCTGTCTCCTTTGAGACGCACTTAGGGCAATGAGGCCCATTGTGATTCCATGGGTTGATGTCCTTCTCTATTTAAACCAGTTTGAGCTGTTGACAAAGCTAAGGATTCGATAGACCAAAGACTCTGAGAGATCATCTAGATCTTTATAGAACCATTTTCCTAAGTAAAGGTGGCAATTTTTAGCTAGCGCTGGGCAAGTGCAGAGAAGATGTTTTGTAGATTCCTCTTGCTCTTCATCTCTGCAGCTTCTACAGAAGTCGTTGTGGAGGATGTTTAATCTTCGTGCATGATTACCTATTAGGCAGTGTCCTGTTAGGATACCTATCATAGTACTGATTTGATTCCTTCTCAGGGATATCAGTTCTTTTAAGCGTTTTATGGTGATTTTTGGCCAAACCTGATGCGTTGTATGGCATGTGCTTCCCGTTGACCATCTAATGTTGGCTTTATTTAGGGATAGCTCATTTGTGAATAGTTTACATATGGTGAGGGATATACCAATACTTTCTTTCTCTATCAAAAGTTGTTTGGTTATTCCAGTGGTTCATCTGATTTGCAGTTTCCTAGAAGGTCTCTTTGTCCGGGAATCCAGCATAGGTGTATTTTGAGCTACTCTTCCATCTCATTTAGGGATCTGCGGGAGCGAATTACTGTTTTGAATGTTGTTTCAACAGATTCTAGGGCTTTTAAGGCGGCCTGACTATCAGATAATATGTAAATATCCATGGAGGATATTGCATTCATCTGAAGCCAAGTTACTGCTTCATGTATTGCGACTATTTCCGCTTGGAAGACACTGCAATAGTCGGGGAGCCTGAAGGCTAGATTATTGTTCAATGTATCAGAGAAGACTCATCCTCCAATCTTGCCATCTAATTTTGATCCATCTGTATAGATTCTGATGACATTGTTTGGTGGAAGGTTTCCAACCGCCACTCTTCGTGAGAGGGAATGAATACATCAAATTTCCTGTCAAAGAAAAGTTTTTGTGTGATGTAGTCTTCTTATTTGGGTATCGGAGGAAGGAACTTCCTTATACTAGAGTGTCCTAATGTGTCCTCCCTCCATTGAGAGGTGGCCTCTAGACGGATGGCTATATTGGTAGCAATCTGTTTTACTAGGAAATCAAGTGGTATAAGGTGGAGCATAGTATCTAATCCGTCTGCAGAAGAGGTTCTCAATGCTCCACTAATACACAGCTCAGCTGATCTTTAAACTTTGCGCAGTATGTTGAGGTGTGTTTGCTTGTCTAGTGATTGCCACCAGACAATGGCACAATATAGCAATATTAGCATTACTACTGCCGTGTAAAGCCAGTGAGTAACACTTGGCTGTAAGCCCCATATGTCACCCACTGCCTTTTTGCATGAGTAGAGGGCTATATTGGTTTTTTTGGCTCTCTCGAGCAGATTGGGTTTTCAGTCTAGTTTTCTATCCAGGATAAGGCCCAGGTATTTCGCTGGAACTAAAAACCTAAGTCTTATGCTTCCCAGTTTTGGTGGACTGATTGTTGGTAGATTGTTTTTTCTTGTGAAAATCACTAAATCCGTTTTTCAGTGTTGACGCCGAATCCACAGCTATTAACCCATTGTATGAGAGTATTAAGGCCGCTTTGCACAATGTCTCGAAGTGTGGATATATATTTTCCAGAAGTTACAATAGCAATGTCATCTGCATAAGCTATCACCTTGCACCCCTCCCGTTCTAGTTTCTCCAGCAGTTTATTAACCGCTAGGTTCCGGAGTAGAGGCGAGAGAACCCCTCCTTGAAAAGTTCCTCTTGGTACAGATCTTAGCGTAGATGCCACACCGAGATTTGCACCTATAATAATCCTGCCCACTAGCATTTGATTTATAAGTGCTCCCAGCTCAGCATCCACCCCAAGCTCCGTTAGCGCATTTGTGATAGCCTCTGCTTTGGCGTTGTTAAAGGCATCTTCTATATCAATAAAAGCTATCATTGTATATTCCTTTTGAAGAAGGGATTTTTCAATGATAAAGACTATGGAATAGAGAGCTGTTGCCACGGATTTGCCTTTGGTGTTAGCATGTTGTGCCGATGACAATGGGTTTTTTACTATCTTTTGTCTCAAGTGGATTTCTATTAATCTTTCGAGAGTTTTTAGCAGAAAGGATGAGAGACTAATTGGTCGCAGGTCTTTTGGGCTTACGTGTGAGCTTTTGCCCGTCTTAGGTAGGAAAGCAACCCTCACATGTCGCCAAAGTGTGGGAATGTATTTGAGGTCTAGGCAGCCTTGGTAGATCATCATAAGCCATTGCTTTATGATATCATAAGCTTTTTGTATTTCTATGGGGGCTACGCCGTCTGGTCCTGGTGACTTAAACGGTTTGAAGCTTTCAATTGCCCATTTGAGCCTTGATTGTGAGATTAGATCGAGGGAGTTGTTGACAGTGGATGCGTACTCCTCCTGAATTGGAGTATAACTAGGGTAGTGAATTTCTAATAAAATTTTTAGAGATTCTTCACTATTGGCGGTCCATGTTCCGTCTTCTTTCTTCAAGAAACTTTGGCTGGAAGGACTAATTGTTAGAATTTTTTTAAGCCTTTACGCCTCGGAGGTCTATGATATATTTTCACAGAAGGTTTGCCAGGGCTGCCTTTGTGCTTTCCGCAATTCTTTCTTATATTCTTTAAGAGACACTTTGTAGTTGGTTCATGCATCGATGGATCCAGTTTGTCAATGGCTTTAGCTTTGTTGAAGAGTTTTTTTGCTCTTCGGAGCTCTTCAAGCCCGGCCTTCTATTAAGGTGGCTTTTGTTTCCCCTTTGGAGTTTTGAGCGGACATGCGATATCAAGAGCTTTGTTTATGGACTCAGCCAGAGTAACAACCCAGTTGTGCAAGGATTTTTTACAGTTAGGATGATTCGGTTGTCCATATGCAAAATCTGTTTCTAATCTATAAATTTAGAGACCCCAGTTGACTTGTTTAAGATTACGAAAGCTTCGTGGTCTAGGGGCAAAGCCATCAATGTCAAAGAGAATATATCTATGATCCGAAAAGGAGTGTTCTTTTGAAACTCTCCAGTTTCTAATGCTGTCAGATATATTGTGATAGGCAAGTGTTATGTCTAAAACTTCCTGCCTATTGCTTATAATGAAGGTGGGTTAATTCCATACATTACTTAAAATAAGTTTGGTAGAGAGGATATAATCAAAAAGTGGCTCACCTCATTCGTTGGTGTCTGAGCTGCCCCAGATCACATTATGACCGTTCGCCTCGCATCCAATAATTAGGCCCTTCGGTTGCGATGCCGCTGAGTAGCGAAATGTTAAAACATCACTGGACTAAGTGTATCGAACAATAAACTTGAATTTTGATAAAAGAATTGCATTTTTCTTAATTAGACCAAAGACTAATTGACTTGCGCCTGAAATTAACTAGTTGATTTTTCCAATTGACTCTAAAATTAAGATCTTCTAATATTTCGCACAATAAACCATCAGAGTTTATTTACACCTGAAAATATAAAAGTTCACTCTTTGAGATCTTTACAACCATGTACACTAGTATGTACATGACATCCATCTTGCAGATACATCCTATATCGCCGAAAATATTAGATTTATTCACCGCTAACCGCTAGTTCTAACGAATATCCCAGACACTGAGTTTAGACGGTCATCCCTTACTTTTTTATTTTCCATATTTTTTCTTTGAATTTAGGTAGTGAATAACTACCTACACTTACTTCTGTTAAGTCGGGTAGCAAACATTTGATTAAAAAATTAAAATTTTAAGAATAAATAGAGGATGATGCTATGCTTTCATATTTAAACCTTTTTTTTTTTTTTTTGGAGCTTGTGATTCAGATTTATAAGCTTAATTATTAAATTAAGGAAACGAAGCTTAATACAAAAGAAAAGCCTGTAAAACGTTGAATTTTGTAGTATAATCAGAACCAGTTATGTATAAAGAATTCCATTTTTTTTTTTTTTTTTTTTTACCAAAAAGCCAAAACAAATAAGATAGATGTGGACAACAATAGCATTTACAAAAAATAAAAATAGCAACTTAAATAGAACGTATAAATAATTTGAACAGATATCTGTGGCAGGCACGGTTAACTTGACATCGGCGCGCGGTTCATTAATTAAGCACCTGGTTAAGTTGAAAAATACAGTTGGTGGATGGATTTAGTGACGTTTAAACAGTGGGTAGGGAAAAATCATAAAGTAAAACGACAACAAAAAACAACTGCATGTCGCGATTACGCAATAGAAGCGCTATACAGCGCTATAGATATAAAAATATCTGGAGTATCTAACGCATACACGAGCAGTTTCAGCGATATGAACTCAACTTGACTCGCCGATTCTGATGATTGCAAAAGAGAAACACGCACACTCTGACATAATCAGTGAACAGCAAAGTAAATACAAAAATCCAATTGAGAAAAGTAAGTATAATTCGATAAAATCAGCTACATTTGTTTATGGCTAAATTTAAAAAAACTTGGATATGACATAGAAATTTTTAAATTTTACCAACTTTAATATCGTTCAACTTTTGTAAAAATTAATGCAGATTCTAAAATCACTTTTACGCTCTTTACAAAATTCTTTTAAATTTTTTTTTTTGAAGATTTTGAAGAATTGGATACGATTTTTGTTTTGAGTGTTATACCCAATGCGACCAGTGCCGTATCCAGGATTTTTATTCGGCGGGGGGCGGGTCTTAAGAAGACGGAGAAGCGGGTTTGCTAAAAAATGCATCTGGCAACCAATAAAAATCATTTTTATATCATTCCTAAAAATAAAAATTTAAATACGGTTTATTTTTAATGCTTAACGTTCAAAAACAATCATATATAAATAAAACGTTCAAATGGAAATCAAATCGTCGAAATGGTATGAAAACTAAAAATATTTTTTAAAAATCAACATATTAGATGAACGGTTCTCAATCAGTGGGTCGTGAAAGGGTTACAGGTGGATCGCGACTTATTCTTAAAACTATCAGAAACCAACGAATAAGCCATCCGAAAAGATAAGAAAAGCAAAAGAAAAATTGAGACATACTGAATGAGCAAAATTTTTTCCGCCAAACACAATACAGTAGAATCCGGATATAACGACTTCGCTTATAACGACTAACCGTTTTATAGCTCAGTGCTAGGTAAACATATTCGTTTAGTACGACTCCGGTTTAAGCAACCATTTGCTTATAGCGACCTATTTTGTTTAGAACGACGCGCAGTGTGTCTGAAGCTCGGAAAGCTGCGGAAACGCTCGATGAGTTTATTCAAACTATCTTTGATGATAGTGTTATGAATACTAGGATGTCGAGTATTCACAATGCAAAAAATTAATCAAAAACAAACTCGAATTACAGAATTTCTACGTTAGTAACTACATATTTATTTGCATAGAATGTTGGTTCATGCATTGTAACTCTTTGTATATGTTCTATATGTTGTATATGTTACAGTATGTTTTTAAGGCGGAACGTTTAAGTAACATTAAAGTTTTATGTAATTGGTTATTAATGTTTTATTTACGTAAATGGAAACTGTAACTGTACACTTAAATACAAACATATAAACATATGCAAACATGCAAAAAAACAATCTTAATTTATTCGTCCGTTTTGTGCGTCTTCCGGTTAGTACGACCTAGTTTCGCTGGTCCCTTGGAGGTCGTTATATCCGAATTCTACTGTATTTATTTTTTAAGATTTTGTAATATTCAGTGAATAACACTATTTTTTAATTCTGCAATAAAAAGTCAAAATATAAGAAACAGTTTAAACTTTGCGATCAAATACAAACACGATTTTTTTTTATTTTAAATACTTAAAACCGCAAAATCATAGACAACACTCTTGACATATTAATCCATGCGTACCATAGTCTACTGATTAAATTTTAATAAACACTTTAAAATTCCACTTATTTAGTAAAAATGAAATCGATAAATCGTGTGGTTTCTTGCAATTATGCACTTGACGACATATCAGTAACTAATATAAAGATTACAGCAAGTTAAGTGAAATATAACACTCCTGACACGAAGCGGTAACAACACAAATTCTGCAAAAAAAAATTACTGTTATGTTAACTTTACAAATTAAAAACACCAAAAAAACTCATTGGAGTTTATACTGTCATTGCAAATCAATGCATATTAAATAGAGAGGGGAGAGTGAGAGTGAGAGGTTAAAGAAGGAAGAAAATAATAGCTTTTAAATATTAAACTGTTGAATTTGTTTTTATTTTAAAACAGGACTTTCTTAAGTTTATTTTTGTGCTTATGTTTTGAGAGAGAAGACTGGAAAAAGCAGGCACAGAGAAAAGCCGTTCGTTTTTTTTTAATTGACCCTTATACTCAAAAGCACGAAGTTCGATTAGTAAGGCAAGCAAACATTTGATGTACAAAACATGTTTGACTAGTAAAAATTTTATTAGGGTTCACTATTATTTTTCGAGTGAGTGTGTTAAGTAAATAATTACAACAACAAGCGCAACCACGCTGACTGGCTGCCACAACTTTGCTTTGTTGCTAAGCTTCACTGAATGTCATTCGTGCATAATATTTGCATATGTGCGGTTTTTTTGCCATGATTAGTTGTTGTTGTTGTTGTTCCCTTTGTTGTTATTATATTATTGCAACTGCAGTTACAGTTGTTGCTATTGCTTTTGTTGTTGTTGCTATTAGACTTTGAACACTCGTTACATTGTGTGCTCGCTTTAAAATGCAGCGATGCAGTTCAATTGAACAAAGTTTTCATATTTTATGAAAACTATTTAATAAATTTAAAAAAAAAGTTCATTGATTATTGAGTACAAAGAATTTAAAATAACTTTTAAGCATTACACCATTGAGTGAAAACAAAACCAAGTAGCCAATAGGTACGCACAATTGTTTTTAATCATAGATATAAAAGTATCTGGCGTATAGATATATAAGGGTATCTGAAGCCATCTTGTCTTTCAAAATTAGGCAATTGTGCTCGGTCTGTGTTCGGTCTGTGCTGCAATGTGCAGTAAAGAGTTTTAGAAATTCGCATTTTTGCAAAGATCTTAAAAAATGTTTGCCATTCTTAGTTTTTTCGTTTTATTTTGGTAATTGTGCTGTAATGTACTTAAGTTGTGCTGTTGTGTGCCGTTAAGGGATTTTACAAAATGCTCATTCTTGGCCATCTGCTTAAGAGTTTAAATATATATATATTAAGGGTGACCTTGGCAATAGGGAGATTTTTTATAAGAACTTTCTTAAGATGAATGGCTGAAAAATCGTTTCTTTTGATGTAAAAATAATGAATATATTAATTTGAAGTCAATCGAAAATTATTTACCTGACCATCAAAGCGAATTTAATTCGAGATATGTATTTCGAAAAAAAAAGTTTTTTTTTAAATAATTAAATTAAACGTAATAAGTTTTTTCCAATCAAATTATTTTATTTATATAGTTAAATGAAATTATCATTTCAACCATCAATCATTTGTAGAAATTGGTTAAAAAGTGCAGAAACTACAACATTTTTAGTCGAGCAAAAAGAAGAAAAATGTTCAGTCGATTTTAAATACTTATTATTAAAAATTATTCAGAAATCATAAGAGCTGATTTTTTGTATGATGAATATTTGTGTCGATATTGATCGACTACTTGAAGCAGATACTAAGTCTCTCGCTCATCAATTGTTAATACTTTGTTATAATTTTGCAAAAATTTAAGAAAGAAATCACTTCATTCCGTACGTCATCAGATATTTGTTCTTTAACTGAGGCATTGAGAACAGACACTTCTGGTGCGCTTGTTTTGGTCATTTTGATTTCGAACACACTCCGAAGTAACATTTCATGAATGTGGTGCCGACATGGCAAAGGTAGAAGGTCCTGATCAAAAAGTTCTCGCACACTCAGAAAAAAAATATGCTTATATATGTTTGGTTTTAAAAACAAAATATTCAGATGGAACCACCTAATGATTAAGAACTTTTCTTCAATAGCATAATTTTTCGATATAAGAAGATATTAGTTGTGTCCAACATTAATATAATTGCCTTAGCTAAAAAAACTTACGTCTACATTAATATGCTTGTGACAAAATAGAATTGTGTGTTCTACCCAATAAAAATATATTTGCATTACTGTTAAACTCAAAAAGAACAGAACTCTGCAAATTTGAAACAAACAGAACTCCTTTCGTTTATGTGTTTCACCTAGACATACACATATCTGTTTCTTTTGCACTTGCACAAAAAATAGCGGAAACCTTGTTCCTTTAAGCGCTTGCTTTTAACAGTTGCCAAGTCTTGGCGTCATTTTCAACCTGTTGAAAAGTTTAGCTCTTGTGGAAAGTGTTTCTGAAAATGTTTGTTTAAATTAAAAGTGTTTGTGTTTTCAAATTAATAAAATAAAAAACACAATAAAAGAAAAATAAGGCGGTTCAGCAGTAAAAATAGATGAGTTTTGAAGCAACTTTGCTGATAAAGCGGAAAATGTGTGCTTATTAAAATGATTGTAATGTCGGATAAACATAATATGGTTACTTCTCAACATAATTAAGTCAGAGAGAACTTATTTACTGTTTTCTAAACATATTTTGTTTGCTTCAAACCAACAATTACTTCTAAGCAAATATTTTATAATCACAGTGAAAAGCTTTTGGCATTTCTTTTGCTAAAATATGTTTCCAAGTAAATATAGTGTAATCATCGGTGAATATATTATGTTGTTTATCGTTTTGAAAATAATTGCTTGACTGCAATTAAATTATGTATTCTCCAATTAATATATATTTGTCCGTGAATATTTTATGTTATTCTTGACTAAATTATATTTCCAAGCAAACAAATAGTAATAGACTAAAAGTGTTCTCAGTCCATTTACAATTACCATATATTTATATGAAAACATATTTTCTTTAAAACAAATTATATTGTTTTTAAATTCAAACAACAATTGCGATATATAACGATATACGATATATAATATGCTATAAGTACCTTTGTTTGGATACAGTACGGAGGTTATTTTGATAGAAGTAGGCAAGTGAGGAGGACTTGGTCAACGATTTTTTTCCTTTTGTAGTAACATTTTGATCATTTTCGACTAGGTGGTCAAAAAACTACCCATCTTGGTTGGAATAGGAGCCACATTTTTGGGACGGCGGTACTTAAAAAATTTAAGGAAAACCTTTTCAATTATTTTTTTCTTTGTTTTTTTTTTGTTGCTCATTACTTTGCATAACGACGGAAAAGAGTTTTAGAATGTTTCAAAAGTCGAAGTTATTCATTTAGCTCGACAAAAAATTTTGCAGTTTTCTCATTTTTCGAATTATTTTGGCACAGGTTAACTCTTAAGAAAGCTTTACATTTTAACAAAGTAAAGCTGATTGAACAATGCATGCATCTCGAGCATCTCGAGCTTAAATCGCTTTGATGGTCGGGTAAATGATTTCCAATTGATTACGAATTGATATTTTTTGTTGTTTTTACATCAAAAGGGACAATTTTCTAGCTATCCATCATAAGAAAAATAGTTTTAAAAAATAAGGTCACCCTTTATATACATATATTTTTAGACTAACAGTCCACGTATGCTACAATATGCTCGAAGTGTGCAGCACAATTCATGGATATAATACCGACTCATAAAAAGATTCGCTTAAAAAAAATTTATAGGACTTGTGAAATTTTTGTCCATGAAATCCAAGCATTTTTGTCAAAGCTAATAAATATTTGAAATTTTCTTATATTATTTGACATATTCAGTGTCTCATTTTAATCAGGGACCTAAGACAACTTTCCATTTGGATATTCATTTGAACATAGATTTTTCGTAAATTTCACGTCCGCGACATATTAACCTTTTCGTGAATTTTGCAGTTTTCGTTTTGGAATTCAGTGATTGAGAATTTTTGTCTTAAAGCATCTATTTTTGATTTTATGCCTACCTTCTTTTAAAATTTTTGACTTTAAATTACTTATTAAAAATTGTTCCTTTTTAATGAAACCAATATTGTTCAGATTCACTTTAAAATTAAGTGTATGGAAAATGCACCCTACGAATTTTTTAAAAATTTTTATATTATACCTAAAAAATGACAAATAATGTTACTTGTATTAAATTATTACTCAAAAACCACTAAAGCTATTTTATTGAACCTAAACTTCTGAAGCAATCTATCAATCAATGACTATAAAAAAAACAAGTAATAAATTTTTACAAATAACCAAAAACTCCAACTCCAGCTACAATCCAACAGGTGGGTGGATTTTACAACAAGCTAACGAGTATGTAATTAAATCTTCTCATAAACTATGTGCAAAGGTGTACGTTGCCACAAATTGCAATATAACTACTTTATTTTTATGGTTGTTGGCTATAACTATGCGTTTAACATTTGTGTAGGTTGCCAAAGGGGTTTTGTTCACATGCAAAACTGTTCACCATAATTGCAATCAACGTCATAAAATTGGGATATTCAATGATTTTTATGTCTACGCAATGGAAAAACTTGAATCTACATAAATAGTTATAAATAGAAATATGGTGCGTAGGTATAAATATAGTTTTAGATTTTGAAGTCTGCCCATATTTTTCGTTAAAATCCTAAATTTCGTTGAATGTATCTGAAAATCACATTAAATCATAAACCATGCGTGTATAAATTAGGGCCTTCCATTCGATTACCCACTTTGTTCGATTACCCGGATACGCGAAATCCGAAAAAAACCCCGGTTAGCTTTAATACCCCCGACTAATTTAAATAGTCATTTCTCAAGAAGTTTCGTACCTTTTCGTATTATATTGAAGCAATATTGTATTGTGTACCGCTTACGTTGAGTGTAAATAAATAATACAATTATTTTTGGACATAAACTTCCGAAAAGCTACAAAACAAACATAAGCTAGCGAAAAGCTGGAATATGGGCATTTCCGTGGTGGCGCACGTGACGATCGTACGACTTTAATGAGTGAAAAAAAATTAAAAATTTAACTTACAAGTTCCTTATTTTACAAGGTGTAAAACCTAAGAGTTGTCAAAAGTTCGGCTCTTAGATAGAAGCCACCAAAAGCCACGTTACGTGACAAAAAATAGAAGTGGTTTTTGACTTAGATCACAAAATTAGTAAAATTCTGTAAATTGGCAAGAATTTTTTTAACTTTTTTTAGAAGGATTTGAAATAGTATAAGTTTATGTTCAAAGTAATCAAATTTAAAAACCTTTTCTCGTTTTATTTCATTGGGCTTAGTATGAAACGTTACGCGACAACGCGTTACGTGACATTTTTCCATTATAATTCATTTGGTTATTAAGTAATTAAGTAAGTAAGTATGTGATTTAGTTATTAAAAAACAAATTTAATAATTTTTTCTGCCTCTCCTTGCTTCAACCATTTTCCATTATTTTTAGCCAATGCCTTCCTGTTTTACTAAAACAAAAACGATTACAAAACATTTACAAAACTAAAAAGAAAAATTACATTTGTGAAACAGTGGAGTCGATTTGATCATCATGGTAAATGAATTTATATTTAAATTGCTTAAATCAATCAAATAAAAATGTTTCTCTAGGATAATATCATTAAATAATAAGTTTTTATTAACTTTTAATTTTCGTGTCACGGTGGACTTTTCGGCGGAAATGTCCATATACCTGGGTAGCTCAAAATAACCAAAAAAGTTCGGGGGCCCGGGTATATCATGGCTAACTCAAAATAACCGAAAATACTCGAATATAACTAGGCGCCCGTGTATGGCCCGGGTAATTCTATCTACCCGAGAAGCTTGGGTGCTCGAAAAGCTCGAAAATTGAGAGCTCTAGTGTAAATATTTTGTGTTAATATGTATGCGTGTACATACAATTATACACATACAAAAGTGTTTATTTTGGCCAAGACTGTTTCTGACAGCAACTAAATTGAAAACGTAACAAGTTTGCACAATTTATTGACGTAAAACCAAAAAGGAAATCTGAAATCCTTTTCATATCAAACAAAGATGCGATGATGCCTCAACAGGACAACAGCATTAATAAAAATAACAATAACAAATTTTCAATATTATAGAAGCGTATAATATAGTAAATAGAAATAGATTGGAATTGCAAATTTTAAGACAGGCTGACAAAAGAAGGCAAAAATAGTTTAATATAAAAGCATGGATGTAGCGCGTACGTCACTGACAGCTGCTGTCAATCACTTTGCGGTATTCTTATTAAAATGGTACGTTACACTATATGTAGGCTCTGTGAAAATGCCAAAATTTATAGGTAGAGATGATGTCAATGTCAGTATTATTGCACTTAAAATAAACCACAATATTCACACATTAAATGTGTATTTTTTTGTTTTTCAAAATATTGACAGATACATTAATTTATTCATTTACAATATCTATGATGAAAGATATCTAAAACTATAACTAAAACTTAATATGAAATTAAGGAAGCTTTTACTTTTAGGATGAAAAAAAAGCACTTAATCTGTTGGGATTTTCTTTCACTTTCAGTTCGCCATGTTGCATAGTACTTTGAGCTCATACAATAGTGAGAAATAAATCAGGGTGCGGAGAGCAATAAAAAATTGCTCTCGCTCTTCTGAATTATCTCTTGTTATGAATTATCAGTTTTTAAAACTCAAGACCGTATGCAGATAAACTGTTCGTTCTCATTTGAACTCTTCAACTGTCTTCCTCGCTCGTTCTGTAGTATGCTAAGGAATTTCAAATGAGCGCACGTCGTGTTGATGCGCTGTGTTGGATTTTTTATCGCTCGTGAATTTTAAAGCGATAACTCATTGTATTGCTTGCTTTAGTTTGATGCAAAATTTTAGTTGATCTATCAGCACATAATGGGTTGCAGATGGGTGTGGGTGTGTTCAGAAGAAATGTTGAAGGTAAAAAAATAAAAAAACTCATACATTTGACCACTCTAGAAGTGAATTCAGGAGAGATATGAACACTAATCGACACTTTTTGTGTTTTTTGTACACGCACTCAGGGAAGGGTGGCAGACAGGAGGTAGATGTGTTCAGAAGAAGTGTTAAAGGGCAAAAAATAATAGGACTAGTGCCCTATTTCACCAAATGAAATTTACAATCAGAAATTTGTACTTGTACACTAAACTTAGTGATTTTTTTACAATTTTGTGAAAATTTCCATACAATCCACTTATTTGTAAGTTGGTGAAATAGGGCACAGTTCATAGATTTGACTCCTCTAGGGGTCCAGTTACGGACGATGGAACCCATTTTCAACATTTATCTTTTTTGTGTTTTTGTAGGAGGACCTCCTAGAGGGTGACAGATAAGGGTGGGTACTTTGAGAAAAAATATTGGTGGTGAAGAAATAATAGGACCTGGTCATGTATTTTACCCCTCTATGGTGCACCGCGGGAGCTATGAATGTTTTTCGTCAAATTTTTTTCCCCTTTTGGACCTTTTTTGAGCGAGTGCAAAAATTGTGATGAATTGAATTTGGCATTGACAAAACTCGCAAGCGAGAAATTAAATGAATCAAATACAGAGAGCGCTCTTCAACTCAATTTTGGATCGTAATTTATGAACGAAAACTATTAAATAGGAACGAAAAAGTCTTTATCACTCAAAACAAATAACGACAGAGCGTTGGTGTGTTTTTTTTTTTCTTCATGAATGAGGAAAGCAAAGTGAACCGTTTGTGAATTGAGTAAAATTGCTGAGGAGGAGTGTAATTTTGCTCTAAACTTGAGAGTTTTTCCGAACCCTAAAATAATTACAAAGAATCGTTCGATTTTTATGAAATTTTCTATGATGATTAACATATGGTTGCTGATTTTAAAAAATAAAATCGTATTTTACGTAGGTCTATTGATATGGTTTCAATTTCTTAGTTTTAAGAGAAATATTAGAGTTAGTAAAAATATTTATTTTAATTAAAAATGCACAGTTTTTGTACACTAATGCTTTAACTTTTAAATATTGAAAACCGTTTGCAAATATTTTTTCCTCTTCAAAGATATACAGTATTGGCCAAAACTTAAGCACAACCTACGCGTTTTTTTTTTCATTTCTACCTTTATTATCTATAAGCAAATACTTAAGAAATTCTGTGTCTTAAAGTACAAATTTAATAACAGATTTATATTTTAAACCAGAAAATTTTAAACCATGCTGGAAGCTATGGATGAAGTTTGAAGAAGTTTGACGAAGAATTATATAAAGAACTTGCTTATACCCGTCTTCACTTATCCCCTGAAAACGGGCGTAGCTCATTTTTATTTAAAAAAGAACGAACAACTAATTTTTTGTGATTTTATATGAGAAATCGTATGGGCGAAAGAAGATCCACTATTTTTGCAATATCTCGAAAGCCGCTCATACGATTTTGTACAAATAAGTTTTAAAAACTGGCCAAACGCACCCTCAACACCAAATTTGAACCAACACCATTCGAACGGTTCAGAAGTGATAAAATTTTCGGTGAGATAGGAACAATGGCAAGAAACAAGTATTCAAGTCAATTTAAACTTAAAATTATGAAAGAATAGAGGGGCGGCTTATCTCGACATCAGTTTAGTAAAAAATATAAAACTAAAAAATCAATTCTGTGGACTTTTGACAAAACAACTTATCTCGAGATAGGAAAATATTCCAGGATTTTTGTTATAAAGACAACTTTTGATAATGGTTATTTTTGTCTTATCCGGGTTTTTTTAGGATTTATAGAACAAAAGTTATTGAATGCATCAAATCAACATATCTCGAACTTTTTATTCATCGCATGTGGCAAAGGAACTTAATTCCACATAAGTTGATAGATTCCAAAGAAAAATATGTAACGTTATTTTGACAAAAGATCTTATTTCAATTTATGCATAAATTTTTATTCAGAAATGTATTTGATGAAACAACTTATTTTGAATTAATTTAATTAAGCAAAATTTGAAAAAGAGGTAACTTAATACGACATAAGGAGCGATAATTCCAATATTCCGGCGAAAAATGAATTTGACAAGAGAGCTTAAACGAGATAAGTTGTTTTTTTTTTAACAAATTCCGTTTGACAAAACAACATATTTCCTTTTTTTTAATTTTTCTGTAAAACTATTATGGTAATTTTAATGAAATCAGTCATAAAATAAGGCTCAAATATCACTTCATAATGTTAGTCCTTCATATATTCCAAAACATATACACGAATAGTTTTAATTAGGTTCCAATGTGTTTTTTCCCTCCGTAAAATTGGTTTTTTTGAGATAAGTCCTTTTGTCAAAAGTCCACAGAATTATTTGTAGAATGATTTCAAAGTTTTTGAACACAGGTCCCATCTCTCCTGTAAACTGTGGAAGAGGACTACGTAAAACTTCACGGCAGGAAGACTCCTTGATCAAAAGCACAATTCAAATTGATCCTTAAATCTCTTTTGTCCAAGTAAGAAATCAGTTGAGTGTAGAAATTAGCGATAGAACGATCCGGAGAAGAGCTGTAGAAACCGGATTATTCAGTCGACTATTAACAAGTTAAAAAGACTTGCGTATCGTCGAAGAACAGGAAAGCCAAACTTGAATTTGGTAAAGGCCACCTTAACGTAAGTTCCCAAAAATGGAAAACTCTTTTGTTTGCTGACGAATCCCAAGTACAATCTGAAAGATTTGGATAGAATAATGCGTGTACTTAGACCAAAAGGAGAAAGATTAAATTCCAATTATGTGCTGCAAAGCCACTGTTAAGCACAGAAAAAGCAGTGTAATGGTATGGAGTTGCTTCTCTGGCCAAGGGATTGATCCAATCTATAGGACTGAAGGAATTATTGATAATTTCGTGTACGTTGACATTGTAAAAAATGTGATAATGCCATAAGCCGACAGGTTCCAACAGGACGACGATCCAAAACACACTTCTAATGTTTGTAAGGTCTGGATTCAGAGCAATAGAATAGAAGTTGTTGGTTGGCCTGCTCAATCACCTGATCTCAATCCCATTGAGAACTAGTGCGAGATCGTAAATATGATAATCAATAGAGAAAATTGAAAAAACCAAGAAAGATCTATTTTAAGCCTTAAAAATAGAAGGAAATAAGAATTTCGCAGGGTGTCATTAATAATTAAATAACTTTTATGCCTAAGAGATGTGCGTGTATCGTCCAGAATAAAGAGTTCGTAAGTAAATACTAATTTAAAAAGTTTTTGTTTACCATAAAAAGAAGAGTGTTCAAGTTTGGTCCGCTTAATTTTCTGGCTTAGAATATTTTTTTGCTATTAAAGTTTTTTTATATGTATTTATAGAAGAGCCCTGCCCTTAGAGCTCAATTGTTCTTGGTCCCATGACCACGGAGACAATAGTTCATGAAACCAGCAACCAGAACTTCACAAATACACTCTAGGCGATTAAATAAAATAACAGTAATATGCAGACCTATATTCTCTCTTGCAAGTACGTTCAAACTAGTAGGCATTCATGACACCTAAAAAAGTTCCATAAACAAGGAGCTAGACCTGCGCCATATTAGTAGGCCACGATATTTTCGGCGATACGCACTTTGAGTTTACACAACTGAAGGACTATTTTCAATGAACAATATCAATATTTCGGCGCGTTGTTTCGGTACAGAAGGCTTTATGGCTAAAATGGTAAAAAAACATAAATTATGGTGCACCCTTATGGTTTAGACGAGCACATCGAATATGTTTAATATGCTTTTTCCGATAAAATTTCTGCAACGGTTTAATTATTTATTTTTTTAACTCACTCATAAAAACTAAAGATAAGTCACCTATGGGTAAATCGAAACATTTTAAAAATTCACATCCATGAATTAAAATTCAGTGCACATAACTAGGCATTATGTACCAACTATAACCGTCTATGTACGAGTTTCTGGTAGCCATAAGAAGCTTACTAAATTCCTCAGTTTAAATTTTTTCTGCTACATGATAAAACCTGCAAAACTTATGTGAAGTTATAAATCAAATCTTTATTAAGGTCAGAAAATTCCACAGAAACGTTTTCATCATTAGTAGCGCCATAACCGTGCTTAATGTAAACTATAAGTACATCCATTTTTTTTTCTGAACTCTTTTTGTATACGATTTTTGTTTTCAGAACTAGCCAGGCTTTAAATGGCAAACGATATGCTTTATGAATTAAATATTCAAAAAACCGTTTCCAGCACTGATGAGTTGAGTTTATTCTTTGAGCCAATGAATATTCCATTGAAATCAATGAATTGTTAATAAAATCAATGAATTTCGTTTAATGAATGGAATTCACTGATTTTAGGGAAAATATTTGGTTCAATGAATCTCTTTTTAATTGTTTTACGTTTAAACGCAATAAAAATTATTGCTTCCTGCTAAATCAAAACCAAGCTAAAACAAAAACGCTTAAGCTGCAGCTGGTGCAGTTCTGCCAAATCGGATTCAAGAACTTGTTAACAACAGCAGCAAAAAAACGTATAAATATTTTAACAACAAATAACGCGGGAACTAAAGCCGCATACAACAACATTACTTGTGCTGTCCTTTTAAGGCAAAACAATTCAAGATACTGGGGGAAAAAATACATGTATTAAATATTGCAGCGCATCATTCATGATTTTAACTCCATGCCTAACAAGCCCGCAACTTGCAGATACTTTTAAGCCTCAAAAAAAAATATATGCAACAACAAAAGTGTAGCTGTACGTTTGAGGCGATCACAAGACAACGCAACGGATGCGCCATCAGGGGTCGTACAGTCAGACGATCAGACGTACTCTGGTAAATGCAGTCACGCAGCACCACCTGCTGCTGCTACAGCTCGCTCCACGCCATCATCAGCGTGGCGATGGTGGAAGCAGAAGCTGCGTTTTTGGCGGCGACTGCTGCCTTCAGCTGCCACTTGCTGTCGTATTCAGTCACGTCTGCAGCATTTTGCGAATTTATGCGTTAAGCAACGCCTGCAACAACAACATGGGGGGAGTCGACGCAATCTTATTTTTTTTTTTGTTTTGTTGTTTTTTAACTTCTCTGAAAACATTGGATTTATGCTTTCGCATCAGCGCATCAAGCGGCGAAAACATGCGCATCATCACCATCACGAATGAAGCGGGTGGTGCGCGGTTGGGTAGAATAGCAACTCCAAGGCGCAAAGCAAGGGAAGACACGACGAATGCGCAGACTGGAGGCCGCATTGTAAAGAACTTGTTTTGATTTGATGTTGCTCGATGCTGCTGCTCCAAAAAACCAGATCAATGTCCATGTTGTTATCGCTGCTGGGTTCCCCTCGTTTATTACACATGCGCAACTTTTATTGGGGGAAGTCGTTGTTGCAAAGTTTGATTTCTTGTTTTTGTTGTTGTTGTTGTTGTTGTTTTTTTTTTCATTTTTTTTTTTAATGCAATTCATAACAACCGATTGCTGCGCAGGCGCATTGCTCAATTTTAAACATGCTGCGGCTTAAACTGGTTGTACGCTGTCTGTCTGTCTGTCTGTATTGGCGCGCTTAGCAAGCCAGCAAATATCTGCATTTATTGAGGTCTTAGCAAAAATATGTTGTATTGTCTGCCGCCACCACCAACAGTTGTTGGAGTTGAAACACGTTTTAAAGTTTTAGTTTTTCTGCGTTGGCACCAAGTTGTTTCTTAGTTTCTTACTTACTGACTAGCTGAGTGGCTGGCTGAATTGCTGCTTGTGGCTTTAAGTGGAACTGGTTGAGGAGCACATTGATAAGAAGTTAAAATCGATTGAAATACATATTTTGTAAACATTTGTTATTGTGCTTTGTTTTTTGCTGCGACAGGAAGTTGCAATGCCTTTTTAAGATTTACTTAAATATTTGACAGCTTTTCTTTGTTATTTGCTGTTTAGGGAAAATTATTGAATTTAAATTATATCACTTTGAAATTCAAATTGGCTTCAAGTTGCAAATGTATGAGTAGGGTAAGGTAGGGTAATGTGTAACATGGGGTGATGTGTAACACAGCGATTTTGCGTACAAAATGTTAGCATATGAGTGAATAAACAATTTTGATATCTTTCTTTTGGCAGCTTTTAGTTTTTCATAAATGTTAGGAGTAGGCAGACATACATTTCATTAGAGTTCTTAAAAAGCGTGAACAATTTTTGTTAAAAAGTTTTTTTTTAAATTTACAAGGAATGCAGACGAAATTTCCTTTAGATTTAAAAAGTGAGTAGATGTAAAATATGGTATTGTTTGATATCTTTAAATATAACTAAAGATTTTAAATTTTTTCACGTTGTGGTAAAATTCCATCAATGAGAAAAAAGTTACTTGCATTGGGGTGATGTGTAACACTCATAGGAGGGCGATGTATAACACATCTAAAAAAACGAAATTGCCTTTTCAGCCCTTGAAAGGACTTTGACCAAACTTCTTATGATCAATTGTGTTGTGTGTGTTGTGAAAATGTTTGAACGCAAATGATTGAGAACTTGACTCAAAGGTTTTATGTCGACTCCGAATGGCTTATGTTCTCAAGAAGAAGAAAAAAGTGACATGCATTGGGGTGATGTGTAACACTCATGGTAGACCGATGTGTAACACATCTAAAAAAACGAAATTGCCATTACAGCCCTTGAAAGGACTTTGACCGAACTTCTTATGATCAATTGTGTTGTGTGTGTTGTGAAAATGTTTGAACGCAAATGATCGAGAACTGGACTTATATGTTTTATGCCGACTGCGAACGGCTTATATTCTCAAGAAGCTTTTCATCGCAGTTTTTACTCTCTCAGGCTTGCCATTGTGTGCAGAGAGGTGACGGCCGAACAAAAAAATTAATTCAATTCAAAAAAAGTTCTGTGTCAAGTGGGATTCGAACCAGGGTTCTATGGCGTATGGGCCACACACTCTACCCACTGCGCCACGGCCGCCACGTGTAACACATCTTGCACACTATAATTGATATTAAAGAGGCAACAACATTAAACTCCGAAATTCAATCATATTCATGGCATTAAAAGAATCGGCCCAGTTCATACTATTTAGCCCAGACCAAAATCCAATCGTGGTAGGAAGTCAATGAAAAGCTATGTTCTAACAATGCCACAGTTTTCATTTAGTTCTTGTCATAATACTTTTACTAAACATAAAAAGTCAAAATAACTATTTCATCCGCTTCTCAAAATATTCAACAAGGGATTCTGCAAGGTTCTTCTTGCAGGTCCTACAAGGGGTAGGCCTTAAAACCAATCAAAAATTCAATTTCTTAACACTTTTATTGCACCAAATAAACAACTTCTCTTGCGTAAAATTTTTTTGAACTGTCTTGAGGTCTTTGAAGAGCATTTCTGGTCAAATAACTATTAAGTCATAACTAAATTGATCGAAAAATTTCTATTTTGGTCCAGAAGACCAGAAGATTGTGAATCCAGAATCTTCCTGAAGATTGTGACTATAGGGCTTTATATTTCGGCTGGGATTTATTTGAGTACAATACTGAAGAGGTATTAGATAAGTCTTCATTTACATGCTAAAATAAACGCCCAAATGTCTTTCTGAAAGAGTCTTTTGTGGTAATCATGAAACCATATAGGAACTAAAGTTTAAGTGAGATCTACTCGAATTTTACTCCCTTAGAATTTTACTAGGAAAGAGTTATACAGATTACCCGACTAATTGCGTGGCCTTAAAAAAAAACCTCTTTTGTGGTTTTTTTAATGATGCTGAAACTTGGCTGTACTATACTTTACCATCTCCAAATTCTCGAACTCTATACCGCAACTCAGTTATTTATAAGCCTTTCCTTGGTTTGACGAATTCCACACGAAATATCCTTTTTTCCATTTTCGCCGAAATTCACAAGATCGTCTACTGTCAATGGCTGCCATACACAAACTAAGCGTTGCAGCGAGCTGAAATTTTGACAGTAGTCTATTAACAGAAGTTAGTGACAGAATCAGTTAAAGTTACTACGCAGAAAATAAAAAATTTACTAAATTATAAAACGGCCCCGTAAACGATTTTGTTAGGAAAGACTCCCATATCCTTGTCTTTAATTTTATATATTTTCATCAAAACCCCTCTTCCCCTCTCCCCTAGTGAAAATCCTGGCTACGGCTTCACATGATTACACTAGTTTACACCAAAAACGAACTAGTTTCTCATGGACTTTTTTCTATGCATTTTCAAGCATAGATTTCAGAAATGCAAACCATTTTTTTTTCTTAAGGATCGTTTTCGAATATCCTCAAAAAAAAAAACTATTTTTGGTTCTTTATTCGCTCATATCTTCATAAATCTTCATCATTCGATCTGCAGAAATTATAAATTGTTTGAAAGATAATTTTATCCTTACATAAGAATTTGCTTGTATTATGCAGATCGATGTGATTTGATGTAGTTATAGGCGATCAAAGTCCAAAAAATTGACTTTTTTTTTGCCTTTTTTACAAATCTACTTATACTGGGGCTTATACTTAATATTTACAAGAGTAACAAGAATAAAATAATTCATATAAAATAATATTTTATACATAAAATAGAAGTTTTTTTTTTGTAAATATGAAAAAAAAAATATTTCATATTGAATATTTTTTGTCAATATGAAGAATAAAATCATCATACTGAAGAATATGTAGCAATATGAAGAAAAAATTTAGTCATATTGAAGAAAATGTTGTTAATTTGAAAAAAAAATATAGTCATATTGGAGAAAATGTTGTTAAAAGGACGAAAAAAATTAGGTTATACTGAAGATATTTTGTCAATATGAAGAAAAAACTTATTCATATTTAAGAATATTTTGTTAAAATGAAAAAAATTTATTTATATTAAAGAATATTTTGTTAATTTGAAGAAAAAAATTAAGTCATATTGACGATTTTTTCTGTCAATATGACAAATAAAATAATTCATATTGACGAATATTTTGTTAAAATGAAGAAAGAAATTAGTTTTATTTTATATTAACAAACAGAAAACTGTTTTATTCATATTAACAAAAGTTTTGTTGTATTGACAGATAGGAGGTGTTGACCGTATATTGATCACTATTTCATCAAATCCTTTTTCTTAACATTCACCACCATAATTTTTTTAGTAAATGTCGATTAGAGCCCTGCATGAATATATTCATCAAGCGAATATACCCTGATTCTCTGCTGTAGCAGTCACTGCAAGCAAATATGTATAATGTAAATAACAGGTCATGTAGCGCAAGAGAATAACTTTTTATTTGTTCTCTGTTCTCTTTTCATACACTCTTGCACTGAGGTGACCTTGCGATCTACGCGTTGTTTCATTTTTTTCTCTGAGCACTTAATAAAGTACACGAATACTCAGGAATCTGCTGCAGTGACCTGAATCAGTGATGTGATTTAGTAGGATTTCGCCCACTTTTCAGGTTTTTTGACCCATTGGAGGGCGGATGGGATTTTATGCTTCAAAGTGGGCTTTTCATACCTGCCAAAATAAAAATATCTTAGTTGACAACATTACCCCAAAATTGAACCCAAAATTGCTTTGGATATTGATAAGAGAGTTTATTCTAAGGATCTTCGCTCAATCTCAAATTACGTGGAAGTAAACAAATTTTCACCAGAAGATGGATGAAACAATAAGCAAATAAGCAATAACAAAATAATAATAAATTTAACACTATTGTCAACTTTTGTCCTGTCATTACCGCACTCCAAACCCAACACCGAAAGATATTCTCAATAGCAAAGAATATAAAACAAAAAAAAAAACAGACTTGGAGAAGATACTTTCAGATCTTTCAGAAAAAGTTCCTTTTTCTATCAACATTTTTTGACAAGTGTAGCAAAATTTGGAAACGTCACGTTAATCTTGTTTAATTTCACCATGCTTTTACTTATACTTTTTGGTCGGATTTTAAGGTACCTCGGGCGGGATAAAGTGGGATTTTTGCTAACAAATTTTGGGATTTTTCACAATGCCTGAATCACATCACTGACATGAATAAGAGTTAATATGTTGGTTTTTCCCCGCAATAAGCTTTATATTATTCTTAATGCGTATTTGTATTATTTTTTGTTGCTTCGAGAACTGTCGAGAATAGTTTATATCGGCCGTAGCTATTTTTTGCCCCTCAACATTTCTTTCCAACACACCAACCCCCTATCTATCCTCCACCCCCTACTTTGGGTTCCAATACAAAAAACATCTATTTTCTACAAACGAACGAATAAAAAAATATTAGCTAAATATTCAGGGTATGAACACTGATATTTTTGTTATTTTTTGTTACTTAATGTGCTACCTGCTGGTGTTAGTAAAGCATCGTGCTCTTATTCTCTTCGTTTCTTATATCTGAGTAAAACAAAGAGAGTGTATGAGCAGGTATGAGCAAAGCAGAAAAGGGATAGAGGAAATTTTTTATTCTATAGCAAGAGAACATATTCAGGGAGGCGAATAAGCATACTCATGCAGGGCTCTAATGTCGATGCTGGCGTATAGCTCATACAGCTCATCGTTCTATCGTTTTCGGTACTCGTCATTGACGCAGATTGGCCCGTAGATTTTACGAAGGATCCTTATCTTGAAAGCTCCTAAAGTAATTTCATTAGAGCTGCCCAACATCCAGTTTTGTGCTGCATAAAACAGGACGGGCATGATTAGTGACTTATAAAGCGTGACTTTTGTTCGTGGAGAGAAGGCTCTGCTTGTTGGCAAGAGGTATCCTACGGAAACAGGGGACGAACATGGTAACGTGTCTAACTGCCTCAACCTGTCGAGGCCAGCATTATCCATGTCGAAATCGTCCCAAGTCGACTCAAAACTCATCGTGGTGTTCCCCGGGCAACAGCAAACTGGCATTCTTCAGTTTGACGGCTTATTTGAGCGACGGGTTACCTAGCCTTAAATATTTTGTGCTTCAGGTTTGAAGCCCACCACGTAAAAACCTATTTCAATGAAAAATATAAGTAAAATGATAAAAATCTTTTTTTAAAATTACTACTCCTAAATTGTTCCATTGAATTCCTTATATTTATATTTTTATGCATTCATGGTTATGATTGAAAATGCGTATTTTGCTTAAGCTTCTTCGTTTATGTACTGTGAAATCTTCGCAAATTTGCATTTAGCAATAATCAGTTATCATGCCTTCATCTTAAAAGCCCTCAAAATGCATTTAAATTATTGCCTGATGAATATCCTGGTGGTAGTGTCCTTAGTTTTCGAAGAAAAACTTTCGTTGTTATTATTGCGTCTTCAATAATAAGTGACTCGTGACCGTGGTTCCGAAAATCCATTTTATTGTAAATTAAATTTGTCTTTGAACAAGTAAAAATCACAGAATGTATTAATGAGCACAATTTAGGGCAACTTCCAAAAGCTCGCCTTACAGCTTTACAGCATCAAATTACATCTTCGCATTTTTGGAATCTACGCCCTCAAATACATAGAAAACAGTTTATCAGAAACCAGTTCTTGAGAGTAGGCCCAAATTTGTAAACTAGTATTATTACTAATTTAAAAAACAAACAGAAATTTAAGATGAATATTTTTAAAAATCATGACCTTCACATCTCACTCTAATATTTTAAATAAACAGCATTTAAACATCATCAAAATAATAATAATTCTAAAGGAAGTCACTATAATTTCTCAGAATGAATGACGCCATCTTTCAAGTAGCGGTAATACGCCATGTTTTTTAATTATTTCTTATTATTATTATTCCTCACTTTGATTCCATAGCTTGTCATAGTCTCAAAATTGAAGTAGCTTCCAAGCAAATTTGTGTTGAGTGTTGCTCATGCGTTTGTTTGCAAACGTCTAAAGATTGCTTTGAAAAATATATTCATATTCTTTGCACAAATTTTAGAGCTCTATACATATTTATGTAAGTCTGTTTATTTGTTTGTATATTTCATAGAACTAAGCATTCCGTTGGTCAAGTTATTTTTATAATTTCTTGTTTAGTTTTTTTTTTTCTTTTTTTGAATTCCAACATTTTTGTGACGCAAAAATGTAGCTACAGCGTAAACGAACTTTATCTATATTTTTTTTTTTTTTATTCTTTTTTTAGTTTTTTTTTTATTTCTTTTGATAGCTATAATTTTTCTTCTAATTGGCGCAACTTGATGAATGCTAAAAGTAAAAATAATTCACTACAAATACTTAAATATGCTTTAGTTTCATTTCTTTTTTTTATATTCTATCTTGCCAATTCAGCGGAAAACCCATGAAAATTCTACCCGCAGCAGCAACAATTTTAATTAGATTTTCTTTGCAAGATTTGTGCTCATTTTCAACGTCGAAGACAACATTTTAATATTATTTAAAAATAGCCTGGCTCTTAGAAAAATTTATTGCGTGTATGAGTTGTCTTTTTTTTTCTCTGTTTTTCTTTGTCCCAACGAGGGAATTCGCCGCATTGCAGCGGTATTCGCAATGCTGTGAATTTTAATGTTTTCTTATTTAAATGTTCGTCATTTTTTTTTTCATTTTTATATTTTCAATATTCACAACGATTTAAAAACATTTTTGAATCTTTTTAAACGACTTTATCTAATGTCACTGTCAATGTGTAGGCGTTTTTAAAAATATTTGCGGGTTTTCTTTTCATTTTCAAATTTTTGAGAAAATTTTTATTTTTTTTTTTTTATTTTAATTTTTAGATATAATACATTGTAAGATGAATGTAAATATTAATTCTTAATATAATATCTTTTTGCCTTTTTCAGAATCATCAGTGAACTCCCGCAAATCGGCACTGGAGAATGCACGAGAAAAACTCAAAGGTAGGTTATGCTTAATTTTTAATTGCAGAAAAAAAATAAATGCACTCAAATCAAAACATTGGCAAAAACTATATCAGCTGGCAATCAACGCGATATTTTTGTATCAACACGTCAACACTTTCAAGCTGGGGCAATTCTGAAGGTCGACTTTTTCGTACTATTCACTTGTTATACTTATACCCCAACGCGTACTGCATAAGAAGTAGGTATATTAACTTTGTCATTCCGTTTGTAACGCCAATAAGAAGGCGTGGCAGGTATAGAAAAGTATATATTTTTGATCAGCATCACCTCCAGAGTCGGTTTCCGTGTGTCCGTCTGTCTGTCCATCTGTCCGTCTGTATGTCTGTTGACACGATTACAGGCGTAATTTTAAAGCTATGGCGATGAAATTCAAAATATAAGCTTTTTTTAAAAAAATTGAGATCAAATTCGAAAATGAGCCAAATCAGATGAAAACCACGCCTACTTCCCATACAGAGTGACTTTATTTTTACAGTAAAATCTCTTAAAAATCCACAAAAATTAAGGAAATGCCTTTAAATTTTGCACATAAGCTTTGATAATTAATATAAATCATCTCTTTAATATTTTGCAAATCTGATGAAAACCACGCCTACTTCTCATACAAGTTGGCTTTATTTTAAACTAAAATCTCTTAGAAATCCACAAAAGTTAAAGAAATGTCTTGGAATTTTGCACATGAGCTTTGGTATATAATATGAACCATATCTATGATATTCGGCAAAATCGGATAAAAACCACGCCTACCTCCCATACAAATTGACGTCATTTAAATAGAAAAACTTTCGTTAATATATAAAACTCAATGTCATCGTGTCTATCGTGGCCAAAGACTTCGAATATACTTTAATTCGGCCGCGGGGGGGTATTTTTGCTTCGGTTTTCCCGATGGATTTTTTTCCACTTTCAACTAGTATAATCGACACCTCCAACTTTCTTAATTTAACTTCAGTCCTACCCAACCCAAATTTCTTAAGTTAATTTCTTGTTACTCATCTGGGACTCATGCTCGATAGGGAGCTCAGCTGGAAATTAAACACTGTAGATCGCATTAAGAAGCTACAATGGCACTGTTCATATGCACAAAACCATAGAGAGAAGATGGGGGCTCTCTCTCCGTATCGTTCACTGACTGTATACTGGGGTATTTTGACCTATTCTTCAATAGAAGTTGCCTTTCTTAGACAAAGTCACATACCTATGTGAAACAGCTTCAAAAGGTCCAGACAATGGCATTTATATGTATCAGCGATGCTCTGAAAACAACACCGACTGTCGCCTTAGAGACCATACTTCATCTTCTACCACTGGACCTGGTGTCCAAACAAGAAGCGGCTTATTCGGCGGTCAGACTAAGAGAGAGATAGTGGTATGGAAAAGTCTGATAATGGGGCATTCATCCATACTCAACTATTTCAATTTCATTCCATCAGGGACTGATTACTGCAAGCCGTTACCTTCTCGCGCTGGAAACTATGATACGCTTATTCCACATAGGACATACTGGGTTAATGGTGCGCCGTGGCAACGAGGGTGTCTATAGTTCTGTAGAGATGGATCAAAATTAAATGACAAGCTCGGGTACGGGGCCTACTCAAAAGAGCTCAAGGCATCCCTGGCTCATTGGCTTCCTGACCACTGCAGTGTCTTTTAGGCTGAAATGTTGACAATATGGGAGGTTACATCATGGCTTTCAAATAACGTTGTGAAATTTATACCTTCTCGGATAGGCAAGCTGCGATTAGATCAATGGAGCAAGTAGCCATCAGCTCTAAGGTAGCCAAGGAATGCCGTGCTTCATTAGATTAGAAATGTTAAATTATTTCAGCATCATCCAAATATGAGTACAAGAGCATAAAGATATGAAAGAAAATGAAAAGACAGACGATCGCACTAGAACGCGGGTGACTTCAACAATGCTGAACCCATCGGGTATCCCGTTAGCGACTCTTAAACTGCTTTATAATAACAGCATTACATCGAAATCCAACACATTTGAGCCCCCAACTCTCTACATGTAGAGCATCAAGGCTTATTTGGCCGACTCTAGATCCCGGGCGATCGAGAGCCCTTCACTCGCTGAGAAGACCTGATCTAGCCACGCTACTGGCTGACACCTTTGTGTGACACTGCCTTATATACAGACATGCTCACATGTTAAAAGTTACTTTAAATGTCTTCTGTAGAAGCTGCAGGGACGATTAAGAGAAGAAATCATCTCCTACCTCCTATGTTAACATCTCCTCCTTCTATGTTAACATTATAAAGCAGTGAAGGCCAGCTTTGCATACCTATAATTTCTCATCTTGAGTATATATTAAAAAAAACAAAACAGAACTTGACTTGACTTGAACGGGGACTTTGACAGAGCTTGTTATGATCAACTGTGTTGTGCGTGTTGTGCTTTTTGTGAAATGTTTGAACACAAATGATCGAGAACTGGATCTACAAGCTTTATTCAGACTCCGAACGGCTTATGTTCTCAAGAAGCTTTTCATGGCAGTTTTTACTCTGTAAGGTTTGCCATTGTCTGCAAAGAGGTGACGGCCGAACAAAAACATTAATTCAATTAAAAAAACTTTCTGTGTCGGGTGGGAATTGAACCAGGTTTCTCTGGCGTATGGGCCACGCACTCTACCCACTGCCATACGGCCGCCACAGTATATATTAATAAGCGCTTTAAAGCTCACATTGCACAAAGCGCATTTTGCAGAAATCTTATAAGCCATAGGGTGATTTTTTTTGTGCTTTGATTTATATTGCAAAATTAATCAGATGTAAAGTTGACGGACTATCCAAAGCAAACAGACAGATTAATTCCGCCTCAATTCCAATTCTTTGGAGTTAGGAATTAGTTATTGGTCATCTCAATTCCGCAGGAAGGGAATTGGAAAAAATTCGTCAATTCCATTGAAATGAACACCTCAATTCCTCAGGAATGGAATTGGAAAGAAAATGGTCAATTCCATTACGGAATTGTAATTGGTAATTGAACATTTCAATACCTCAGGAATTGAGATTCAATGCATTCAAAAAAATTTAGAAATAAAAAAAAAATTTAAAAATTTTAAATCGCAGTCATAACTGAAAAACTAAATTTATTGCTGTCATTAGTTCTTTTGAAAAGATTGCAATAACTGTTGAAGTCTTTGAAGTCAATTTGAAGTCATTGAAGTCATATGGTTGCAATCTTTGAAAATAAATAAAATCATGTCCGAGAAAAATCATTAAGGCCACGATGTATATTTGCTTAATCTCTACCGTAAACAATTTCAAAAGCTAATATGTAACGAAAAACAATTCAATTCAAAAACAGAACGAGAATAGCGAAAACATTTTTTCGTTTTGTTTTTAAAATAAAAAACCTTTTTTCATAATTATGTATTTTTGTATTTGAGTATTTGAATAGTTTTATACAACTTGAATTTTGAACATTTTTTCATTTTTTCAAAGTGACTTCAAAAATTTGAATGGAATCAATCAAATGTTTTCAATTGACTTCAAATGATTTTAAAATTGCAGTGATTTAAAACATGATTTCAACTGAATTCAAATGATTTTATTGACTTTAAATTGATTTCAATTGAATGCAATCAAGAACTGCAACTTCAAACATAGTGAATGAATCCAAAGACTTTAACAAAAATGTTTATTGAATTGATTTCGAAGTCATGACATCAAAATGATTGCTGATTTTAAAGCTTGACGTCATGAAATCAAAAAATTATTGAATGACTTAAATCATTTTTTTGGCATTCAGTGCCAGTTTCTGATTGCATAAATGCATTTCTTTACAACTCTGTTCAAAATTACACTAAAAAATGGAAGTTTTCTTTAATTTTAGGTTCTTAAAAAATTGTTGGCTTAATCAATTGAAAAATTATACAACAATTTAATTTAAAGGATATTCTATTGCAATTGATACTGATTACTTGTTTAAACTCTGAACAAATTTGAAATTTTTCTTATGTTTAACTCTATAAAATCTGACATTGTGACATAAATCTCCAATACCTGCAGCTAAGTCCCACTATATATTTATACAAAATAATATTGTAGGTACTTAAAATTTTTAATAAAACCATAAATTTCAAAGCTCATCAGTCTCTCGCAAGAATGTATAACGATTTTATCCTAAAAATTTCTATAGACTACACTAAATTTAAATTGTAATTCAACACATACGTCAGCAAGTCTGCAGAAATAAAAAAAAAAAAATGAGATTAAAACATTTAAAAATAAAAAAATAAATTCTAATTAAAAAAATCTAGGAAAATCCCAACCCAACCCAACTAATTGTCAAAGATTTTGCGCTACATTTTCACAACTCATTAAATGCGCTGCTAAAGAATTTAATGATTTTTGAAAATAGAACAACAACAACAACCACAATAGGCAAAAAGTAGCAAATTTAAATGAATGCCAAAGGCGTCGGCATCCACCCACACCGGCCACAAGACGCCAAATATTACCCCACTTTCCAACACAACAACAACAACAACGATGGCGACGACTGATGCGCAGCTGGGTTGCAACAATTCTCATTTTCAAGGTGTTTGTGGTGCTCTGCAGTCTACAGAAAAAAAAATAATTTAAATCCAAGAAATAAAATAAACAAGCAAAATATAGTAAGACAGAAAAATAAACTTGAAATGAGCTGAAATCATTTAGATCAACGTGGTCAACATAAAATTAAGTTGACAATTTCTAAGAAATCCTCATTAACTAATCTGCCAGCTGTTAAATACACTAAACAAAATTTATTTTCGACAAAGTCAAACTCTTATCAACATAATTGGAAATTGGGAAAACATAAAATGGTGAAGTAATCTTTTTTTTTATTAATAGTTAACTTTGTACGAGATTTTTGACAGGGTTGATCATAGGCTGTAAAGAGTTAGTTTCTGCTTTATCTGGCAGCACTTAATCGGTGTCTTGACAAACATTCGATATTACTTACCTACGTATATTGGCTGTTAGCTGGCGCTTATAACTTTAAGTAGATTTTGACCTCATCTAAGAACGTGTTGGAAGCTCCGAGCATCGTCACGGCACCCAACATTTGGCCTTTTCACCGGATATGTGGGCGTTATCTTCTGCGTTAACCGTCATCAAGTACCTATTCGAATATTTTGTTCTCTGAAGCATCAGCTTTCATACGCTATACATGATTGAGCCAGCGAAGCCGCACGATTTTTATACGCTAGACTTCGTCAATGTCGTCATACAGCCCATACAGCTCATCGTTTCATCGTATTTAGTACTCGCCATTGACGCAGTTCGGTGTGTAGTTCTTGCAAAGAACTCTCGAAGGGTCCCTTTCTCTCGAAGGCTCCTAAAGTCTTTACAACAGAACAGGTTTATGCTGCAAATAGTCGGACGGGCATGATGAGCGAATTTTAGAGCGTGAGTTTTGTCAGTCTTCATGAGAGAGTTCCGCTTCTCAACTGCCTACTGAGCCCAAAGTAATACCTATTGGCAAGAGTTATTCTTTTTTTGATCTCAATAGCATTGGTGATATCATATATCGAGCTTGTACTCCTCTAAAGCCTCGTTTAGTAGAATGAAGAGAAGAGGTCCTTCCCTATTTTAACTGCGCTGCTGGTGTTGTTCATGTCATCCTGCAGACACGGATTAACGTTTCAGGTATACCAAAGACATGGTGGAGTATAGGTGATTTCTAGTGAGTGTCTGGGGAAGAATTTCCCCGTGTTCTCACCAAGCTCAGCAATAAATCTAATCTTTTTTTGCGGAACTAACTAATTACCTTATTACCCTTATTTGCTTGAGACTTGCATTGTGCCTAAATGTCGGGACATTTTCGCATAGACTTTTACAATGTTCGTGGACTGAGAGCGAATTTCTTCTCGGTCTATGCATATTGTGCTCTCTATAGGCCTCAAATAATGGCACTAAGTCAGACCCAGGTGACGGAGGACTCAGATCCACTGGATTTTCATATTCCTGGGTATCACTACTGCCATTGTTTTCTTCGCATAGGGGCATCGCTCTTTTTATAAGAACAGATGTGGCATACCAGTTCGAGCGGGGTCTGAGCGTCGCCGATCCGGAATTCAGCTCCATGTGGGTGAGGTTCAGAGTTCGTTCGCACTTGCTACATTTTTGTTTCGTATATAGAAGTCCGAATTTAGGAAGAGAACCCACTTTTAATAAATTGGACTCTCTCTCTGATTCGATTACGCACATTTTGCGGTTGTAGCGAAATCGTTGTTGCCGGCGATTTCAATGTCCACAACTCGGCTTGGTTATGCCACTCAAGCCACACCACACCTGAAGGACAATATGTTGAGCTTTTGTTAAATCGAACCAATTGATTCAACTAGTGAAGGAACCAACATTTTTCCCACGAAATGATTTGCAAAGCCATAACATCTTAGACCTTTTTCTGACTTCTCATCATGAAAAATATGATGTGAGTGTCAATGCACCTCTTGGTAATTCGGACCATTGTACCATCTCCGATGTTTTTTCATATTCTGACCTTCACACCTCTGCGCCTAAAGCCCCGAAAAGGACAGCATGGTTTTATGAAAGAGCAAATTGGAATGCGTTAAATAATTTTTATCGCAACTTCAATTGGAAATTATGTTTCGCTGATAGAAATGTGAATGCCGCGGCTGTCATGGTACAAGAAATTATCTTATTGGGTATGCGGTCTTGTATCCCCAATAAGAAGAAAAGCATTAAATCAAAAGGCCACTCATGGTGTAATGAGTCTTGCAGTATTGCAGTCAGGTTCAAAGAGGAAGGCCTATCAGAATTGGCGATCTGATAAGAATGCTGATACTAATAGACTTCGCATCGAGGCGAGGAATCGCTGTAATGCAATTTTAAAACGCGAAAAGCTTCTTCACGAAACTCGCATTAGAGAACAGGTTCTTCTCTGCCCTAAAGGGAGCAAAAACTTTTGGTCATTTGTTAAAAGAGTTAAAAATCAAACGTCCTCGTCGATTCCAACTCTTTTAAAAAATGACCAAATCTTCACTGACTCGGTTGATAAAGCGAACCTGTTGGCTGGATTGTTTGCACATAATTCCACAATCTTGGATAGCAGTCAGCCACTGCTTTGTCGGGACTAGTTCTTCTTCAATGAAGGAGATATATTTTCGAACGAGAGCAGTCAAAAGAGTCCTTGCAAATCTTAACATAAACAAAGCCTCTGGTCCTGATGGCAGACCACCAATTGTGCTTAAAACGTGTGCTTCTACACTGGCTCGGCCTTTGCGCAACCTTTTCAACATCTCATACAGGACAGGAGTATTTCCATCTTGTTGGAAAGTCGCAAATGTCCAGCCGATACCTAAAAAGGGCGATGCCACGAATCCTGCAAACTACCGACCCATTGCGATATGCTCTACGCTTTCCAAAGTTATGGAGAGCGTAATAAACTTCCACCTAATGAACCATCTGGAGCACAACGAATTGCTAAGTGACCGTCAATATGGTTTTCGTAGGGCCCGGTCTACTGGTGACCTAATGGCGTTCCTTACAGAAAAATGGAACCAATGCGTTCACCTGTTCGGTGAGAGCAGGGTTGTTGCTCTGGATATTTCAAAGGCGTTTGACCGAGTGTGGCATAAAGCACTGGCCTCTAAGCTAATTGCATACGGTGTCGGTGGTATCTTTGCTCGGTGGATCACTAGCTTTCTTAAGGACAGAACTATCCGTGCCGTAATCGACGGCATTTCGTCCAGTGAGCACGCCATCAACGCAGGAGTTCCGCAGGGTTCAGTTCTATCGCCAACTTTGTTTTTGGTTTTTATCAACGACCTTCTGTCGTTGACTCATAACCCAATTCATTCGTTTGCGGACGACAGCAGCATTTGTCATTCATATTTTTTCAAAAAACGCCCGAGTTCTTTAGAGATTGAGAGTTAGAGGCAAAAATGAATGACACACTTCTTAATGACTTCAAAAAATCTCCGAGTGGGGTCTTGCTAATAAAGTAGAGCTTAATGCAAACAAGACCCAGTGTTGCCTGTTAACCCACAAGTGGATGAACTGTCCCTTAGCTCCCTTGAATATGAATGGTGTAGATCTTTTGGAGTCAGATACTCTTGACGTTCTGGGCATATCGATACAATCAGACCATCGTTGGAATGATCATATTTTCCATGTGTCGAAAGAAGCGGCCAAGTGCCTAGGTTTCTTAAAACGGTGCAAGCGATACTTCACCCCATCTGATCTTCGAGTCATCTATACCTCATATATAAGGCCTAAAATGGAGTACAATTCGCACATTTGGGCAGGAGCTTCGAGATCTTATTTGGTGCTTCTGGACCGAATTCAACGCCGTGCGATATATATAATATCATATGAAAACATTTTATCTCCTCTCAGTTCTCTTGGGCATCGGCGCAATGTTGCTTGCCTAAGCCTTTTGTATAGGTTCTACCATGGGAAGTGTTCAAGGGAGGTACATGGCCTGACGCCACCAGTTCGTGTAATTCCTAGGTCTACTCGGGCAGCTTTTCAAGCTTATCCTTTTACCATAGCATCGGTGCCCAATAGAACCTCGCATTACCGAGATAATTCGTTTTTTAGTCGCACAGTACGATTGTGGAATAATCTCCCTGTGAGCGTATTCCCCGGCAGTTTTGATCTGTACAAGTTTAAAGAAAATCTTCACCGTCACTACTCCATCTTTCCACCCTCCAACTAACTATCACCCGTCTTCCGAATTAACGCAATGCTTTCGCATCTAAAGGGGGCATCCCCTGAGCGTTGGTTAAATTAAAAAAAAAAAATCTAGTCTAATCTAATAGATGATTCGACTGCAGCATCAACTGTATCAATCCTGGGGTCTAAGCTGAGTGGACCACTACTACCATGAACATGGAAGTTCGGAGGGGTACACCCAGGGGGAGTTTCTATTGCCAATACTACCTAGTCGTTAATGAACTACTCAAAAACTTTAAAGGTAGATCGCCGAATATAACAGCTTATGCAGTTTATCTAAGCATAATTAAAGGGGGAAAAATCTGCCAACAATAAGTTTAATAATGGAGAGCGCACTCAAAGAGGTGCTCAGATGGATTAACTCAGTCACTTCCTACTAAAAAGGTTCAAGACACCACCGTGGATACCACTGAATATAAAGAATATACGCCTCATCCCGTAAGTTCACACTAAATATCTAGGAGTCGCCTGACATGAATAATCAGACTGACATGAAGAATCAATGTTGACGGGACGGCAAAGAAAGCCACCAATGATGTATACGCATCCAAGAAGATGCTGAGCAGCACTTGCGGGTCTCTCTCACCATTTCTAATGTATTGAATCAATGTAACGGTAGCTTATCCAATTTAACTCTACGGAATTATCGAAAAATTAACATAACATTAACATAATGTTAACAGAAATTAACATATCTCAGAAACCTGAAGAAAACATAGCTGCACGGTGCGACATACATAACAGGGACTCCTACAAACATGTCTAGAAACAGTCCTATAAATGGACCTTCTAGACATACACGCAAAACCAACAGCCGGAAAAACGTCACAGCAGCTTACGGCTGCAGGCAACATACACAATCTAAATTGTGAGCACTTCATAATCAGCAAGGATTTGTCCAGTAGCAAAGACTGCATGATACCTTTCACAATAATAGACGTAAGAATATCAGTACGTCTAGGACCGCACGACTAGGACCCATCAACATATTTAGTGATAGTTCTAAATTGCGTTTGGAGTTGGGAGTGGCAGCTTACTGTGCAGATCCAGAAATAAGGCAGCCTTATACACAACCGGAACACTTCAGCACTGCCAGGCGGAAGTGTTCGCCATAAGGAAGCCGCAGAGACTAACCTAAAAATGAACACATATTATTTTAATATTAACAACTTTATAAACAGTCAAGCGGCGATAAAATCCATGTGCTTCGCAAGCCAAGAAGCACTAGATGCTGCACTATACGCTTCAAAGATAGTTTGCATCTACTGCGTCTCCAGCTACCGCGGCTTTTAATTGAAATAAGGAGGTGGATAGAGTTCATACAACATGGGCCAATCCCGCTACAAGAGTTGTATACAAACCTCGAAAAAAGGGCCCCACAAGCAGTGAGTCGCAAATGGAGAAATACGACATCATGCAAGATCTCAAAAGTCATGTACGACACACGATGCGAAAAATTAACTCTGTTCTTTCTGGCGGATCATCACCATGGACGACAACTGTAGGAAGTGCAAGGAAACAGGCTCAGACCCTGGAACACCTGCTACGCCCCGCTCTACTTAGATCGAAACTGAAATAGCTAGGCTCATTAACATTTCCGTCACTAGAAGAGGAGCCAAAACCTTTCCGGAAACTTTCCTTAGATACGCAAACTCAACGCAAATCTTTACTAACTTAAACTAACTCCATACAGGCTCCTTACACCTGGTACCACTAAGGACCAACATGTTCTATGTGAGCCTCCGCCAGTATGCAGCCAAATTAGCCTAAGATAACCTAACAAATGATTCCTTATGAAGCTGTAGAAGGCAGCTCAGTTATCGACAAAAATATGGTGAATGTCGATTCGTAAATATCAAGTCCAGCTGGGTTTTGTAGGTCTAAAGCCACACTGATTAGGTCTAATCAACTGGTTGACGACCCAGATAACAATTTCACCTAAATAAGCCTTAAGTAAACTTTTGTATAGGGAATTTATATAGGAAGGAGAGTTTAAACTTCCTTGAACAATCTTTAAAACAAGTTTTATAAAAGGTCAATGCTAGGAAAAAAAACGTATGAAATTATTTCCTTTATACAAGAACTTATATAAAGTTTTATCTAAGGTTTTTATTCAAGGCTTATTCAGGAACTTGGAAACTTCATTTTATTTAAGCACAGAAAACTTATACATTTTAAAAATCTTTGTATATTTACCATGTCCCAACCAGCACGGATTGAACTCGTATTCTTTGTATTGTCAGCTGCAGGACTGGATTCAGGACTTTACTCGCGAGACGTTGAAACTTAATTAGTATTTTTTTTTTAATTCCCTTAAGAACAATTTTATAAAGCTCTCGATTACAATCATTTCATATACGCACTTAGTTTCAATTCAATAAATTGCCTCGGTAGCCCAGCGGTCTAAGGTGACAGTTTATCAGCAAATACCAAGGTTATTTTTTTTTGTTATTGAAATAGTTTTTTTTTATGATAGTGAATGTTTTTTATTTAAATCAGGAATTTCTAATGTTTTTGTTTTTACAAACTGAAGCTTTGTTCATCAAAAAAAAATTCTAAGCTTGAGTAAAAATCTTCTTGAATACTTCCTAAAATGTGTCATTGAATAAAGCTTTATATAAAAAATTATACAAGATATTTAAATTTCAAGGCTTTCATAAGGCTCTTTCAAGAAAAGCATGAATAGTTACTTTTATACAATGCCTTTTCAAGTTGAGTATGAATAACTTCAAATATTTAGATGAAATGGTTATCTGGGGATGGACTTCAGTCTTTTATGTAATTATGAAGATAATAACAATCGATGAACGATGGTCCAATCGTTTAAAGGGTGATTTTTTAAGAGCTTGATAACTTTTTTTTTAAAAAAAACGCATAAAATTTGCAAAATCTCATCGGTTCTTTATTTGAAACGTTAGATTGGTCCATGACATTTACTTTTTGAAGATAATTTCATTTAAATGTTGACCGCGGCTGCGTCTTAGGTGGTCCATTCGGAAAGTCCAATTTGGCTATCGTTCGATGCTAACAAACTTTTTGTTGCCAAAAATGGAAGAACTGAACTTGGTTGGCATGTGGTTTCAACAAGATGGCGCTACATGCCACACAGCTCGCGATTCTATGGCCATTTTGAGGGAAAACTTCGGAGAACAATTAATCTCAAGAAATGGACCGGTAAGTTGGCCACCAAGATCATGCGATTTGACGCCTTTAGACTATTTTTTGTGGGGCTACGTCAAGTCTAAAGTCTACAGAAATAAGCCAGCAACTATTCCAGCTTTGGAAGACAACATTTCCGAAGAAATTCGGGCTATTCCGGCCGAAATGCTCGAAAAAGTTGCCCAAAATTGGACTTTCCGAATGGACCACCTAAGACGCAGCCGCGGTCAACATTTAAATGAAATTATCTTCAAAAAGTAAATGTCATGGACCAATCTAACGTTTCAAATAAAGAACCGATGAGATTTTGCAAATTTTATGCGTTTTTTTTAAAAAAAAAGTTATCAAGCTCTTAAAAAATCACCCTTTAGAATGCATTCTTCCGAATATATTTTTAGAAGAACTTCGCCTCCGTTCTTGAACAGCCCATCGGCTGACGCGTCTCTATTGTTGTTAAGTCGAACTATAGCTACACTATAAGGCTTATTTATAGTCGGGCAGCGGAACTCCTCATCGCTCTATTAAATAGATTGTTATCAGCGTCGGTGGTCAGGAGCTTAAGGAACTATTCCCTTTTTCATCTTTAGAGAAAGAGGCCCGAATTCACAGAAATCTTCTTTCGAAAAATGTTCGCGCCTCATTCCTATCACCATACTTCTCAACTTTCTGGTACATGCACTTTTCTGTCTCTCCTTTTTTCCGCCTGCAAAAAATTGTTCTTCCCTTTTCCTCTGTAGCCCTTAAAGTCCTTTCTTTCTTCCTGACCCTTATTAATTCAATTAAAAATTAAGTGGCGGCCGTGGCGTAGTGGGTAGAGTGTGTGGCTCCTACGCCAGAGAACGCAGGTTCGAATCCTCCATCTGACACAGAGAATTTTTTCAATTGAATTAATTTTGTCTGTTCAGCCGTCACCTCTCTGGAGACAATGGCAAACCTCAGAGTAAAAACTACCATGAAAAGCTTCTTGAGAACATAAGCCGTTCGGAGTTGGCATAAAACATGTAGGTCCAGTTCTCGATCATTTGTGTTCAAACATTTCACAACACACACAACACAAATGATCTTAAGAAGCTCGGTCAAAGTCCTTTCAGGCGCTGAAATGGCCATTTCGTTTTTTTTTTAATTTCTTTTTTTTAAATTAGATTAATTAATTCAATTAAAAAGTTTTTTAATTGAACAATATACAATTGAACAATTATTATTTTGAAGATTTTGTCAAAAACTTGTTGATCTTGTTATGGTTAACGCATTGGCTAAAGATGTTTAGTGCACACTTTAAAAATTTGTTAAATGATCGTTACAATAAATGCTGTAAAATTTGGCGCACATATTAGTTAGCGATTTCGAGAGACGAAAATTTAACACGCTATACTGTGAAATTAAATAATGTGTGTGCGATTTTTTCGTCTCTCTCAAAAAAATTTTCGCTACGCCTCTCTCTTTCATAATTTTGTTGACATGTGTATTTTTTTTTCTCTTTTTCTCGCTAGTGAAGAGAAAAAATGAACTTTAACTTCATGATCTCCACACCAAAACTATCCCGAATCATTGAAAGTATCATATACTAACCCAAAATTTAGAATTTTGCGGCACTGTGTTTTTTACGGATTCAGCGGATTTTCTTTTACGAGTATTCATACTTCATGAGACACATTTTAAACAGTTATATCTCCACTATTGTACAAAATCCTTTATATTGTTGTATTGTCTAATATATTGTTATACTTTTGGCTGATAAGCTGATAAAAATTCTATATTATTAATCTTCATATATTATGAAAACTTTAGCATACGCTTTGCAAAAACATGGATTTTACGTAAATATTCACCAACTGATTAAATTAACTCCGTAGAGCTTAGGCAAGTAATACAACAAATAGCATTCCGTAAATCAATTAAAGTTACATTAAGTCCGTACATATATATTTTTGTCTTTATATATGTTTTATATCATCATTACATAGCACGTAGTGCAATTACACAATAACCTTAACAAGCCAAGAAACAACGGCGCTGTCTATCGAGTGTTTAAGCCTTTTTACTACATCCTTACAAATACAAAAAAAGGTAACTAACTGTGCAGGATAATGACAGCAACCTATACAATAATTACAGCAATATGTTGTTGCAAATGAAATAAAGCACGCAGTAATATGAGAGAGTGAGATGCTAGACAGAAATTTGCGAATAATACAAAGTGGTAAACAGAAATCCTCTACTGAGTTGAAGGGAATTCCACACAGGTAATGAAAGCCATTAGGGCCACAGAATATTGACGAGCATCCGTGGAAATTGTTGCAGTTAAATATGCACGCATTTAAATATGCACGTGGTTTAGTGAAAGAAGTGTAACAGGGATATTCCCGATAATTATTGAATTGATTCGAGTGATAAGGATACGTACAAATAGTCAGGTACTTCCTACATAATCGAAACCTTTTTTCCAAAGAATTCGATACTAAAGAAATGCGGCTGCATTGTCTACCATTTCATAAACTTCACTTTTCAAGTGGTTCTCTTGTTAAGCCGGAGTTGATGCTATAAAAATGTAATTGCTAAGAGATTAACTCACAAAACAGGTAGCGGAGTAAGGCGACCAGCCAATTGAAACATTTATGGGTTTTACCCAGAATCATGTAGTCATCTCTGCTAAAGGATAAAAAAGAGAGTTCAAATTTGCTACAGCGCCTTAGTTGCCGTAATAAGTCATTAAAATATTGATTTAGGGTTGATTTTAAAATTAAATTTCAAAATATGAGGCATGTAACTGATGGTTGTTTTGAGAACCACATATCTGTACAGATATGTCGAGAGGAGCAAATTGTGTTAAATACACTGAATATTTAATCAAGAAGAAGTGTTGGGCTATTCACTGAAATTATGCCTCAAAATATTTTACGCCTTTCACGTTATTTATACAACTACATTTGCTGTTTGGAACCATAATTACTTTTCGCGAAAGGTATTTTTATATATTCAATTGAACGACAACTCGTATGCTTCTCCTGTCTTTTAAACGAAATGTTTAGTACTGCCCTAATAATCAACAAAATAACGTTTACAAGATGTAAACATAACCATAACAATAATAAATTATACTAACATAACCATAATAAAAACTATTACCATAATAATAAATACCTATAACTTCAACGAAATATAACCTTCAGCATATCTATTACTATATCTATAATCAAATCCTTTACTTAAAGTAAACCTATAACAATTACCTTAACAATAGCCGCAACCAGAAATATAACTTTAATCATAACTAAGTATTAATTCAGGCATAACCTTTAAGCCATCCTATAATCATAACCATAACCCATTAGTCATAAACTGCACCATACCCATAGCCATAACCCCATCTATAACCCCATATCTATAACCATAACCATAACCATAACCATAACCATAACCATAACCATAACCATAACCATAACCATAACCATAACCATAACCATAACCATAACCATAACCATAACCATAACCATAACCATAACCATAACCATAACCATAACCATAACCATAACCATAACCATAACCATAACCATAACCATAACCATAACCATAACCATAACCATAACCATAACCATAACCATAACCATAACCATAACCATAACCATAACTATAACCATAACCATAAACATAAACATAACCATAACCATAACCATAACCATAACCATAACCATAACCATAACCATAACCATAACCATAACCATAACCATAACCATAACCATAACCATAACCATAACCATAACCATAACCATAACCATAACCATAACCATAACCATAACCATAACCATAACCATAACCATAACCATAACCATAACCATAACCATAACCATAACCATAACCATAACCATAACCATAACCATAACCATAACCATAACCATAACCATAACCATAACCATAACCATAACCATAACCATAACCATAACCATAACCATAACCATAACCATAACCATAACCATAACCATAACCATAACCATAACCATAACCATAACCATAACCATAACCATAACCATAACCATAACCATAACCATAACCATAACCATAACCATAACCATAACCATAACCATAACCATAACCATAACCATAACCATAACCATAACCATAACCATAACCATAACCATAACCATAACCATAACCATAACCATAACCATAACCATAACCATAACCATAACCATAACCGATGGTGACAATAACCATAACCATAACCATAACCATGATCCATAACCATAACATAACCATAACCATAACCATAACCATAACCATAACCATAACCATAACCATAACCATAACCATAACCATAACCATAACCATAACCATAACCATAACCATAACCATAACCATAACCATAACCATAACCATAACCATAACCATAACCATAACCATAACCATAACCATAACCATAACCATAACCATAACCATAACCATAACCATAACCATAACCATAACCATAACCATAACCATAACCATAACCATAACCATAACCATAACCATAACCATAACCATAACCATAACCATAACCATAACCATAACCATAACCATAACCATAACCATAACCATAACCATAACCATAACCATAACCATAACCATAACCATAACCATAACCATAACCATAACCATAACCATAACCATAACCATAACCATAACCATAACCATAACCATAACCATAACCATAACCATAACCATAACCATAACCATAACCATAACCATTACCATAACCATAACCATAACCATAACCATAACCATAACCATAACCATAACCATAACCATAACCATAACCATAACCATATCCATAGCCCTAACCATAACCATGACAATAACAATAACCATAACCATAACCATAACCATAACCATAACCATAACCATAACCATAACCATAACCATAACCATAACCATAACCATAACCATAACCATAACCATAACCATAACCATAACCATAACCATAACCATAACCATAACCATAACCATAACCATAACCATAACCATAACCATAACCATAACCATAACCATAACCATAACCATAACCATAACCATAACCATAACCATAACCATAACCATAACCATAACCATAACCATAACCATAACCATAACCATAACCATAACCATAACCATAACCATAACCATAACCATAACCATAACCATAACCATAACCATAACCATAACCATAACCATAACCATAACCATAACCATAACCATAACCATAACCATAACCATAACCATAACCATAACCATAACCATAACCATAACCATAACCATAACCATAACCATAACCATAACCATAACCATAACCATAACCATAACCATAACCATAACCATAACCATAACCATAACCATAACCATAACCATAACCATAACCATAACCATAACCATAACCATAACCATAACCATAACCATAACCATAACCATAACCATAACCATAACCATAACCATAACCATAACCATAACCATAACCATAACCATAACCATAACCATAACCATAACCATAACCATAACCATAACCATAACCATAACCATAACCATAACCATAACCATAACCATAACCATAACCATAACCATAACCATAACCATAACCATAACCATAACCATAACCATAACCATAACCATAACCATAACCATAACCATAACCATAACCATAACCATAACCATAACCATAACCATAACCATAACCATAACCATAACCATAACCATAACCATAACCATAACCATAACCATAACCATAACCATAACCATAACCATAACTATAACCATAACCATAACCATAACCATAACCATAACCATTACCATTCCCGCCACCATCACCATCACCGTCGCCATCACTGTAACCGTAATCATTACTATCGCCTTCACCTTCAATATTACCATCACCATCATTATCACAATAACAATCATCACCTCAATAATTACCACCAACACATCACCATCACCATCTCTAATACATGACCATTACCATCTATATCACCATCACCATCACCATCGTCATTAAAATCATAATCATCATCACCATCATCATCATTATGATCATCACCATCATTATCGTTACCACCACCATCATTATCGTCATCACCATCATTATCACCGTCATTATTATCATCATCATCATCATCATCATCATCATCGTCATCATCATCATCACCATCACCATCACCATCACCATCACCATCACCATCACCATCACCATCACCATCACCATCACCATCACCATCACCATCACCATCACCATCACCATCACCATCACCATCACCATCACCATCACCATCACCATCACCATCACCATCACCATCACCATCACCATCACCATCACCATCACCATCACCATCACCATCACCATCACCATCACCATCACCATCACCATCACCATCACCATCACCATCACCATCACCATCACCATCACCATCACCATCACCATCACCATCACCATCACCATCACCATCACCATCACCATCACCATCACCATCACCATCACCATCACCATCACCATCACCATCACCATCACCATCACCATCACCATCACCATCATCATCACCATCACCATCACCATCACCATCACCATCACCATCACCATCACCATCACCATCACCATCACCATCACCATCACCATCACCATCACCATCACCATCACCATCACCATCACCATCACCATCACCATCACCATCACCATCACCATCACCATCACCATCACCATCACCATCACCATCACCATCACCATCACCATCACCATCACCATCACCATCTCCATCACCATCACCAGCACCATCACCATCACCATCACCATCACCATCACCATCACCATCACCATCCCCATCACCGTAACATGACCATCACCGTCTAATCACAATCACCATCACCATGACCATCACCCTCACCATGACCATCAGCCTCACCATGACCATCACCATTACCACCACCATCGTCATCATCATCATCATCATCATCATCATCATCATCACCCTCACCATGACCATCACCATTACCACCACCATCGTCATCATCATCATCATCACCCTCACCATGACCATCACCATTACCACTACCATCGTCATCATCATCATCATCATCACCCTCACCATGACCATCACCACTACCACCACCATCGTCATCATCATCATCATCACCACCCTCACCATGAACATCACCCTCACCATGACCATCACCATTACCACCACCATCGTCATCACCCTCACCCCCACCATGAAGATCACCCTCACCATTACCATCACGATCACCATCACTTCCTTTTCATCTTTCGCTTTCAAGTTTTACAAAGTTTTTAGGACTTTTGAAAAGTTTCATTTTAAATGGAAAACTATTTATATCCGATTACGTTTTCATCGATCAGTTTTCTAAAACGGGAAATGAATCAAATATCGCCTAAAAAAACCAAATTTCTTTTCTCATATTCGAACCTTAACTCCTAGTGGCGACAAGTACCTTGATCCTGTACGTTAAATTGGCGAACAGATCGATCGATCTCACCGGCATAATTGAATGTGTCGCCTAAACGAAAACATAAAAAAAAACAATAAAGCAAAATGTACGCTCCATCAAATGCAGGAAATAACAACAACATGCAACCGAGCAACAACAGCTGCTCTAACTGGGGGATACAGCAACTTCAGCAATATCAGCAAAAGACAACAAAAAAAAACACCAAGAAGATAAACATTAACAAAAAAATTTAAAAAGAAGTAGTAGTAGAAAAGCAGCACCCAACCGAGGAAACTGACGCAAGTGTGAGAAGTGAACACGAGGTAACAAAACCAACGAGCAACAAAGTGAACAACAGCAACAAAAATTGCAGCAATATTAACCCAAGCCAACAGCAACAACAACTATGATGATGACTACAAAGGCTATCGACGAAGCGGCGGCACATTCACAACATTGCTCGATGGCGACGCAAGTCTGCGATCGCGACTTTTTAAGCTGATTTAATAGACAGTTTGTTGTTGGACGACGATCAGTTGTTGTTATATGAGTGAGTGTGTGTACTGTATAAAAGAAGAAGAAGAAGAACAACAACAACAACAATAACTATGAAATAAAAACAACAGCAATGCAATGAAATGTGAAACAAGTCGCCACATTGGCGATTCCCGTACCACGTCCGGCCGTCCAACCTTCTCAGTTTTTTTTTCAAGCGATCGCTTATTTACACATTCTGCACGATCAGCAAACTGACGCGATCGCCGCTTGTTAGTTTTTGTTGTTGTGCTTATTGTTGGTGTATTGCTCTGTTAGCACAGATGTATTTGAGCGGACAACATAGAGCGTCGATCAAACAGACGGACGTACAGACAGACACATGCGGACGTAGTCGTCGGTGTATATGGCATAAAGTATCAGCTATAAATATAAACAAGCGATCATTCGCTATAATTATTATAGTTAGCGGTGCTATTAACTGAACGAAACTCCAACAATTGATTGTCGAATCGAACAATTTATCGACAGTCAAATGAACGAAACGACCAACAAACTGTTGAAGGAACATACGATCAATGATCGGTGCGCCAATCGACCGATATATAGCTCTACAGGCGGAATGAGGGGTGACAGGTAGCGGTTAGTGGTGGCCTTTGCAAGATATTGCGTCAAGTTAAGAAGTAAACCAGCTTGGCACGATCGCTCGCTAGCTCTTTTCATTGTGGGCTCTACCACCAAGTTGTGGGCCCACATCAAGTTGACACAAGTCGTCACTGAGACGTTCACAGACGACTTGTTTGCTGCTAGTAGATTGACTATTTTATATTGTTTGCACGATCATTTACCTGCCCCTTGCCCCCTCTCCCTTTTTTTATATCGCTCTCATTTTATTTGTATTGCAATAAAAATAAAATGACGTCTACACTTTGAAATTCTTCAATTATCAGCTTTTTTCATACACGTATGTATAGATCACTCAAGAGCCCCAATGTGCCTCGTATGTGTGCCTTTATTTGTTGTAGTATTGCTTAGCTGTCGCCAGATCGTCAGACTGTAAGTAAGTCAAACAAACGAACGTTCAAAATGGTCTGATACGGCCCGTCGTCATTCGTTTGTTTTGGGTTTAGGTTTTTGCTTAAATTGAATACTTGAACGTTGATTCAATGCTTCTTGTATGGTTTTTATTTTTTATTGTTTTTCCTTTTTTGTTGTATTTTTTGTTTTTGTTTTTAAGTCGTTCTAGCGATCGATCGAACGATTGATCGTTTTAGTTGCTGTTTAGTTTGCTCGTTTACATGATCAGTTGATAGCTTTGCTTTTTTTTTTTTTGTTGCTTTTATGACGTTCATTTGTCGCTAACACAAATAATGGTCTGTCCGTCCGAACATCTGACTGTCGTTCGTTATGCCGTTCAAGTTATAGGTCTAACTTGTTTTTCCACAATCATATTTAAATCATTTTATTAATGATTTTTTTAAAGTTGTTATTGTTTGACCGATCGCAATAATGGTTCGATCGTAGCGGTGTGGTGTGGTAGCGGTGACTCCATGGCTTGGACATGGCTTGGAGCCGGTAAACTTGTTGCGCCTTGCCTGTTGCTATTATTCAATACAAGCTACGCGCTGATTCAACTTGATTCAGAAACATCGGTTCGTATTTTTTTTTCTATCTTCAGGTTTTCTTTAATTTTAGCCACTCATGATGACTCTACGTATTCGTTACTCTCTTCCTCTACCTTTCAAGTGGTAGTCGTTTCATTTGAATTGTTGATTTTTTGCTTGATTTTTTGTTTTTGCTTGATTAAATCATGCGCGATTGCAGCAGTTCCTCACCAGTTTCTTCTTTTGGCGATCTCGTCTTCTTTTCCTGCCTTGAGATAATTGTAGCGGTTTTCTTGTTTTCTGTTTTTTTTCCCCCTTTCTTTTCTTCTTCTGCTGTTTTCTGTTGTTGTCGGCGTCACTTTGGCGGCTTCATTATTTTTGTTTTTTTTTTTTTGTGTTTTTATTCCCTTTAATTCCAATCGCTGAACGATCTTTATTTCTCTGCCGGAACCACTTATTATCATCTCTTGGTTTTTAAAGAGCTTAAATTATGCGTGATTTTTTTTTCAAATTCTTAAACTTGAACTTTTTGCACTTATTTATTACCAGTTTGGTGAATTTAAATTATGTTGTCTATAAATACAACAACGGGTACCTACTGTTAAAAAACTTTATTACACGTATAGCTGAGTGTAATCAAAGTTGTGACAACGCTTTCGTTCATTACGCTACTCGACAGAAGTCTTTACGTCTATCTTGCTGTGTGTTTATTAGATATCACGTTATTAGTTAATCGTGTTAAACCGGGTGTGTTTTTAAATGGTATGTTCCACTTGTTGTCTACCACCTGTTATAACACATTTTTTGTTTGATATTCATATGAGAAATGCTTTTATTTTGGATATGAATCAGTTTTCAGAAAAAAGTGTAGAAAAAAACTTGTCAAAAGTTCAGATATTAGAAGTGCCGCTTACACACTAAAAAAATAAAATCGTCGCACTTATTTATTTATTATATTGTTTTTAATTTTCTTGGGTACATCTTCTACAAATGCATTGAAAATCAAATCGTTAGAAAATTCTCTAGAAGAATCATTCCAATTTGGGAGTTTGAACACTAGATTCATCTCGCAGTTTATTTTGAAAATAATTCAATATAGTATCTGCACTTAGACCCCGCCGGGAAAACTTGGTTGCCAAGTTGTGAAATTAGATTTATTCGATTACACGAAGATTTACAAAGGATCAACGTAAGGGGAACCAACAATCGACCGACATTTATAATGCAATAAACTGTAGATCCGAAATATATGACCTTGATGAAACTGCTTATATCGGTGACCAATCAAATGTGGAGCAAAAAAGCAAAACAAGAGGAAGGGGAGAACTGATTTTAATAAGTAATATCCATATATCTATATTAATAAAAATCATTTTCTGTTTGTTTGTTTGACTTTTATATTTACAAATCTAAACGGCTGAACGGATTTCTCTCAAGCTGAAATCGTGTATTACTTACGTCCTAGATTAGGTTTTTGCATGCTTAGTTTCTACCAAGCCCCCTCTTACCGCCCACAAATGAATAAAAATACAATTTTTCAGACTGTTTCGATTGTTTGAGACTAAAATTTGGTAATTTAGTTTGTATGGTTACTTTCCGCAATTGTACCGAAACTGCGTGTTCACGCCCACTTTTACCGCCCTATGAAATATGAAAAATACTATATTTCAGACGGTTTTGTTCGTATAAGACTGAAATTTGGTAATTAAGTTTGTATGCTTACCTTCGGCAACTGTACTGGTGCCAACTACGTGGTGGCACTATAATTACGCCCACTTTTAAAAAATCATTAAGTCTCCTAAACATCTGGGCCGATTACGGTGAAATTTTGGCAGCAGATTGTGTTCGAGCACAAGATGGTTTAGAGGAAAAAATGTTTGCCCAACCCCCTTTTACCGCCCACAAATAAAAAAGAATGGTAGTTATATATAAATTACTTCAGTATAATGTTTTCTTAGTTCGAATTTTGTAATACAATTTCCATATTAATTTAAAATTCTTTGAAAATTGTAAATAATCATGTAAACAGTTAAAGTTTTATTGAAATATATAATAATAATATGACTTCAGAATCACAGTACTTAATTTTGTATGCTCCTATACGGATATTTCTGATTACAGCTACTATTTTGGTGATATTTTTTTGAAAGATTGTTATAGTATACATTTTTTAATGATAGAGAAAAACTAAAAATGTTTTAGGCATGTCTAATACAGGGTGTCCTGCGACTGAGTGCAACTATTTATGGAGGTGAAAGGTGATGTCGATTTGAGCAAAAATCTTATAGGAGGGTGGGTCTATTTTTACATTCTTAGGAGCTACAGAGTTAACTAATATTTCACTTTGATTCACATTGTTGTTTCTAACAGGAAAACTAAGTTACAGCAAACTTATTTTCTCATTGCAAAGGGAATGGAATTACCTCTCTAACGGTATGTCAACAAACCCCACCGACTTAAACGTCACCGAGCTGTGCTCGTGTGAAGATGAAATCAATCGGTTGAAACTACAAAATTTTAACTTTCAATGCAAATTTTGCAGAATTTCGCGTTAGAAATGAAATTATTTTTTAATTTATTAAATTTTATTTTCAACTAGCTGGAATATCCGGAGCCGCCCGAGGTGTATGCAGCATTCAGGGTGTGTAAAATGTGTGGATCGTGATCGCAGCAGCGGCCGAATTTCCCTTCATATTGAGGATAGTCAACAGATTATCCATCACAGGATAAGGCTTGAGGTTCTTGCAGCACACCCCGATATTATGATACTTTAGCATTTAAATTACTTTAGCAGTAAATGGCTACACCACCACCACTTCTCCCAATTCTATCATTCCTAAAAAGTGTAAAATTTTTAGTGTTATCAACAGAATCTAGTACATCACCGAAGAACCAAGTTTCGGAAACATATATTATATTTTTTATTTATATTTTGGTTTTTACAAAACTAAAGAATATGTACTTATTTTCAATTTGTAAAATATATATTTATTATATAAAAGTAACACATTTTTTATTCAGTGGCGAAAAAAACTATTTTCTGCATTTCACAGGCGAAGATTAGTATTCTAGGTTTAACTGCTAATAAATGAGTTTATCATCCCCATTTTGTTCAAAATTGATTAGGTTAGCTCAGGACTCATGTAATGTCCCCGAATGATATTCTTGAAATGTTCAATACCAAAGAACTCTGCTCATAAATGCATACAATCTTTCCCAAATTTCCTGGAACTTTTCTTGCAATGGAGTCAAAAGGTTTCGGGTTGTATAGCTTGTAACAATATCTAGTAGAAATTTAATATGACTAAGATCCATTTCTTTAATTTCTGGGGGGAAAACATTTGCTTCTCATACGATCATAGCGCTGAGTATTGGCAGAAGCCCAAACCATAGGTCAAAGATATGGCTCGGCTCTATGACGCCACCAGAAAGAAGCACACCAGTCAGTCATTTTCCGTAAATGCATTGACTTGCCCTTAAACGCGTGTGGTTTTTACTTCCTGAGATGCGGAAATTTTGCTAATCTGCCAGCCAAGAACAAGGTTGAAAAAATATCGTTTATCAATTGTTACTGTAGCACTCAATCGGCATATCTTCGACGCATTCCGTGATCAACAGGCTACAATTCTTGCATCAGCTGAACTTTATAATGATATAATTGTAAATTCAAATCCAAATCTTGTTATGATGAGCCAAATTATTGATATATTCAACTTTATAATGCTAGTTAACTTTTCTTTGTACTGAGTCGCTGGAGATTTTGTTTTTTTATAATCGGTATATTACTAACTGCTTAATTTTCTGATGAATTCCTGAGTGTCACTTCATTTGAATGTGAAATGGACTCAACGATTTAATACAAAGTGCAGCAAAATATATTTTACTTAGTAGAAAGTGGCATGAAGCTACTCATATGACAGATATTGACATCAAAGATGACATATATGTACGTGAAAAGATTTTTACTTTAGTACCATACAAATCATTAATTTTTTTTTTTTTATAATGCCAAAAAATTATCAAACTACTGATCTGTATGGTACAGTATCCTTCGAAACCGTATAAAAATTATCTGCTTGACATAAAGATACCTATCAAATGGCAGCCCACAATAAGAAGAACAATCCATTTGAAAAAGGTAGGAATAATTCCAGAATTAGAGCATCAGAAAACTTCACAGATATTTTGTTTATAATTTTTTGAAAATATAAAATATAGTAGGTCGGGGAAATTTTATTGTTTGAGAAACTTATAAATACTGTAACGGCACATAATTTCCGAAAAACTCCTTCTATATTTCACCGATGTCCAATCATCATCCGAAACAATATAATAGGTGTGAAAAAGGAAAGGAGTAGAATTGAAAAGTAAAGACTTCTTGCCTACCTATTCACAACAAACATCTTATACGTATTGTGTATAGTAGCATGACTTACAATTGATTTAAGTGGGACCACGATCTTGACCTTGAACATCGATTTTCTAAATTTTTTTTTTCTTATAGTTTAATTTTCAATTTCATCCTGATGGAATGAAGAAGCATGAATATGGCGCTATAAAAATTTTTGTCATTTCTGACCACGTTATTCGAAAAACATTTACCTATGAGATACTTCCCACCGTCCTTTGCTCACTAGCAAATTCACACGATTCCATCGTCGGTCTCAAAAGACTTCTAATCCAATACAGCCATCCATCAACATGATCTATTTTAATACAAATAAATTTTTCTAAGCAAAACAAAGTAAAAAGAAAACAAAATTTTAGAGGAAAATTTAAGAAAAAATAAAATAAAACTGCCAGGCATTTCTAACAACTGCCAATAATGTGGTGCTTGTACGGAAACGCGTCGTTTCTGTGACGCGTACTCAAACGCCACATTTTGCACCATACAGGCAGAATAATGCCGCCCAACAGTGTCGGAATTCGTCTCGCTCTAGGCTCGCCTGGCAAACAAACAACACTCAGACACACACATGTTGCGATCAAACATCTTCTGAAGTTCACTTTAAAAAATTGCTGTAATAAGAATAAGAAGGAAAAAAAATCTGGCGAGAGTTCGTGCAAGAGCCGAAGTAAACGGTACGATCGATTGTGAGTAATTCTCTTAAATCGTGGGATTCCACAATCAGCACGAAATGAGGAACTGATCGAGCCACTTGAAGTGGTTGGTAGCTATTCACCCAGCAAAAGAACAGAGATCTAAGTCAAAGTGACGAAGACGATGAAGAGGGCAAAGACGATGAAAGCGTTGTAGAAGATGAAGAGGTTGTAGACGAGGTATACGTTTATTCCCGACATTGCTCACTAGGTCTGTCGTGTGTTTGTCTCATAACAACAATAACAACAACAACGCTAACAACAAACGAAATACGTAACGATCATTGAATGAGCAACAAACATGCCAACAAGCTTGCCAGCCTAGCTACGAACGCGTTCTTCGCACTCTAGCGTACACTTCGCTACGGTAGCTCTTAAAGAACGGGCGCTACGACAGAACGCGCACGCTTAAGAAAAATTAAAGCAACCCAAGTCAAGTCAAAAAGAAAAAATAAACAGAGGAAATTCGTAAAAATTACAAACAAGCAAAGCTAAATAAATTTTCTGAACATACGTCAGAGCGCGATATTTATTTTCCTTTTTTTTTTTATACCAACGATCAGTGTGTCTGACAAACGCGATCGTTTGCATTTAAATCAGCTCGGTTAAAAAACAACAAAAAAAAGTATGGTCGCGTTTTTGTGTTGCGCTAGCTGAAAATAGTTTCAGTAGTCTGGCCGTGGAGCTACGTTGGTCTGAATCGGAATCTGAAACTGGTCGATAAAAAGTGTTGAATACGACGAATACGTAAGCAAAACGATGCAAGAATTTCAAAAGTTTTGGTGATCTTTTTATTTGTTTTTTTTTTTTTTGTATTTTTTTGCCTTTGACAAAAATTTAAATAATGTTATGTTGTATGTTACGTACGCGATGGCGCTACAGCGGCTGAAATGATCGCTACATTAAAAAATAATCAAAATTAAAATAGTCGCAAGTGTAGCTGTGTGGCGACGAGTGGTTTTATTAGTATTTGTCGAGCGTCGCACTTAGATCAACTACGTCATGCAACAGATAAAGTGATAAATTCTGAAGTTATTTAAAATTACAAAAAAAAATAAATGTTTAAATTTTAAACTAGTTGTGAATCTTGAAGTCATGTGGAGTAAAGAGAACAAACGCATAGAAACTTGGTGTGAAAATTTGAGCTAGTTCAAGGAATAACCACTTCAAATTAAAAAAAAAAATTAAAAAAAAACATCTTCAAACCATGCATAATAGAAAAACATAAAGAAAGATCAAGTATCTTTGGGTCAGCTATAGCCAGAGGGGGAGGAGTACGTGAAAGCGAGAGACGAAGTACCTGCAGCGCACAGCGTAGACAAGACACATTAAGACGGCGCCAGGATACCTGCCGCACACTCAACACACACACACACACACTCACCCAAACTCGAGTTCTACAGGATTAGTTCGAACGAGATATAGCAACCAGAAAAAAAGTATCTGCTATTTGTAAGTTGCTACATTATAAAATATTTTAAACAGTAATTAAAAATGAAACATGCTTTTTTTTAATGGCCAATAAAAAATATTTATCAACAACTATCTTAAAAGAAACAACAATAACAAAAACGCTGCATAATAAGCCGCGAGGAATGCCCTCTGTATGAAGATGTTAACTTTTTTGTTTTTTGTTTTTTTTTTTTTTGCTTTTACTTTCTTGATTACAACAAATAGGGCACCTTTCCCCCCACCTCCTCAGCAAAACGCGTCAACCCTGACTACCACTGTTGTTGTTCCATCTCGTAAACAACCTTTAAAAAAAAATCTAAATAAATTTTAATCAAAACTCTGCACAGATCACTAGCTTCAAGCTTGATCACTCGAACCAGTTTGACCACCAGCAGTCTGCCAGCGTTGCTGGCTCCCTAGCTTGTTGTTCGCTTTTTTTTTTTTTGTCTTTTTTAGTTTTAGTTGCTGTGTGCAACGGAATCATGCCAGCAACAACAATATTGTTGATTTTCTTGAAGTTGTTTTTGAGCTTCTAGTTGTTGTTATTATTGGTGTAGTCACCGCCATCACTGCGAAATTCCGTCCTTCAAAATTTTTTTCTGCTTCCTCCTCTTCAACTCGGCGTCCACAACCACGTATGTGTTGTTGATTGCGTGTGTGTGTTTTAGTATCTTTTGTGGTGTTTTTGTTGTTGTTGCTGTTCAAACAATCTTCAAGTACGTGCCTATTTTTTGAAATCGGTTTTTCTTTCTAATCGCATATGTTGAACAACAACAACAACAACAACAACAAAACACCTACATATTAAATTAGGTGCACCCATTATTTAGCTATATATCTCGATAGTTGTTTTATCGATCGTTTTACGTTGCCTACAAGTATTCGTTGAATTATATTTTTGTTTTTTTTAATTTTCCTTAGTTTAGTTGGTGTTGGAAATTTTTTGGGTTTTTGGCCAACTTAAATTATTGGCAATCGAAATTTTTTTAACGCTGTAATCGTTATTTGAATTGTTTTATGAATAAGTGAAGTATTTTATGGCCCACACAGTGATTAAGTTAGTGAAAATCGAAAAAACAATATATTTAAGAAGGAATTTATTTTAACCCACGATTTCTTCATCCGATTTTGACAGAACCCAAAAAAATATTAGGCCATTCACAAGGGCGCGTTTATAGTGTCGGCTGGTTGTTGTGCCGAGCCGAACTGAAAAGCAAAGCTGAAAAATGTTGCACATGCAATCATATGATATAAGCTTAAAGTCGAGCAAGCAGCTTAAAGCGATTACCTGGCACTATACGCACATACAATAATCTATACAATCATAGGCACTGTATAATTATACAAACGAGCAGGCAGCTTGAAGTGACTGGCTGTCACTATACGCACTTTCAGTTTATTTCATATGATTGTAAATGCAGCGTTTTTCAGCTTTCCTTCTCGGTTCGGCTCAGTACAGCAACCAGCCGGCACTATAAACGTTGCCTTAGGTTGTGAACATAGTGAACGCCGGTTCAGACAGACAAACATAAAAAACATATTAGAGCAAAAGAGATGCATGACTTGGTTTCTTTATTGCTCCAATGTGAAATCTGCCTGCCTGTCTGAACCGGTGTGGTCACTATGTTCGCAACCTTAGAGTGATTACTAATTCCGATTCTTTTAGAAACAGGTTTTCTGCTTAATCGACTAAGCTCAGCATCGGCGTACAGTGCACTTTTTCGACCAGATATGTGTGCAAAAATAAGCTTCATACCAACAAAAAGTTATCGGAATGCAACAATTATATTTTTATTTACAATTTCTCCAAGCTTTTTAGGTGTGTACTTTTTTCATTAAAAAAATCTATGGTTTGAAAGTTGAAACTTTTTTAGCATTTTTCAACAAGTAAAAAAAAAATCCTTTTTTTTTAACTTTCGAAGGAGCTTGTGAAGAAACTATAAGAGGTTTTTTTTCATAAAATTTTTTTTTGTAAAAATTATGTGCTTAATATTTCTTTTATTATATCTTCTTTAAATTGTGGATGGATGGCCCGACCGGTGTCGGTCTTTAACATCTCCAGTCTTCTCAAACAGTTTTATGCACCAGTAGACGAACATCGGACTAACTCCTAGCGTTATAACAGCAATACGGTTCTCGTTATCTGCCTACTCCATGGCAGGGATGATATTTGGGTATATATGATATAAAAACCTTTTAGGGCTTTTTTAAGCCCTTTTTAATTTCATAAGCCTCGAAGCCCTTTCGATTCATTTTAGGCCCTTTTAAAAAATTCTACTGAAAAAATATGTCATCGATGCACAATTTTTAAATTTTTAATAAAATGATTTTAAATCGATTTCAGTAAAATAAGTTATGTTGAATTTTTTGAAATTAAAGCTTTAGAAAAACAATAAACTTAAACAATTCTACTCAATTTTGTTTTTTAAGCTATATTTAAGCTATATAAAACTACGCAGGTACGTTTCGGGTTGGCTCCACAAACAGTACACTTGTAAAAATCTATTAAAACTGAGGAAATTTTTTAAAAAACTGACGTTCTCATATTTTGCGTAAAGCCACCATGTTAGTATTATGTAGAATAGCCACTATTTTCTATTATTGATTGACATCAACAGGAGTAATTCCTTATAAACATTTGGTATCTACTACTATGGAGGAAGACTGAAGATTCCTGCACACCCTTCAAAAGAATGTCTAAATTTTCGAACCAATTTTACTTTTAATAATATCCCAAAGTAATTCTATAGGTTTAAGAATGGACATTTGAAGTGGAGAGCTTTATGCACGATACATTCCTTACAAAATTTTTTTCAGGCATATAGATGAAAAGGCGAACCTATAAAAAAAGCTCCATCGTAGTCTTACATTAAGGTTGTTAGTGTTACCTCAACTTATAGCTCGATAAGCTTATTTTATTGCTAGAAGCTCGGCCTGAAAGACGGTAGGCGAATCCGATAGGCGTAAACCATCCGCCGCACTCAGTCTATCTGAATAGATACCGACTTCAATTCCGCAGCCCATCTTGGATCCATCAGTGTAGAAAGATGTATTTATTAAAGACAAAATCAGGTCCATCATCGCGCCACTCTACCCTGGTTGGGAGTTTAATAGTGAATGACCTTGTGAAATCGAGCCTAGGGATGTCATAGTCCATACTCGTGGTAATTAACTAAGAATGTTGCTGTGTCCATATGGTTTGTTTCGCCAGTTGTAGGACTTCCTGAGTCTGACTGTACAGTTTGTTGCGATGAGTTGAGATCAACAGATATGGTTTGCGGTGAGCTTATACAGCTCTGACACTGCGGCTTGAAGTGAGGTGTCATACCTAATTTAATAAGCAGTTTTTCGACTTTAAATTTTTTCAGAAAACCAGATGTTTTCGAGGTTGAGATCAGAAAAATGTCTGTCTGAGACTATTTTATTGTCTATGTAACCCTTCCTTACTTGGTCTGGAGGATTCTTCATCCTTAAGGTAGAGTCTAGAAAGTGAATCAGGTTCATTCTTGTTCCAGTTATGATTTCTGTCATCATCCTGAGGTAATTTTTATCTGAGTTTATTAAGGATTTTTTACTTCTTGGGTGAGATCCTCCTAGGGTGTTTAACCAGAAATCATTGGGTTTTGTTAAAGTGATTAATTTGACATGTGGTTTGAAAAGGACTCTACCCACACCACTGAACGGTGTCGGTCCTGTGAAGGGTGTTGTTGCTTCTAGTTTAGCCAGGGAGTTTCCGTGGAAGCCACTATTCTATTTTTCTCAACCAGTGTTGAGAGAGCATTGAAAATCTCTTGACCTAGCTCAAATCTATTGATAGGCTTTTAGAGCAGCTTGGCTATCCAAAAATATAAAAATGGTTTTGCCTGCAGCGTGACTTGAACTGTTGAGTCGGATTCATCTGCGTATAGCAAGCATCTCCGCTTGAAAGATTGTTAAGTATTGGCAGAGGCTAAAGTAGCGACTCTCGTTTAAGTTTTTTCCGAAAATTTCCGCTCCTGTTGTGCCCTCTTCCATTTTAGATCCATCTTGATTCGTTTCTGGATGATGTCAATTTTTCGTTCTCCCAATTATGCTGAGGGGGTACTATTACGAAAAATTTACTGTTAAAGCAATACTTGGACAGCATGTCGTCTAGTGGCATACAGAATTCACGTTCTTGCTTAAGGGTACCGATTAGACATAAATGTCCCTTTATGGGGTGGTTATTATCAATATTATCCAAGTGGAACAGCTTATGAACTCTAAGCCTGGCCTCCATTTGGATATGAGTAAGCGTAAGCCTCAAGCTGACGTTAAGGACCGAAGTTGGAATGGGCTGGATGCAGCCGAAAATATGGTACAGATCCTTGCACTCGTTCTAACCGCTTAATAGTTGTTCCTTCTTGGGTTTTCAATCACCATAACACTGAGGTATAAGACTGTGTTGGTCTGACGATTGGAGTTTACTGTCTGTAGGGCGTAGATTGCAATTCTTTCCGCGTATTCTTCTGCAGCTTCACAATGAGGATGTGGTTCTTCTTATGATGCGGTAATTTTGTAGGTTCCCAGTCTACTTTCTCCCCATCTACTTTCTATAATGTAGACTAGATTGAGCTTCCACCGTTTTGTAAAACGCACAACTACTGTCTTTTTAAGGCTTACAGAGATACCCTCGAACTTCTTCTGCGATGAGTTTAATGTGCTGATGTATAAGAAGCAGGTGTGTCAGGACGTTCAGTGTGTCGTTAGGTGCCCTCCGTAATACCTGTGCGCGCAGATCGCTGAAACCTGACTAATTCCGATATGTTGTACGCCTTGTTCAGTGCTGGCCATCAAACTAGCGTACTGTAGGTCAGAATAAGACGCACTACTGCGGTGTATAACCAACTTTTAAACACTGCACTCGACATTGGCCTTCCAGTTGAGCTTAGAATCTAGTTTGACTTCCAGATACTTGGCATTGTAGGATAGGATAGTTGAAGTGTTTGGTCGTTTAGTTCCGGTAGGGCCAAAGTGTTGGACCTTAGTTTTTGTGGTAAATATCATCAGTTCCGTTTTGCTTCCGTGGGGGAAACAGTCAAGATATCATTACAACCACGTCATTTGCGTATGCCACTACCTTTTTCAATTCAGTGTATTGAGCACTTGGCTCGTGACTATGAGCCAGATCAGGCAGGGAGATAATACCCCTTCCTGACGTGTACCCATTTAAACGAATCTTGTGAGTTGACTGCAGTGCAGATCTGCCTTGGTTATTGTTCTACTGAGTATTGAGACTATAGAGTTTCTCAAAGGGCTTTCCACACCTAAATTGGTAGAAGAAAATTGATGTTGTTTAAAGACAGATGTTTCTATGATTGTGATAGCCTCATGGCTATCTTCGTGGATCTACCTTTAAGTTAGGCACGTTGATCTGTGGATAACTAAAATTCACCTAAAATATCCCTGAGATGTATGTCTTCAACTCGTTCCAAAGGCTGTAATGTGAATGCTCTAAGACTTATTGGTCTAAGGTCTGATTCATGACCCCGTCTTTCGACTTTAGGTATAAAAAAAGCAACATATGATTAACTAAAATATTAAGCGAAAACATTAAGTACTTAATTATTAAGTATATAACCTTTAATTTTTATTTAGTCTTCAATATCCACTTTGACGCAAAATAATGTTTAGCTCTACGAAACTAATCGAATTCTGGTTTAATTTTAAATTTGCTGAATATTTCTTTTATACCAATAATTTGTAAATTGTACATTTATCTTAATGTGCAACCTTTTGTGAACTCCAAAAAAAAAAAAAAACCTTGACAGAAACATTTGGTAACTCTATACTGACTTGAAATTTATCAACTCAACCTAGGAATTCGTCAATATTAAAAACATTGTTCGTATCGACCAAGTCCTAGATTAAGTTGATTAATTGTTTGTCAGTATAGAGTCAACAAAAGTTTCTGTGAAGGTTTTTTGCTTGACTGTATGAGCACGTTCCACAGTGCGATGGATGTCTAATGGTCGAACCTGACCGACTTGATATTTATTTTCATAAATTTTGTTGATTGTAGCGCTAATATTTTAAGGCTGCTATAAATAATTTTTCAACTGTCAAAATAAAATCTTTGCTATTTTTTCCACATTTCCTATAAATGCTACTTGACAAAATATTCTTGAAATATTTATATTTGTACATTTTTGAATTTGACTATTTTGAATTTTTGCTTTTTGTTTTGTTTGTTTGTTTTGCATTGCAAATATTTTAATATATATTAATTTCGTATGTGTTCAGATGGTTTTTTCCTACGTGCTTTTGTGCTTAAAATACTTATACTATATTTTTTAAAGGCAAGATTTATGTTTATTTTTATTTAATTTCATTTTTTCCATTTATTTTTTTTTTTTTTTTTGTTTATTTTTTGTATACATATTTCAGCAATTTTATTTTTATTTTTTTCTTTGTGGAATTTCGTATATTTTTTTTTTTTAATTTCTTGGTCTTTTATTTATTTTCGACTTTAACGTTCTGACTGAGTTGTATTTGGGTTTTTTTTTTTTTCTTGGCTAAATTTATTTTTTTTTATCTGAAAGCTGTTCTAAAGCATTTTCATGCCTTGCATAATTTTGTTTCTTTTTTTACTATTATTTTCATTCTTGCATTGGCGCTAATTTATTTTATCTCTGTGGGAATTTTAAATACTTTCGTTTTATTTATTTATTTTTTTTTTTTGCTATTTTTAACCTGCTTTCAATCTAGCCAAATTTGTATGCACATGTCTTTATTATTCTCAACATATTTTTTTTTTGTGCATATTTTTTTTTTTTTTTTTTTGTACATTCAAATTTTTCATTGACGCGTCTAAAATATTTCGTTGGCAGCTATTTTGTATTTTTAAGAGCATTTTGATTTATTTTTTTTTTCATAATCAAATTCATGCTCTACTCGCTTGTTGCGTTTATTATTTTTTTATATTTTTTTTTCAATTAATTTTTTTAATTTTATTGCGGTCTAAAAGCAAAATTTTAGCACCCACTTGAAAATTATTTGTTAGCGCTCTTTATTTATTTAATTTTTGTTTTAGAATAATGCACAGCTTCCGTTTGTCTTAAAAGTACTTCCGGTGGTTTTGGCACTTAATCCAACATTTTAAGTTTTCACATAAATAAAATAAAAATTCTTGTTTATTAATTTTACTCATTCATTTTGTATCACGAGAAAACATACTTACGCTGAGCGAATCACAAGAAGCAATAGATTTTTGTGTGGAAGATAGTATTGTTTTTCGTGTCGTGACTATCGTTGGTTTGCTTTTTCGTGATACATAATTAAGGCGTAAGTATAATAATACAGTCGTGGCTATAAAATAGTAAAATGTACATTATAAGTCAGCGCTTATTGTGTTGGCTGGTTGCTGTGCCGAGCCGAACCGAACCGAGAAGGAGAGCTGAAAAATCTTGGACATACAATCATATGAAATAAGCTCAAAGTGCGTATAGTTGAAATAAACTGAAATAAACTCAAAGTTATTGTGCCAACCCAGCAGGCAGCTTAATGCATTTGGCTCATTTTGCGACTAGCTCATATTTCAGCTTTCCTTCTCGGTTCGGCTCGGCATACTTTTTTTTTTTTTTGAGCTTATTTGTGCATAGTGCGTGCTTATTGCTTACAGCATAAAGTAGCTTATTGATCTTATTGGTGTTCAAAGTCCACGCTTATTGCTTGCATATTAAAGTATATTATTGATGGTTTTTATGTTCGTATTTTGTAAATTTAATAAAACTGTTCAAGATAGTGAAGAGGTTAGAGAAAAAAAGCAAATAGCGATAACATTTTATTTTGTCACTAACTATACGCAGAAAATTATGATTAACAATAAATGATCAAAACAGTAACAAATGCGCTTAAAGGAACCTGAAAACACAAAGCATAAATATGGTTCAAAGTTCAGCAAAAAATTAAATATCCAAGTAGTACACCAACGAAAACTATATACTCAAGCGAGATAAAACAAATCAACAGTAACATTGCAACTAAGTTCAAAAGTTGAGCACAAAAACATATCAAAGAAATAAAACAAAAACAACGAAAATTACGTAAACAACCGAAATTGAAGAAATAAGCTCCTTAAATCATCTTAAAAAAATACAGAACTGCAAAACATCCTAATGTATAAAAGGCAAGCACGCTGCTCTGCACCCGACTGTAATTATTTTCTGCCTGAAAGTGTGCACAGATACTTACAGTGACATGCTTGCCTTTTATGTATGTGCATACTTTCAGGCTGTATATTTTTCAGAACAGTAATAAATGTAAATAATTACAGTTTAGCGTTAATGCTTCAAACCCGTCGTAGGACGAGCTAGTAAACAATAAAATGGAACAAAACTGCGAACTGTGAGAGCGCAATAAATAAAGATATAAGTGCTGAAAACCAACTAATAAGTAGGTTTAAGTTCGGAATAAGTTTGCTCTATGAACACTTTCAGCTTTTTCCATGTGATTATACATGAAGCGTTTTTCAGATTAAACAATAATCTTCGGCATAAGCGTTCACCTAAGGGCGCGTTTATAGTGCGTGTTGTTTGCTGTGCCGAGCCGACCCGGAAAGATTAGCCGTATAATCGCTGTACATACAATCATATGAAATAAGTTCAAAGTGCGTATATTGCCAGCCAAGCAAGCAGCTTTAAGCGACTGGCAACTTAAAAGTGCTGCACATACAATCATATGAAATAAGCTTAAAGAGCGTATAGTGCCAGCCAAACAGGCAACTTAAAGCGACTGTTTGTCACTATACGCACTTTGAGCTTATTTCATATGATTGTATGTGCAGCATTTTAAGTTCGCCCCAAGGTCCACTTATAAAAGTCCAAAAACTCAATTTACAAATTGCAAGATTATTCTCATCAAACTTTTAAGTTTCCATAATAAAAATATGTGTATATTCATATTCTGTATTCAACCACCAAAATAAAAAGTTCATTAGTAATGGACACTTTAAAATAAAATTTTTTTTCTTTTTCTTTATTTTAATGATGGGCATTTATTTTAATGAATCAGTTTCTCAAAAAAACTTTCAAACGACTGAAAAACATAAACTTATAAAATTTGAACGATAAACCTGACACTATGTTGTAAAGTAGCTTGGTTAATTATTTTGAAAACTCCACTTATTGAGATCTTTTCAACCATATATTGCAAATCAGATCCTGACAATCTTATAACAAAAGTATAACAAAAAAATACCATTTCAAATATTTTTGGCTGCAGTCCAAAAAATTAAAAATTTATATACTGTACATAAGCTCTTAAAGTAATAAGCTTTCAAATAGAGAGTGGATTTTTTAGCCACCCGACCAACCCGACCTGACTTACATTACTTGATTTTTTTTCTAAAAAAGAATATTTTTCTTATTTAATGCTTATCTTAATCTATTTCATCGCGTAATTGATGCTGTATAGATAATATGGTAAGATTATGTAGATTCAAAATACTCATTCTACAAACAAAGTTAATTGTTATGTTCATAACTAGGCTCAAAAAAAAAATAGGCAATAAATTTTTTATAAATATTCCACAAAAATACAGCTCATAGTGAGTATTTCAAAAATCTATTTCTATTATTTCTTTCACTATAGCTGCTTTGAAACAAATATTTTGTCAAACGCAAATTTTATTTTAATTTATTCACCACGTTATCAGCCGAGTGACATTTGCCTAATTTTAATTCTTAAGATATCAGATTAAAATAAAGGGTGTTGAATATACAAACGATGGTGAAAATTATCCAGCTTTTCTTCACTTCTTAAAAAAAGTCCATAAAAACTCGTATGCACTTTCATCCCATTTAAATAATAAGAAACTTCAACCATCTCACCCAACTCTATCTTTATATGTACATGTCTCCTTATCGCTATTCATGATTTAATATAGTACTCTGCAATACTTTGACCCGAATCTTTTACATACGAGTATAATATATTCCATACAATCTCTTGCCAACCGCCGATTTATGGTAATCAGAGGCTCACCGCAAACACACGACGAACGACTATTGAATAGTTTTCATTAAAAAAGTCTGTTATCACAAGCAGTTTATTAATTATGTATGTAACTGTTGTTAAGTATATACAAGTGTGTGTATAAAGTTCCTTATTTATAGATTCAATTCATAGCAATGTTTTTTTTTTCTTGTTTGATTTACTTCTTGTTAATTTTAGTTACTGATAACCAGTACAACAGAAGATTTGAACATACTATACTTCACAAGTTGAAATAATTTTCACTTTAGGCGATGAGTTATAGAATAAGTTCTATAAAATCTTGTCTAGTGATGATGATCCTTGTAATATATTTTTTTTTTTTTTTTTTTATTAAAGAAATATATATATATAAATAAATGTTTGTAGAGTTAAATTTTTAATTTCTTTTTTTTTTATTATAAAACATAGTACTCAGATTAAGTGCAAGCTGTACGAGATTTTTCGCTTGCATATTTCTGTTGCAAGAAACAATAATCGCTTAAGTTGACTTAAGACAGAACTGAGCTATTGATACATTTTTGCTGCCTGCATATTTTTCCATCTTTATACAAATTCTGGAGCTTCTAGCGTGTTTCTCGTTAAAGTTATGACACAAAAATCGTATAAAATTTTATAGAACTTATGAAGCATTTAAAAACTTTAAAGTCAGATTTTTCGAAACATAGAATAAAGATTTAAGCTGTTATTGCTTATCGACACAAAGCTTCGACACAAAGAGTGTAATGTAAATTTAGAATTCCTTAAATAACTCAAAAAAAATATTAACGAGACTTTTCCAGTATGCTCTTTAGCAGAGGAAGAGGCAGTAAATATCGGCTGATAGAATGTATGTCTATATCTATACTATATGTATATCTATATCTATATCTATATCTATATCTATATCTATATCTATATCTATATCTATATCTATATCTATATCTATATCTATATCTATATCTATATCTATATCTATATCTATATCTATATCTATATCTATATCTATATCTATATCTATATCTATATCTATATCTATATCTATATCTATATCTATATCTATATCTATATCTATATATATATATCTATATCTATATCTATATCTATATATATATCTATATCTTTATCTATATCTATATCTATATCTATATCTATATCTATATCTATATCTATATCTATATCTATATCTATATCTATATCTATATCTATATCTATATCTATATCTATATCTATATCTATATCTATATCTATATCTATATCTATATCTATATCTATATCTATATCTATATCTATATCTATATCTATATCTATATCTATATCTATATCTATATCTATATCTATATCTATATCTATATCTATATCTATATCTATATCTATATCTATATCTATATCTATATCTATATCTATATCTATATCTATATCTATATCTATATCTATATCTATATCTATATCTATATCTATATCTATATCTATATCTATATCTATATCTATATCTATATCTATATCTATATCTATATCTATATCTATATCTATATCTATATCTATATCTATATCTATATCTATATCTATATCTATATCTATATCTATATCTATATCTATATCTATATCTATATCTATATCTATATCTATATCTATATCTATATCTATATCTATTTCTATATCTATATCTATATCTATATCTATATCTATATCTATATCTATATCTATATCTATATCTATATCTATATCTATATCTATATCTATATCTATATCTATATCTATATCTATTTCTATATCTATATCTATATCTATATCTATATCTATATCTATATCTATATCTATATATATATCTATATCTATATCTATATCTATATCTATATCTATATCTATATCTATATCTATATCTATATCTATATCTATTTCTATATCTATATCTATATCTATATCTATATCTATATCTATATATATATTTATACTATTATATAAAAGAGTAATCAAGTATGTTCAGGACAGCAAAGCTTGAGAACGGAAGGCGCTATTTCAATAATTCTTTTTCTATTGAATAGCTATGGTACCCAATTGGAACATAGACTACTAGTAGTCCCGTGGCAAAAACGCCGAATGAAATATATCTAGTGATAGGTTATTTAGTTTAATAAAAATATAAAAAAAAAATGAAATGGCCATTTCAGCCCTTGAAAGCACTTGACCGAGCTTCTTATGATCAATTGTGTTGTGCGTGTTGTGAAATGTTTGAACACAAATAATTGAGAACTGGACCGACAAGTTTTATGCCGATTCCGAACGGCTTATGTTCTCAGTAAATTTTTCATGGCTGTTTTTAGGCTGTTTTCATGGCTGTTTTGTTTTTCATGGCTCTGAGGTTTGCCATTATCTGCAGAGAGGTAACGGCCGAACAGAAAAATTAATACAATTGAAAAACTTTCTGTGTAAGGTGGGAATTGGACCAGGGTTCTCTGGTGTATGGGCCACACACCCTACCCACTACGTCAAGACTGCAACCTCCATTTTGTTTTATATTAGGGACTATTTTTATCTTCGAACCAAGGATTTCTTAAAAGCTTTCTATGTTCCTGTTGAATTGTTAAGTAGACCAGTTATTACTTATAGCATTTTAATAAAAATATATCACATACTTTTAGGCATAACATAGAAATTTGGTTTTATCATAAAAAATTGTTTCAAATTTTTTAAAAAATACACAACATTTAAGAGAAAGTAAGACCTTATTGCGCATCTACAGAGCACGACCTTTCAATTCCTACACTATTTATGAAAATCGAGTCTACCATATAGATTTGATAGTCATCACAAAAAATGCACTTGCGTAATAATAATATAGATAGATAGAATAGATAGGTATTAAATTTGCCATGCCTATATTCGACGCCAAAGAATTGCGAAAAACATAAAATAGCGAGAAATACTCAAGAGATTTAACGACGACACCAGTCGATATTGTTTTATTAAAAAAATGTCATTCGAAATTGAGTACGCCTACCTGCCACTCCCCCCATATTAATAAAACATAATAGCACGAGCACTTCTCAGTCGATTTGAACGAAAGAAGGTGTCAAAATATTCTGTATTATATTTAGATGAGTAAAAATAAAATATTTACGCCTACCTGCCACGCCTAATAACAATCCGTGCTCGGTTTCGGCCGACCTCATCAGCTCTTGCCAGGCGCCTCTGCTTTGCATGCACCTTCTCCAATCGGATTAACCAAGTGTGGTTAAGGCTTCCTCGGCCTGGTCCATCCATCGGAGGCATGGTCTCCCTCGTCGTCGTCGACCATCAACCCTCGCCTCGAACACCTTTTTCGCTGGAGCTTTGTCATCCATACGATGGACATCATCCAGCCAGCGTAGTCGCTGCACAGTGTAACGCCAAAGTACTTCAATGTTTTCGTAGAGTTCATTCGGATGCCATCGCCGACTCAAACAGGGCCGAAGATTTTGCAGAGAACTTTTCTCTCGAACACACCCAGAGCAGCTGCGTCAGTTTGTGAAACTACCCATGCTTCAGCGCCATAAAGAAGCACAGGTAGATTGAGCGTCTTGTAGAGTTAGTTTTGTCGATCAAGAGAAGGCTCTAGAACTTAGTTGCTTACTTATCCCGAAATAGCACCTTGTCATTTGACAACTGACTGAATTATCCACTGAAATCATTGTTGTTGTTAATGGCGGTGCCAAGATATACAAACCCCTTGGGCTACTACTACTACTTGAACTACTTCAAAGTTAAAGCTGCCGGATGAAGCTGTCTAGACGCCGCCCTCCCCTGTTTGTAGATAACAAATACTTTGTATTGCCCTCGTTTATTGTTAATCCCACTTTGGCTGATTCTTTTTCGATAGCTGTGAAAGCAGCTGTAGCATCTCTCTCGGTTCTACCCACAATATCGATATCCATTACGATTACACCGGCCATTCGTACGATCCCTCCATGATGATGTTGAAGAGATCGCAAGATGTGGATCGCCTTGTCTAAAGCCTCTTTCGGTATTGAAGGTTTCGGAGAGGTCATTTCCTACCTGGTCGGATCTGCATGTGTTACTTAACGTCATCCTGCAAAGTCTTACCGAACTCAGACATTGTTGGGTATAAGAAATATCTTCTCGGTCTATCGAATGCAGCTTTATTATCAAAGAGATCATGGGTGTCAATTTGGTTTTCATGGGTTTTTTTCCAGGATTTGTAGTAGTGTGAAAATCTGGCCTATGGTGGATTTGCTAGGTCGAAAGCCACACTGATAAGTTCCAACCCATGTTTTTGTAATTGGCTTTAATCTTTTAGGATGCGGCCAGAGTAGATCCAGATGCAGGCATGCAGGCAGGCAGATTTCACATTAGAGTAATAAAGTGACCAAATCTCTTTTGCTCTAAAGTGTTTTCTGATCTAATCTGCCTGCCTGTCTGCATCTGCATTCACTCTGTCCGCAGCCTTACACAGTAGGTACGCTTGAAAGAACCTTATATGCAATGGAAATACGACTGATACCTCAATAGTTGGCGCAGATTGTTGGTCCTTAATGTTATCTACGGAGCACAAATTTCCTGGTCCAGCAATGACCATGCAACCCCAGACTATTATGAATCCGCCAACGTGTTTATCAGTCGGGCGCAAGTTCTTCTCTTTCAGCTCTTTATTAGGCTTTCTCCATACAAGATTGTCCATCCAATCGAAATATATTATATTTAGGCTGAAGTGAGGTGATGTGTAACACGTTCTTATTTACTTCAATAAAAGTGTTAAGAAATTTAATTTTCGATTGGTCTTAAAGCCCTTGCAGAAGAACCAATTCGAAGTGAGTGGTTTTTTGGTCTATTTCAAATCGGTGGGGTGATGTGTAACACCAACAAAATGTTGGTTTAAAGGCCAGAAACTTTAATTTTTTATGTTTATTTTGACCTTTTATTTTTAATATGTGGCGGCCGTGGCGTAGTGGTTAAAGTATGTGGTCCATACGCCAGAAAACCCTGGTTGAAATCCCATCTGACACAGAAAGTTTTTTCAATTGAATTAATTTTTCTGTTCGGCCGTCACCTCTCTGCAGGCAATGCAAGCTTCTTGAGGAAAGCTTCTTGAGGACATAAGCCGTTCGGAGTCGGCATAAAACTTGTAGGTCCGATCATCGATCATTTGTGTTCAAACATTTCTCAACCCGCACAGCACAAGTGATCATAAGAAGCTCGGTCAAAGTTCTTTCAAGGGCTGAAATGGCCATTTCGTTTTTTTTATGTTTATTAAAAGTATTATGATAAGAGATTAATGAAATATATAATGATCTAGTAAATCTATCTGATTCTCAACACACATGCGTTAAAATTAAAAAACTGATCATTAACTTCAATAGAATATTTGAATGGCTTTATTTATTGAAAAAAAAATATTTCAAATGTAAAATGATTATTCCTTGAAATTATCTATGTCGGAGTAACAATTACACAAATAAAATGGCTCACAAAAAACACAAAAGGCGCTTGCATTTGTTTGATTCGAGAGAATTTTTGTGATTTGAATGTTTTGGCAAAACATCGCAACAAACCATGCAAAAATCTCAATCTTCTTCGGATGACGGCGAAGAGCTTTGCGACTTTGCGGTTCTATTTTCCATTTCTTTTATTTTTCCCCAACTTCTGCATTGATTAGGCCGATCTCTTTTAATTCCGTTGATGTGATTGCAATTCAGATTTTGACATTGTTGCCTTTTTAATGTCAATTATAATGTGTAAGATGTGTCACACATCACCCCAATGAAAGTCACTTTTTTCTCATTGATGGAATTTTACCACAACGTGATATATGTAAAATCCTTTGTTATGTTTAAGGATTTTAAACAATAACACATTTTATATCTACTCACTTTTAAAATCTGAATAAAATTTTATCCGAAACGCTATTATTGAAAATTTAAAAAAAATTTTTGACAAGAATTTTTCGCGCTTTTTAAGAACTCTAATGTCTTTCTGTCTACTTCCAACACTTATGAAAAACTAGATGCTGTCAAAAGAAACATATCACAGTTGTACATTCACTCATATGTAAATATTTTGTACGAAAAATCGCTGTGTTACACATTACCCCATGTTACACATTACCCCACCACACCATACTCTCACTCGAAAATAGAACATCACTCCGATAGTCGAAATCTTTATCTTCACAGGTTTTTGCAAAATGTTTTCTCTGCATTTTATTCGCCTTATTAGTGAAGAGCTTTTCCCTTGCAACTCTTTCACTAAAATTCTTCTTTCGCAGTGCAAGCCTTAGGTCATTTGTTTTGTATTTTACCAAAAAAAATAGTGACATCTTTTAATTAAGTTCGTGATTCCCCTTTTTAAAATGCTAAATAGTATACGATGTTGCCAGATCTTCAGGTTCTTTTTTAATATGAATTTTGAACGTAAAAATTTTTCTTTTTTATAAATATTATTTGATAAATATTATGTTTTTCAAAATCATTATTTCGCTCACTACAAAATTGATTGCAGATGTGTCCGACTTCTTTTTTGAGCCAGTGTACATAATTAAAATGTTTTATATATCATTTAGAACGTACACCTTTATATTTTACTTATACCCACAAACTAGTATTGTATATAAACAATATGTTGGTCAAGTTGACTCTACTAAAAACTACCTATTCAGTCTAGTATGTTAATTATAATTTTAAGTTAATTCAAGTTTGAGTTCCTATTTTTTGCTATGTTATCAATTTAAATTCAATTCATTATACGTTATGTCATTTGTAATTTGCGATTGTGTACTTAATAGTTGTTGTATTCGTTAATTATTCACAGTTGCTAAGTTTGTAGAAGTGGTTGTTGTATTTGATTTGTTTTTTTTTTTTTTTGTGCTCTTGCTTTTTACACTTCAGCTGTTAATGTAACTAATGTTACAGTCGTTCCAACTAAATTCGCTGTCGTCATAGCATAAAATAAACAAACATTTATAAACGTTCGTTTTGTGTATATGTCTATCGCGTTGTGACTATATATTTGTTTATATCACAAAATTATAGCTGACTAGAGCTTTTTTTTTTTGTTGCTGCTCTTATTTTTAATATTATTTTTATTAATTATCATCAGCAATAAAATAACATTCAACTTAATATCTACAAACACTCGAATACGTTTGCATTAACTATGTGTTTGCATTTGTGTTTTTGTTGTTGTAGTTCTCTTGACCGCGCGACTAGCCCCAATCAAGAACAAAACGATAAAAAAAAATCTCTCATTTTCTGACCAACCCCCCTTCAACACCTTTTCCAACAACTTTTTTCTACGTATTTCACTCATCGTAGCTGGTGCTCCAAAAACAGCTTAATATTGCTTATATTCCATTGTGTCTCTCTTTCTGCTTGATTCATTCGTTTATTTAAAAATTTTTTTTTTGTATTTTTTTTTTTAATTTTTATTATAGTTTCGATGCTGTTGTGTTTATTCAAATGCCGAGGGTTTCCTCGTTTCTGTGGAATCAACTGATACGATGACGCTGAGTCGCTGCTGCTGCTGTCGCCACCACGTATGACGCTGTCGCTAGCAACAAAACGAGTTTGTCTGATCGTTGTTGCTTCGTTCTTCTTACATCGTACGTTACGACGAAGACCCATAATTAAAAAGCAACAACAAGAACAACAACAATATTGTTAGCTAATGCGAGTGTATGTGTGCGTGGAGCAGCAATTAAATGATGATTGCTACCAGCAATCTTTTTGTTGTTGTTTTATGGAGCTCCCCAGACCTTCCTTAGTCAGCAGCAGCAGCAGCAGCAGCAGCAGCAGTAGCAGTAGGAGAGCGTTCGTCGCAGTTTCGTTTAGTTGAACGAGCTTAGCTCGTATATGAATATTAATTCAATTTCTTTAACAATTTTTTTCGCTGTTGTTATGTTGATGATTTAGTCGTTTTCGTTGATGGTCGGTCACGTCGTTGGTTGGTCGTTCCCTGAGTATGAGTAAGTGCGAATTTTGCGGTATTTTCTGTGTATTCATCCTCTTCAGTTATAGTTGATTGTATTTTTATATTGTTGTTGTTATTTTTTCAGTGTTTGGGGGGACAATACGGGGCTAACCATCTACGTCTACTTCTTTTGATATGGTTTTGTGTGTAGTTTTCTGTTTCCATTTCTGTTGTATTTCTTCTGTTTTTACTTGGAAATTGAATGAATTTTGCTCGTGTGTCTAGTCGTGTTTCGCGTTTCGTTTGTTAAGTTGTTCAAAGCGGTTTCCTCTGCGGAATTTGCAGTTGTTCACGGCATAGTTTTTATATAAGCACTTTATGTTTTTTTTTTTTTTTATTTTCTGATTAGTTTAAAACTCATAAAATATTAGTTGTTATTGCCACCTCCGTAAGATTCGTTATTGCTTCTTCGGTTTTTCTCCATACAGGAGCAACTAAGTTACAACTAACTAGATTGATTGTGAGTAGTCTCTTATTTGTTGTTGTATGGCTATTTATCATAATAGCCATAAAATTCAGTTACTCAGTTTTTACGAGATTTGAAAAGTGTTCGATATTAGTTTTGAAGCAATTCAGCGCATTTATCACGTATTCAGCGCGCTTATTAAGTAATTTAGTACTTATACCAGATATCGCTGCTAATTTGACTGTTCAGCAGATATTTAGTGTGTGTAATAAATTAGCCATAATAATACTGTTAAAACAAGCTGTTAATTTAAGCTCGAACAATACCCATAGAGCCTCAAAAATCAAAAACCACATTTAATTTAGTGTCAATATATTTAAGTTATTTGTAAAAGCCATCTTTGGTTTACTCTCTACTATTACTACTACCAATACTACTACTATTACAACTACTACTACTACTACTACTACTACTGCTACTACTACTAATATTGCTGCTACTACTTAAAGCTTTAAATGCAAAAAAAAATAAAAAAACAAAGTGCGAAATGTGTTCGTTGACAATGCCAAAATTAAGATGAAATTAAGACTTGTTCTCCTTTGCTATATGGCAAAAAATCAGGAGGAGAGCAATTTTAAGGTTTAAATTTTTGGTGTAAATTGGCCATTTAACATTATACTAAGGCCAGAATTGTGCATATTCAGCCAGCTGAATACATTTCAAAACCTTTTCTCGTTGCATTATTGTGTTTTACATCAAGTAAGTAGCATATACCATCTAATTTATATATTCAGCGCGTGCTGAATTTATTTAACGGAATAGTTTGAGGTGTAGAAATCTAAATTTCGATATTGAGTTCTTAGGGTAAAAATATGGAGTCAATATTTTTAAATTCAGCTGAGGATTAACCATATGCTTTTTATCATTTTGTTCAATATTGAGGCAAAAAGATAAAGATAATTTTTAATGAATGTGTGCTAAATATGGTTTAAATTCCTATTCGTATAAATTTTATAGGAGCAAATTAGCTTATTACTTTCCTTCTATCAATTCCAGTTTTTCAAATCTATTCAGCGCGCGCTGAATATGGTTTTTCATAACTGCTATTTTACTAGTGCTATTGTGATGATTGGGTTTTTTTATTTTACCTATTTAAGCATAATTTTTTGTCAAATTGCTGTTCAATACTTCATCGCTGCTTTAAGGTATACTTCAATTTTCGTAACAAGAAGATTTACCTATTCAGCTTCCGGAATATGTTTGGAATTTTTTTCTTGTAATTAAACTGTTTTTTTATAAAATAACTAGTTAAAACGTGTCCTTATAATAATTGAGCGTGTGCTGAATATGATTTTACGCATCAATACTAAGTTTTATTTTGAAGTAAATGGATCTTAAGTCTGTATCTATAATTAAGCGCACGCTGAATTTGTTTTTGTCTGGTCTGCTTTAGTTTTCAGCGATACAATAAAATTTCAATTATTTAAAATATCTTAAACACATAAATAAAATAAATTCACATTATTTACATTCAAATTTCCCATGTTTTTAATTATGTTATCAACCATTATTATGTGAATTTCAACTCCAACATTTCGACTAAGCTATTCAGCAGCAGCAGATCGCTCTCCACGTACCTTTTGAGTATTTTCAATCGCTAAACTGCTTAATCGCATTCTCCACTAGCGCCAATTAAATCCATAATTGCCATTTTAATGCAAATTTCAATTTCACTTAAAATAATTTCAAAATCAAGCTCCTATCTTACTTATTCATAGCAACCTAAAATTTTTATTGCCTTCTATACACTCAATCATTGGACAACTTATTACCGCACCTTTAACTATGTCTGTCTGTTTAGTGTTTGGACATGTTGTCTATTAATTTTATTGTCTTTTGACATTTGTAGCTTCCACGTAAATGACGTATTACTGTAATTATGTTATATATTTAATTACTATTTCATTGCGAACAATGAACGTAATCATCGGCATTTAGACAGCAACGCGACACTGCTATCTTGCGTTCAGTCATCACGAGAAATGTGTTTGAATATTTTTATTAGTCGCTTCGTTACGGTCGCGCTCCATCAAGTTAAGTTATCTTGATGCGAGACCTCAACAATTTCAGCATCCATTTTATTATCGCTTGTTTTCTTAAAGTTTCATTTACGTTGCGTTTTTCTATTCATCACTGTTGTTTGTTTGTCAGTTTGTTGGTTTGACTTTTTTTTCTAAAATAAATTAATGTCAGCGCATTGTTAATAATACCAAAAAATGTGTCGATCGTCGGTTGCTGGCGTTAAAAGTGATAATTTGGTGAACATTGGACTTCGCCCATGTGCTTCAATACAACAATAATAAATCATCAAACACATGTAAAATTCAAGTTTTTAAGTTATTCAGCGCCTCATTTTGATTATATCTGCGTGTGTTTATTTTAATATTCATATGATGATTGGCTTAACATTTATTTGCATATTCAGCATGGCTAAATCTGTGCTGTAAGCAAGTATGCAAATTTGATAAATCTTTTAATCGATTAGTAATAAAATTCTCTTTTGGCATATACTATAATTTACATAACAAGAAGAATATCTTCTAATTCAACAAGCTGAATATGATTCAAATTAGATTTTCTTTGAATTTAACTGTTTATTTTCTGAAGTGAATCTTATCTAGCCTCATTCAGCGCGCGCTTAGTAATTTATTTAAAGTGACGAATTTGCTGAGTGTTGCAAATGTTTTTTTTTCATTTATAAATAGTTCAGGGGAATGTTTTTTGAGATACTTTTTTAAGCTAACTATGATTTGCATAACAACTTTATTTGCCTATTCAGCAAGCTGAAAATGATTCAAGTTGGTATTTCTTGTATTATAACTGTTTTTTGTTACAAGTTATAGCCTAAATATCTAAATTTAGCAAATTAGCCTATGCTGAATCGACTTTAAACGTAGATGCTGTTTTGCGGAAGTTATTTGAGATTTTTTTTTTATTTTTTGTTAAAAACAATATTTAAAAGCTTACTGCTATTTGTATGACAAGTTTTTTGGTCAATTAGCTAGCTGAAAATTATTCAAGTTGGATTTCTTATAGTTTACGTATTTTTTATAGCAATTGGTACTGAAAATGTCTCATTTTAAAAATTCAGCGCATGCTGAATACGATTCTACGCATAGATATTCTTACCTACGGAATAATAGTACTTTTATATTTTTTTAAAAATTCAGATGGCCCCCCATTTTTTTTTGTGATAATATACTCGCTAAAATAATTGCTTAAAACGACTTAAAACGACGAAAATTTTTATAAAAGGTAAATTTGGTTATTCAGCAATTCAAATTGTGTTTTTCTGTATTTTTCTATTATTTTATATCAATTAAGGTCACAGTTGCAAGTTTTCTAAGTTTTATTTTTTTGTTATTTATGTTTCTTAGCAATTCAGCGGAATTTTTTTAAATATACATAAAATAAAGCGATTTGCTTAATTAACTGAGTGGATGGAAATTATATTGTATGTTATAGTAACTTAATTATTTCTAGAGCATAAAATATGTCTTGTTATACCGATTAAGCGCATGCTGAATATGTTTTTTCATAATTGTTTGCTGAGAGCTTAGTAGAGCTCTAATGATTTTGAACAATTAAGCGGCTTATTTTTTAATCTAAAAATGCCTTTATATTGTTGTTAATACTGTACTATCAAAACAATTTGCTTATTCAGCCAGCTGAATATGTTTTGAAAGTGTTTTTTATACTTAATGTAAATGTTATTTAATATCAGTAGCCAAATGCCTTGGCTACAATTTTCTATGAACGTGGCACGCACAATGACCGATAACGACAACGATAATTATCGTTAACTTTTTGGGAATCAAGTTACTGGTGAGTTGTTTTTCTCGAAAACTTTATCAATTCAGCGTGCGCTAAATATAAATTTGTACATGTGTTTCAATCAATTCAGCAACATGTTTTCTGCCAAAATATATTTATATATTGCTTTCAAGATTTTTTTTTAAATTAAATTACAAAAACAATTCTTATTCTTTTTTGTTTTCTCCATTATTGTTTTTCTATAGTTTTTTAATTTAAGCAAGTGGCTGTGTTGCCTTGAATAAAAAAACATTGAAATCTTGACTTTTTTACTCAGCTCGTTGGATTCTCCGCAAGTCCATTGGACTCGTAACAACGATAGCAAAACATTTGACCTTTATATATAACACACATTTAATATGTAGCCAAAATTGTGCTAAATTGTTACCAACTTTTTTTTCCGCTTGATGCCACGAGTTTCATTACCAATTTATGAACCGTATACATTTTTTTTCAATAAAATATGGTTTATGTGTCGAACTTTTATCTTCTGAAATCGTTACATTTTAAAGAAATGGCCAACATATTGGGTCATCGGATTCAAATCAGAAAATCGTTACAAGTCCGATATATCGGAACATTTGGCAATACTGATTATTTGCTTAAATGTAAGTTTTTACTAATTCAGCGCGTGCTGAATATAATTGTTTACATTGGTATTTTTTCTGAAATCTTATTTTGAGCTCTTTTGGTTTTGACTAATTCCTCGGATTATTTAAATCAAAATTTATTTAATTACTGCTCAAAAGAATTCCATAATCTACATGGTATAAAGAATATTTTCAAGTTCAGCAAACTGAATTGATTTTAGTTGTGTTTTCATCACTTTATAAAGAGCTAGATTTTACCAATTCAGCGAGCGCTGAATAAGATTTTTGGCATGTTTGGCAAGTCAAAATGTGCTTATTTCCTCAAAATGTGCTTATTGAATACGTTTGAAAATTTTTTTAACTTTTTATTTTTTATATGAAGTGTGCCATTCATATGTATAGCCCATTACCTCAATTCAGCGCGCTCTGAATACTATTTAACACACGAATTTATGCATTATGCATAGTATATCTCATTAACTGAATTCAGCGCGCTTGAACATTTTTTTTTGCACATGATTTTTTTACTTTAATCATTAGAAGTGATTATTTTAGTTTTCAGTTATTCAGCAGCATATTTTTATGAGAATTAAATGTTTTAAGTCAAAATGTGCTTATTTTCTACTAAAGAAACTCCAAATTTTATATATTATAAAATGCACTTATTCAGCCAGCTGAACACGTTTGATGTACGTTTTTCTTTAACTTTTTCTTTTTTATATGAAGTGTGTCATTTACATGTATAGCCCATTACCTCAATTAAGCGCGCTCTGAGTACTATTTTACACACGAATTTTTATACTTTAATCATTAGAACTGACTATTACTTCAGTTTTATGTTATTCAGCTAACGATTAAAATTAGTTTTTTTTTTGTACTTATTATTTTTGATATGAAGTTACGCCATTCATATGTATATCCCATTACTTCAATTCAAAAGCGTGCTCTGAATACTATTTTACACACGAATTTTTATACTTTAATCATTAAAAGTGACCATTATTTCAGTTTTAAGCTATTCAGCAGCATATTTTCATAAAAATTCAATGTAAAGCTTATTTATTCAATAATATTGTAAATTATTAATCTTCGGCTACCGCAAAACCTTGCGCTGAATTTGATTTTAAGCTATCTAAGCTATTACATAACCTTTTTAAAATACATTAAAAACACTTTTTTTATCTCATTCAGCATTACAGTTACTCAGAATGACGACGGCAAATTCTTATTAAGTAAGAACAACACCTTATTCTCTAATCATCTTATCTACAGTTAAAACAGTATGCAAATATTTCAGGGATTGATTGTCGTGGCATTCGACATGCTTATCTCTAAAAAGTTGTACAAATATTTATTCAGCTCTTAACAATTATATTCTATAACCTACATGTGCACAGAATAAAGAAGCACAACAAAGAAAAAATTAAATACTAAAATCGCGCACTTGGCTAATAGTACTACAACGTTTTATGACAGCAACTTATCATACTTATTCAAGCTGTATTACACTGAACCAAAAAGTCCCTTACTTAAATGAAAGAAACATTTCTTTCTTCCAATGATTAAATTATTAAAATTGGTCCAATGTGCGCATTCATTATTTCAATGAATCTCTGTTAAGTTTTAGAACAAGTTCTTACGGCAATAAACTGTTTATTAAAATTAAGGAACTTTCCATTACAACAATGAAAAACATTTATTGATTTATATGAACTTTTCCTTACAGCCAAAAATCGTTTATTTAAATGAAGGAAATACTTTTAAGTTGAAAAGAACAGTTTCATTGAACAAATGTAAAAAGTAAATAAATTCAAGGATCAGATATTTAATTTGGTCTAACGAAGAAAGTTTATTGTTCCAAAGAACTGTTACATGAAATTGAAGAAAAAATTCTTAAATTCAAAAAACTTATTCACTGAATCAAAATATATTATTTATTGTCCCAAAAAATGCATGCATTAAATTGAAGTGAAAAGTTCTAAAATTGTGATTACCTGATACATTGAAAATTTGGAGAATTATCAAGAAAATTTTGTAAACTTTTCTTTTTAGTAAAAAAAAATTATATCATAAAAAAAAATTTAGTAGCCGATACACCAACTCGTAAGCATTTTTCTGAGATTTCTGTATTCTACTAATTTTAGAAGCTACTTTACACAACATTTAAAAAAAAACAATGCGAAATCTTAAAAGTTTTTTCAAATCAAATAATTTTTCTTTAATTTAATGTATGAGTTTTTTGGATGTAAGAACGAGTTCTTAATCGATAAGAATTGTTCATTGAAATCAATGTTTTGTGTATTGAAATCAATGTGTTGTACATTAATCCAAACAATACATTCTTACGTTTTAACAAAATTCATTCTTAAGTCAATGAATGTGTTTTTTAACATGTGAAGAAAGTTTTACAGCAACAATAAAAATGAGAGATAAATTTCAATGAATGCAGATTCTGACAAACAATGAACAGTACATTTAAAATAAATAAAACTTAAAGAATTTGTCCTCCGAGTCAAAGAATTATTTCTTTGAGTCAATTAATTTCCTTTAATGAATGAAATTTATTGATTTAAGAACAATATTTGGCTCAGTGTTCAGCAAAATGAAGATGACAACATCTATAAATGTTTGCAACAGATCAACATGCGATCTTAATAGAGCTTATCTCAAGCTTAAATATATACACATTTATTAAATATATTATATAAAAATTTTGAAAATATTCTCTAAGTGTTAAAATATTTTGTGTACACAAATATTAACACACACACTTGCTGTTATAAACTCATACAAGAAAGTTCAATCCACAATTTGTTGCTGCATAGAGTCAAGTGAAGTCAATAAACGATTTTTTATTTTAAAAAGTTTGCAAAACGTTTTTTTAACGAACAGTTTCTATATTTTTCTATTCGTATTAAACGTCATATATTTAATCATTAAAGGCACATAAGTATGTGATACACAAACAAATATACAAAATACATAAAGAAATAATACTGAATCAATGGCAATAAGAGTAATAAAATTGCCAGCCATAAATTAAAACGTTGCTTTGATTCGTTTACTCATTGTTATCAGCAACAATTTTTTATCAACAACAGCACTATCAATAAGCACTGCAAGTCACCCTATACACCATAACAGGCGATACTATCCCGTTTTAACCCTTTCACTCTTCGCCCCTGCGCTACAATCTTTGATGATCATAATATTTGGGTTTTTATTTATTTTTGTTTTTTTGTTCATCTTTTACGGCTGAAAAATTTTTGAGTATGAAAGGGGGATCCGTTAAATTGTTATCGTATCGGAGTTTCCATGAGTAATGCCTGATTGTCTCACTGAAACAAATTTCATAGAATGTGGGAACAATTTGTTTTTTATATTTTGCTTGACTTCAAAGACAAATTCAGTTTCACATTTAAAGATAACGGTGTTTAAATTCTTTTTAGTCCCAATCTTCTGAATTTCTCAAGCTGAATAGAATTGCTGAGATAAAATTATTTACAAAAACATTTTTTAAGTGCCAATATGTAATTAAATAAGCAATTCAGCGCGCTGAATTTGAATAAAAACTCTACATTTTGCTGCTGCACTAATTCAACTGCGCTGATTCAGTTCGCAATCACAACAACTAGCTGAATTGGATTGCTAAGGTCAATTTTTATTTTGTATATATTTAATATAAAGCTTTAAATTAAACAAGCTTATTATGTTTTCTTAACTAATTTTGAAACTAAAATTATTTTAATACCATAATAGCTGAATAAAAAATGCATGTTTGTGTATATTTGAAGCTCTATAAAGCTCTTTTTATTTATTCAAGAAATGGAATAACAGGCTTCTTTAAATTGATCGAAGCAATTTAGCGCCAAAAATGTGATAAGGTTTCGATTTTTTTCTGTTTTATGTACCTAGTATTAGGACTTGCGTATTGCAAACTGAATAGCTCTTATCAATTAAAATATTAGCATGAAGTGTTTTAAAATTTTAAATATAGCTGAATAAAAATTTCTGCGCCCTGAATAGGCTTCGCAGCTCAAATGCTCATTTCTCTTGTTAAAGCATCTTATTAATTTTTTTTAGTATTAAACTGATGTATTGTTATCTATTCAACTCTCAGAGGAATTCAGCGCATCGAGAGCTTTTATAGCCGGTCTTATTTTTGGAATAATACAAATCTAAGCTTCGAGTCAGCTAGCTGCATAGATTTTGTTAGGTTAAATAAAATCTAGAACTATTTTGAGACTTATTTAGAGCTGAATAGGAAATTCATCGCGCTGAATATGATTTAATAGACGACTTTAATAGCTCGTACGATTTAAAGTTAAGTTTATGCATTTTTGTACCTTTATAGCTTTTTTTATTTCAATATTAAGCTACTCACTCAACGTTAGGCACAAAAAAAAACAACAAAAATGCCTACTGAAAACAAAAAAACACAACAAACTTAAATTTGAAATTATTTTAAATATTCCTTTAAAAATAATTTTTCCACCAAATTCACAAATACACAATTCAGCGCGCTGAATATGAATAAAAACTCCCTTTTTTGCTGCTGCACTGACTCAGCTGTCACATGATACATTATTTTCAATCACAACAACTAGCTGAATTTAATTTGATAGATCAACTTAATGCTTAAAATGAAATAATATATAAAATATTGAAATAATTATATTTAGCTGATTAAGATATACTGAATTAAATTAAAAACAGTATTACTTTATGCTCTTGTAAAAAAGTGCAAAGGTTATGTCTTTTCTATTCAGCTCTCTATCTATTTCTGACTTTTAAAAATTTTATGAAAACTTGTCAGCATCCCAAAAGTGTTCCATGCTAGTTTTTAAACTATATGCATAACATCTAGCTTTAAATTAAATAAGCTTTAAAGTTTCTGAAGTAAAACTTAAACAAGAATTATATTAATACTATAACTGTCAGCTGAATAAAAAAAATTCTGTGTGCTTAATATGATTTAAGACTCAAGTGCCATTGCTTAATGTGTTTGTTTATTTATATATTATCTTTAAAGCTCTTTCTAACTATTCAAGAAATGGGATAACAGGATTTTTAAAAGTGATCGAAATAATTGGCGAATAAATGGCGAAAAGCGCCAAAAATATGATAAGGTTCCGACTTTTTTCTGCTTTTTGTAATATTAGAACATTTATATTGCAAACTGAACAGCTCTTATCAATTAAAATATTAGCAAGAAGCGTTTTTGAAACTTTTAAATGTAGCTGAATAAAGACTTATGTGCGCTGAATAGGCTTTACAGATCAAATGCTCATTTTTTTATTATAGAGCATGCTTATCTTATTCGTTTTTTTTTATGAATTCAGCGCCTTATTTTTCTTATTTATCTTATTTTTCTTATAATGGAGTATTACTGATGTGTTTTTATCTATTGAACTCTCAAAGGAATTCAGTGCTTTGAAACCTATTAGATAGTCTGTTTGATTTTCAGAATAATGCAAATTTAGGCTTTGAGTCAGCTAGCTGAATAGAGTTTACTAAGTAAAGTAAAAGCTAGAACGATTTATGAAGCACATTCACAGCTGAATAGAAAATTCAGCGTGCTGAATATGATTTAAAAGTCGACTTTTTATTGCTGGTACGATTTAAAGTTTATTTGATGCATTTGTTTAGCTTTACCCTTCCTTTATTTCAATATTAAACTATCCATTCAATGCTAGAAGCTAACAAAAACACAAACAATGCTACTGAAAATAAAGAATCAATAAACTAAAATTGAAATTGATTTAAAAATTCCTTTCAAAATTTTAACTAAAAGCGCAATTAACCTCAAATAGCACGAAATAAATTTCAAACTGCGTGGATTTGCTTTGCAGCGTCAGCGAGCTCTACCGTACACAGTACATATATCAATAATTCTTATTAGCTGCTTAGTTTTTTTTTTTTTTGTTCTCATTGCATGCAATTACGTCAGCGCACAAAGAAGCAACAGTAGCATTTATTTATTTCAAAATGCTCTCCCTCCCCTCCCCCGTCCCCTCTTACACAAACACACACTCAATTTGCTTTATCACTCTAGTAAACGAACGATTAAGATTGTCATTTTTAAATTTTTGCACAATTTATATAAAATTAAATAATATTTAAAATGGCCACAAATGGTCTCAAAAATTATTTGCAAATAAAAAACTTGATTCGTGCGGTCTAGTGCATAGTATACATAGCTTGCCAAAGAAAAAATTCTTCAAAACTTATCGCATCAAAAACACGAATAAATTTTCTGTTGTAGCATTTAACGTGTTATTATAACAGGTGCTTTTTATTTTATTGTTTTAAATAATTCTACAAAAAAAAACTCTGCGTCTTTGTGTTAACATATTTTGCACATATTAAGCAGATAAGCTTATCATTTTTGTGATATTTAAGTGGTTTTTTATCAAAATTTGTTCTTACCACTTTATTTATTTAACCAAAAAAAAAAAAAGGTGAGTTAATATTTCAAAATATTTGAATTGAAAATACGTTTGGTTGGAAGTATGCTAAATTTTTTGTGAATCATCATTTTCCAGAGTATATTGTTTTTATTTCTTAGCACTTGTTATGCTGGTTGATTTTATTTTCTTTTGTTCTGTATTCTGATAAGCCGCACATAATATTTAGTTTATTAGGTTTATCACTTTGCCCAGTGATTGATATTTTATTTTATTTATGCTTTATTTTCATTAATTAAGCCTTGCAGGTATTCTGGTTTTGTTTTCTGATACTTATTTGACTAGGTGCTAAGTTGATTTTATTATAGTTATTATTTACGAAGTATTCATGAGTTCTTTAAACTTTTTGGAGCACGTATAGTAAAGATTGTTAAGATTTGGATAGTTTTGATAAGAATTATAGAACCTGTTATTTTTTATACACATTCAAACGTTACGTAGATAATGAAACACGGAAGATAAGTTTAATTTTTAAAGCTATGCATATATTTTACTGTGTGTCAATACTTTAAATTTTATTGTACAAAAATAATACTCGTAGGTCAAGTATGAATTAAGTTATACTTTGAAAATAACTTAAGTTATAAGTTAAAAAGAAGTTTTTGAAGAGAACACTTCCACGCGCACGCCTTATTAATTACACCATTAATTTGAATAGCACAGCTGACGTCACAACAATTGCTGGCATGAGTAAGGCCGTGGTATAATGAGACAAGGTAGATGATACATGGCTAAGAGCCGATTACCATAACTTTCGAAAAAACGCAAAAACGCACCCGAATAACACTGAGCGGAAATTCAGTAATTATTATAGCTGAGAAAGAGAGCATGATCAGACATGACGCTACCTTCTTTTCTTCTAATATGAGCAAGTAATCTGGTTTTCTATCACTCTTGCTGTTGCAGCCGAGCTCAGCTTATGATTTCTTGCTTGCATTTATATTTATTTATTTACGTATACTTACACTGACGGAGAATATTATTGGTATAGTAGGAGTTTTTGTATAAAACAGCAAATTTCAATTTAGCTAAATACAAAATTTCTGAAGCGTTATTGAAAACTTATTTACACACTCATATTTCAACTTATTAAAATAAAATAAACCATTTTAATGAACTATTTAATCATTTAGCTTGGACAAAATAATTGGCACACATATTATAAACTTAAAGAAAATCAAAATTTAAAGCATAATTAATGTTTGGTAGCATATCTTACTTACTTAGGTGGCCATAACAACCCGTGTTCGGGTTTCGGCCGACCTCATCAGCTCTCCAGGCGCCTCTGCTTTGCGTGCGCCTTCTCCAATCGGATACACCAAGTGCGGTTAGGGCTTCCTCGGCCTGGTCCATCCATCGGAGGCATGGTCTACCTCCTCGTCGTTGACCAGCGACCCTCGCCTCGAGCACCTCTTTCGCTGGAGCTTCGTCGTCCATATGATGGACATGACCCAGCCAGCGTAGTCGCTGCACAGTTATACGCCGAACTACGTCAATGTCTTCGTAGAGCTCATACAGCTCGTGGGTTATTTATATAGCACAAGTAGAACGAGCGTCTTGTAGAGTGTTAGTTTTGTCGATCGAGAGAGGGCTCTGGAACTTAGTTGCTTACTGAGCCCGCAGTAGCAACTATTAGCAATTATTATTCTTCGCTTTATCTCCAGGCTGACTTCGTTGTTGTTGTTATTGGCGGTGCCAAGGTATACGAAGTCCTTGCCTACTTCAAACTTATAGATGCCGGATGAATCCGTGGGAGTCCAAACGTCGCGCTCCCTTGTTTGTAGATCGCATATACTTTGTTTTACCCTCATTTATCGTCAAACCCATTTTGGCTGATTGCTTTTCGATAAGCAGCGAAAACAACGGTAACATCTCTCTTGATTCCGCCGACAATATCAATATCATCAGCATACGCAAGGAGCTGGACAACTGTGTAGAAAATGTTGCCATTACGATGCACACCGATCCCCTCCATGATTATGTTGAAGAGATCGCAAGACAGTGGATCGCCTTGTCTGAAACCTCTTTCGGTATTGAAGGTTTCGGAGAGGTCATTTCCTACCTTCCTACGGAGCTGCGTGTGTTGCTCAACGTCATTCTGCAAAGTCTAATCAACTTTGCAGGTATACCGAACTCAGACATTGTTGCGTATAGGCAATCTCTTCTCGGGTTATCGAACGCAGCTTTAAAATCGACAAAGAGATGGTGTGTGTCAATTTGATTTTCATGGGTTTTCTCCAGGATTTGTCGTAGCGTGAAAATCTGGTCTATGGTGGACTTTCCAGGTTGAAAGCCACACTGATAACGTCCAATCAGTGTTTTTGTAATCGGCTTTAATCTTTCACACAGTACGCTTGAGAGAACCTTATGTGCGATGGAAATAAGACTGATACCTCTATAACTGGCGCAGATTCTTGGGCCTCCTCTCTTAAGTATTGGGCACAGTACGTTGAGGTTCCATTCGTCGGGCATGCTTTGTGCTAGCCATATTTTGCTGATCAGCTGATGCATGCGCCTTATCAATTCAGCACCCGTCAGCACCCGCCTTAGGACAACAACTCGAACCTCTTCACGGCTAGGTGGTGGTACTTCCACTCCGTCATCGTTGATTGGTGGCACTGAACTGCACTTTCCATAGGCGGCATTGGTGGAATCGTCGCCAGTAAGTAAATTGGAGAGTGCTGTCTCCACAATCTCAGCACACACTGTGTATCCGTATTCAGATCTCCATTTTGGTCTTTACAAGCTCCGTGCTTGAAATCTTGGGTTAGACGCTTCTTTTCAAATACTCTCTGACTTATATGGTTGCCCTCCGATGAATATAACTTAAAAGCGGAATTACTTTGGTTCTTTTTTTAATTAAAAATTTTTTCATTATTTTAATGAAATTATTTAAAATTTTTTAAGAAAATAGCTACATACATCTTCATTAATTAACCGTTATTATTCTGTGCTTCCCTACATTCCACCATGAAATTAAAAATTATTTGCCAATTTTTTTAGTTGTTTTTTTTTTTTGTGATTCACTGTCATCGCCGCCTCATCTACTTGAATGCCGCCTCTAGTAGTTGGTTGGAATGTATTTGTTTTGATTTTATTACGTTGCGGTAGTGTCGCTTCGTGTATCTACTTAATTGCTTGCCTGCCTGTCTGTTCGTTTTATCGTCGATCTGACCGGCAAGCTGTCTGTCTGTCTGTCTATTTAGGTCTGTTCTACTGTCTGCACTGTTGCTCATACATATTCTTGTAGTTGGTTTATTATTAAAGTTTCATTTTTGTTTTGTTAGCTATTTGCGGTTTTATTTACTTATTGTCTTCTTTTTTCATTATTTTTGCTGTTGTGTCATCTTCGTTAATACAGTTTGCAGGTTTTATTTTTTGTTTTATTTTATTTTTAAAATATGCCTTCACTTGATTAAATGCTCAATAAGCAAAATATAAATATATATGCGGTTAAGTCTGACGTTTGACACTTGCTGCTGGTTTTTATTTATTCAAATTTTTTTTTATTTTCTTGCATTCACGATATTTAAATTGCTTTAATTTAAGTTAAGAGTTTTAGAGAAGCATTCTAATAGAGGCCAATTTTTCTGAATTTTCAAACGTTTAACTTGCTTTTGTCTTTTAACATGTTATTCATAGTATTTATTCACAGGTATCGACTGATACATATTTTAGAATTAGCTCAATTTTTTGGATATTGTGTATAAGAATGCAAACACACATCCAAACCACATTTTTGTGTCGTAAAAAAGTGAGCGTGAATTAAATTTAAGAAACCACCAAAAAATTATTTGTTTAAGCTGCGAAACTGACTCCACAGGTTTTATTTAGTTAGCCATAAAAATGCTTAATAAGCAAATTTTTTTCAACTACTTTTTAATTTTATATAAAACTAATATATCTAAGTTCACTGCAACAAAATGGTTTGGTTTTTTATTATTTAAAATATAGTAAATTAAAAATTAGTTTCAAAGTTTTGCAGACAATCAAGATAAGAACATACACTTTTTCAATTACTATTAATATAATTACCAATTACGAATTACAAATTATAAATTACAGAAAACAAATTGGAAAATTTGAAATTACAAATCACAAATTACAAATCGAAAATTACAAACTATGATTCCAAAATAACAAATTACGAATTAAAGATTATAAATTACAAATTACGAATTAAAGATTATAAATTACAAATTATAAATTATAAATTATAAATTATAAATTATAAATTATAAATTATAAATTATAAATTATAAATTATAAATTATAAATTATAAATTATAAATTATAAATTATAAATTATAAATTATAAATTATAAATTATAAATTATAAATTATAAATTATAAATTATAAATTATAAATTATAAATTATAAATTATAAATTATAAATTATAAATTATAAATTATAAATTATAAATTATAAATTATAAATTATAAATTATAAATTATAAATTATAAATTATAAATTATAAATTATAAATTATAAATTATAAATTATAAATTATAAATTATAAATTATAAATTATAAATTATAAATTATAAATTATAAATTATAAATTATAAATTATAAATTATAAATTATAAATTATAAATTATAAATTATAAATTATAAATTATAAATTATAAATTATAAATTATAAATTATAAATTATAAATTATAAATTATAAATTATAAATTATAAATTATAAATTATAAATTATAAATTATAAATTATAAATTATAAATTATAAATTATAAATTATAAATTATAAATTATAAATTATAAATTATAAATTATAAATTATAAATTATAAATTATAAATTATAAATTATAAATTATAAATTATAAATTATAAATTATAAATTATAAATTATAAATTATAAATTATAAATTATAAATTATAAATTATAAATTATAAATTATAAATTATAAATTATAAATTATAAATTATAAATTATAAATTATAAATTATAAATTATAAATTATAAATTATAAATTATAAATTATAAATTATAAATTATAAATTATAAATTATAAATTATAAATTATAAATTATAAATTATAAATTATAAATTATAAATTATAAATTATAAATTATAAATTATAAATTATAAATTATAAATTATAAATTATAAATTATAAATTATAAATTATAAATTATAAATTATAAATTATAAATTATAAATTATAAATTATAAATTATAAATTATAAATTATAAATTATAAATTATAAATTATAAATTATAAATTATAAATTATAAATTATAAATTATAAATTATAAATTATAAATTATAAATTATAAATTATAAATTATAAATTATAAATTATAAATTATAAATTATAAATTATAAATTATAAATTATAAATTATAAATTATAAATTATAAATTATAAATTATAAATTATAAATTATAAATTATAAATTATAAATTATAAATTATAAATTATAAATTATAAATTATAAATTATAAATTATAAATTATAAATTATAAATTATAAATTATAAATTATAAATTATAAATTATAAATTATAAATTATAAATTATAAATTATAAATTATAAATTATAAATTATAAATTATAAATTATAAATTATAAATTATAAATTATAAATTATAAATTATAAATTATAAATTATAAATTATAAATTATTATTATTATTATAAATTATAAATTATAAATTATAAATTATAAATTATAAATTATAAATTATAAATTATAAATTATAAATTATAAATTATAAATTATAAATTATAAATTATAAATTATAAATTATAAATTATAAATTATAAATTATAAATTATAAATTATAAATTATAAATTATAAATTATAAATTATAAATTATAAATTATAAATTATAAATTATAAATTATAAATTATAAATTATAAATTATAAATTATAAATTATAAATTATAAATTATAAATTATAAATTATAAATTATAAATTATAAATTATAAATTATAAATTATAAATTATAAATTATAAATTATAAATTATAAATTATAAATTATAAATTATAAATTATAAATTATAAATTATAAATTATAAATTATAAATTTATATATATTTGCATTATTCTTTTTTACTAATTTAGAGTGAATGAATAAAACAAATTTAAAATATAAAACAAAGTCGCAAAAAGATTTAATAAAACTTATTATTTTATTTGTAGATGATCCTGGAGGCACACGAGCACAACAGAATCACATTAACATGGATGCTGCCACAACAACAAAACATTTAAATAATAAAAACAAACAGTTATTAAACAATCATCGCTCGGTGGAGCGACGTGGTGCCAGTGCCACAACAACAACAACAAACAGTAGCAGCAGCAGCAACACTGCGTCTGGGAATCACAAAAAACACAACAACTCAAGCTTACTACAAACATATCGACATGGAACACATGGCGGCGGCGGCAGCAGCAGCGGCGTTGAACATGGTGTTAAAACACCGAAGCTTACTGCTAAACAAGCAAAAGCAGCTGCCAAAGCTGCAGCAGCTGCTGCTGTTGCTGCTGCGGCGGAATTAGCAGTAAAAGAACGCAGCGACAGCAGTGATAAAACGGATCCATTGGCGTTAAATGTGGAGCCTAAGTTGACGTCATCTTCGTCAACGTCGACGAAACAAATGTCAACGCATAGAAGAGACAAGACTGCAGCATCGAATGTGACGAACACAAAAACAGCAGCAACAGCAACATCATCTCACAACGCCAACAACAGCAACAAAATCAACAACAGCAGCAGCAGTGATACTAGTAATAATAGTTTAAAGAAAAATTATGCATTAAGTATTAGCGATAATAGCAACAACAACAACAACAACAGCAACAATAAAAGTAATACTAACAACAACAATAACAAAAATGTGTGCCACAATAAAACTGATCAAGCTACAAACAGCACAAAGTCAGATAATGAGTCAACGTTAATAAGCGCTGGCGCTGCTGCTGCAGCTGATGCAGCTGCTATTAAAGCAACAACAAAAATAGAAACCTCAACCGCCGAGTTGTCGCTTTCAAGTGCAACACAAACAGCCACAGCAGCAACATGGAACAATTCCAAGTACCTGCATAAAAAATTCAAGCGTCTTGCGAGCACCACCGAGAGTGATCTAGTGGCTAATGATATCGATAAGCAGCGTGCAACTTCGATGTCCTCAGCTAGCTCAGCGTCATCGCCACCACCAGCCGCTGGAGAAGTTGGGGCAACCGCCAAGTACACACAGCAACAAATTCTCTTAAATGGACATCATAGCATAGAGCAGCAGCAGCTCCATCAGCCACATGTTGCTGCCGCAACAACAGCAACAAATATTAAAAGTGCCAATTTAACTCATTATCAGCAAAACGAGTTCACGTTGTCATCGTCGTTGACAGCAGCAACAAATCCAATAAGCAACCACCTTGTTGATAGCCATAAACTCACAACAAATGTCGCCAACAGCAGCAGCAACATAAAATTTCATCATTCTAGTGCAATTAGTAATAATTTAGTTCCCAGAACTTTTAGTAGTAACTATGTTGCTCCGTCTGCTGCTGCTGCTGCCAGCACAACAGTTGCCAACATAACAGCGGCGACTAGTGTCAATGCACAGCAACAGCTACAGCTACAACAACAGCAACTATGCACTGCGTATGTGCCAATGGCGGGCAGCTCCGCAACGCCAGCTTCGACAACAGCCGTTAGTGAGCAGAGCGGCAACTTCGTTGGTCGCCATGTCTGCCCGTACTGCAATCTTAACTGCACCAAGCCGTCAGTGCTGCAGAAACACATACGTGCCCACACCAATGAGCGTCCGTATCCCTGCGATATCTGCGGCTTTGCATTTAAGACAAAGAGCAACTACTACAAACATTGCAGGTATGCTTGTTTCTTTTACCATTGTGATTTCTTGAATTTAATATTGTTGTGATTTTTTTTTTTTTTGCAGATCTCGCACACATGCAGCACGCAAGCGTGGCATTGAATTGCCTGCTGATGTCGATGACGGCTCCTTTGCTGACTCCGATCAGGAGCAGGATCCTGATATGAGCAACAGCAGCTCAGATATTGTAAGTAAAAAAACCTTAATGAGCATGAAGATAGCTCTGCACTTTTTGATTGATAACTAAGAAAAATATGTGCTACAATCTGTCCGATATACTGCTGTGGGCCAAAAAATATCGGGAATTTGTTTATAAATCAAAAAATCTTTATTTATTCTTCTAAATTCCCTCAAAGTAGTCCCTTCCGGATGCAATACACTCGTGCCAAGGTTTTTCCCAATTTTCAAAACATGCTGCAAAAACACTTCCGGTATAGCCTTCAATTCCTTCTTCGTTTCAGTTTCTATCTCTTCTGTCGAATCAAAACGGTGTCCACGGAGCAGTCTCTTGAGTTTAGCGAATAGCCAGAAGTCACATGGTGCTAAGTCAGGCAAATACGGTGGTTGCGGAACGATATGGGTCGAATTTTTAGCAAAATGATCACGAATTACAAGATGGTACATTATCGTGATGCAAAAACCAAGAATTGTCTCTACAAATCCGGTCTTTTTTGACGCACACCACTACGCAAACGACGCACAACACCCAAGTAGTATTCTTTGTTGACAGTTTGGCTGGTTGGAGGGGATTCGTAATGCACCACACCACGATAATCGAAAAAACTGTCAACATGACCTTGATTTTTGACTTGCTTTGACATGGTTTTTTCGGTATCGGCTCATCTTTGGCAAGGTATTCACCCGATTGATCGGCTGTTTTTGAGTCGTAAGCGTGCACCAAAGTCTCATCACCAGTTATGATGGGTTTCATTTTGTCTTGATAGTCGGAAAGCATTGTTTCACACACATCAACGCTGCGCTGTTTTTTCATGAAATTTAGTGTTTTTGGCACCAATCGAGATTTCACTTTTCTGAGGCCCAAACGGTCGCTTAAAATAGTTTTCACTGATCCTTTCGATATTCGAACAAAGTCAGTAAGGTCTCGGATTGTCAATCGACGATTTTGGAACACCAATTCTTTGATATTGTGGACGTGCAGCTCATCAGTTGATGTTAATGGTCTTCCTGGCCGTGCCTCGTCTTCAACGCTTTCTCGACCCTCTTTGAACATTTTGTACCACTCATAAACTCTTATTTTCGATAGAGCTTGCTCACCGAACGTGTAATTTGGCACATATGTCAGTGACAACAGTGCCACCTTGAAAATAAAAACATTTGTCCCTATCGGAATCCCCAAAAAATTTTAATTCAAATTTTCCGGTATTTTTTGCCAACAGTTTTTCGAAATTGTGCTGTGATATGCCGGAGTTGTGCTGCAATTAATCGTATACAGAATAAAGCAGAACTAGTGATAACGCCCCGAAAATCGGATGTACTTCCCAACTTCGCTTTGGAAATCACACTTTCTTATTGAAGCGAGTTCATGTCTTTTACCATTTTTTCAACTTTAGACACTCATATCTGCTAAACGCTATAACTTTTCAAAAATCGAATTTACTGCTTACCTACATCTCAATATCTTTCTAATGATATATCAAGTGTTGTTGTAGCATTTGTAGGTTTGCTTGAATAATATCTCATTGGAATAAATACATAGAGATAGTATATTTTTAAATTTGTTAAGAAGTTATACTCTTTTTAGATTTGTTTTTTTTAATACACTTTTTTTTTAATTTTTCTACTTCTTAGAAAAACTGAATTTAACCGAATATAAAAAAATTCGAAATCTGAAAATATAAAAATAATATAATAATGAATGAAATAATATAATGAAAATATAATATAAAACGAAAAAATCTGAAAATATTTCGATTCTCCATTTCAATATTCAATACAATTCGAATAAAATCTGCTTCTTATCTTAGCTTATTTGAAGCACTAGCTCAAAACTTATCAGAATATTGCAGAACTCACGTTTTTAAGTCATAAATAGCAGAGTAGGACATCTTGAAAAATTCTTTATCACTCATAAAATAAGAAAATACGTAAATTTTTTAATCTCTCTATAGGACATTGCAGCACAACTCGAGCACATTACAGCACAACTAATGAATTTCGTTTGTATAATTTTTATGAGGTGTTTATGTTTCAAATATGATTTAGTTAATTAAGAAATATTGCTGTTAGGAATATGAGCTCAGGTTGTGTTGTGGATTGCCTATTAGCGTGGTTCTTATTCATAAGCAAAAAATTTTTTTTCTTTTATTTTCACTGGGAACACATTATTTGAGTATATATCAACTAATGGCAAAAGAAACGCACTAATATGAAAATTTCATACGCCATTTTGAACCTTTAAACCTGAGTTTACGCACCTATAAAAAATACGTGTACCTTAGATTTTTGTCCTCTATCACATATCCGAAACTCATTCAAATCGACGAATGACACCAAGGGATGTTTTCTGGTGAGAGAGCTAAACTTTGACAACTGGTAGCGACCTCTAAATCATATAATAAAATTAAAACAAAAAAATCTCTTTCATATTTAGATATATATAATTATGACATGCGGGATGATAATTCAAGAGATGAAAAATAAGGACCACCCTATTGCCCATATCTGGAAATTTTTTTGGAAGATACTTTAATTTTAATTTTTTCCGAATTACGTTTTTTGTGCTATATGTGCTCGAGTTGTGCTGCAATGTCCCATGGAGCTTTTAAAAAATTTGCGTATTCAAATTTGAAGAGCATAAAATAATTTTTTAAGATTTCACAACAGCACCTATCTTCCAGCCAAATTTGAAAATTTGGGCAATTCACAACACAACCTAAACACATATTCCCAACAGCAATATTTCTGAATTAACTAAATTCTATTTAAAACATTAACACCTTATAAAAATCATACCGTTTAAAGTCATTTTTTCCCCCAATGCGCCACATGTTAGCACACATTTTTTTTTGTTATTTATAAACGAAAAAGTGCAAAGCTAGCTTAGCACATCTGAAAACAATCCAGTCTCAAAGCTTTAACAAACTTCTTGATTTTTACAGATAAGTCGCACTGCCTCGCCGCTCGATGAGTCCAGCATCTCATCACCTGCCATATCATACCAGCAGTTGCAGCAGCAACAAATTTCACCGGCTCAAGTAGCATCACCCACACCTTCGCCTTCTTCGCTTTCATCCGCTAAGTCGACGTATTTGCAACAACCCATCCAACAGCAGCAACAATTGCCACTTGGCTCACCTGCCGCTGGCACACTGCCGCCAACAACTACCATTGCTAGCAGCAATAAGCATCTCAACGTTGCTGCTACAGCTGTTGCGCAAAAGCAAACAATTGATTACAAGCCATACAAGCCCAAGTTCCACAAGGCTGCCTTGTATGCCACAGCAAAAGAAGTTGCTGTGAAGCAACAACACCATCAGCAGCACCATCAGTTGGACCAGCAAAAAATAGCAGCGGCAGCAGCAGCAGCTTCAACAGCTGTTCAGCCAAATGCGCAATATCATCATCCGTCGCTCTCGCCCAGCACGCAGGTGAAGCTAAACAATCACATCAATACTCATCAGCTGCAGCTACAAATGCAACAGCAACAGCAGCAACAACACCATCAGCAACAACAGCAGCAGCAACAACATCAGCAACAACTGGCTCTCAATGCTGCAAATGCGGCGCCATTGCAGCTTTCCGGCTCATCTCTACCTCCTGGTGGAGTCTATTACCTAGCGAATGCGCCACCACCACCGCAGCAGGCAGCAGTTGCTGCTGCACCACTGCTACACTCTGCTTCACATTTGCCACAGCAATATTATAATCCGGTGGCCGCCGCTGCTGCTGCTGCCGCGCACCAACAGGCTATGGCAGCATTTCATATGATGACGCCGCAGCAGCAGCAACAATTTCACCATCAACTGCAAATACAACAGCATATGCAGCAACAGCAACAAATGCAGATGCATCACCAGCAGCAGCAACAACAACAACAACAACAGCACCAACAACAACAACAACAGCAGCAACATTCCCCGGCGTTAATAAAAACACATCAGCAGCAGCAGCAACAACAACAACGTTTGGCACAGCCATCAACAAACACAACGACAGTAACACAAGTGACAGCCATGCCTGCTCAACAACAACAACAGTCACTACAACAAACGCCATTGCAATATCTAGCTAATGCTGCCACATCGGTAAGCAATGCCAGCAACAACAACAACAACATCAATAGTAGCAGCAGCAATAGCAACTCAGCATCAACTTCCACAAACTCAGGTTTAATACATGGCAACATATCAGCTGTTGCTGCTGCTGCCGCCTCCAACGGTGGCGTGCAACTGGTAAGCTTAAAATTAACTAAATTATGTTGAATGTTGTTTTAAATTTTTTTTTCTCTACCTCATACAGAATAAAGAGTTCCTTACGGAGCACATCAGCAAACTTATCTCCCAGAACGAGGCTATTGTTGAGAATAAAGAGCTGTTGCTGCAGAAAAAGTATCCAAAAACACTCAGTCGTTCCCGTAGTTTTAATAATGCTAACAGCAACAATAATAACAGCAGCAATAGCAACACTGTTGCAACCTATATGAATGCTAGCAATAGCAGCATCAGTAATGCGGCCATCAATAATAACAACAACACCAACAACAACAACAACAACAGTAATCTAGTCATATCAACAAACATTACCACCGAAAGCGCAAATGCCAAGTTGGCGCAGGCAATTGTGAACAAGCAGCAGCTGCAACATCAACAACAACAGCAGCAACAGCAGCAGCAGCAACAGCAGCAGCAGCAACATCATCAAATGCAGCTACAATTGCAACAACAGCAGCACTATCAGCAATTGCTGCAACAGCAACAGCAGCAACGACCTGACGACCAACAACAACAACCACAACATGTCCCATTAAATGGCATTTCGAAGCACATCTCCACAGTTAAACAAATCAGCCCACCTACTCAACCGCAACAATATCGCCCACCACCACAGCAGCAACCACAACCGCAACAACCACAGCAGTTACACATGCCGATGTCCTTACAATTGCACGCCAAACATTTGCTAAAGGAAACATCCGTAATGCCAACACAGCAATCGCCTGCCGCAGCTTCAACCTCAAGTGGTAATTTGCCGCTCAATCTATCCGCTAAATCAAAGCCAACTAATGAAGAACAACTCAACACCACAGCCGCAGTCACCATACCACGCAAGCGTCAGTCAATCGAGCATCAAGCTTCTAACTCTAGCGAGGCATCTACTAGCTCTGCAGCCGCCGCCAAACATGCGCCGCCCAACAACTCTATCATAAAGAATTTGCTGCTGAATGCACGCGGTCTCGCCGTACCTACGGGTGAAGGTGACGACGCCGTCTATACCTGCCCACTTTGTCTGCTTAAATTTCGCACTGCTGAAGATCTACAGCTGCACAATAGCACCTATTGTCAGGGCGCCTCCTGCAGCGCACCCATCAGTCCAGTGTCTTCACCTTCCTACAAATACTTTCGCTCAAATTCGATCTCTCTGAATTTGCCTGATCTCAAGAATTCGCTATACCTGTCCCAAAATCCGCTATCACTAGCTTCCCTCGCTAAGCTGGCGTGGTCGCAGCTGAAAACAAAACCGAGCTCATTGGTGCTGAGTCGACTGAGTGCTTCGCACTCCAAGACAACAACCAAGAGCGTTACGTCAACAACGACAGCAGCGTCTACTTCGGCAGCTGCAGCAGCAACGGAACACACGCTACGTTTCATTGATGCACCACTACCTTCGCCTGGTCCTTTGCTAGGCAAAACACCCCTCGTTGACTCATACAATCACAGTGAGGGACGTAAATCGGAAGATGTCATCATCACCAAGATGCATGAAGATCGTCAGTTTTCGTCCACGGAGAGCTTGCCTAGCAAGCGGCCAAAATATGACTTGATCGAGCATTTCCAACTGCATCCTGCGCCCAGTAAACAAATCCCACCACTGCGTCATAGCAGTACCAGCAATGCGATTAGTGGCGGTGACATGCAGTTGTTGTCCATATCTGGTACAGGCTCAAGCGGAGCGGATTTACGAAAAGAGGAGCGTATGAAGCGTTTTAATTCATCTGGTGGCTGCATGATTCCCATCTCGGAATGTAACGACATTGACATGAGTCCAAAAATGATACGCACACCACTACTGTCCGGTGGCAGCTTTCAGGAGGTCTCACCCAAGTCTAAAGATAAGGAAACTAGAGTAATCAACATGCCCATAACGCCCAAACTTGGCAGTCTTAACTTGCAATCAACAGGCGGACCGCCGCAACATTTTCAATTCCCGCCCATCAATTCGATCACTGCATTTAATCCACTCACCTTGCCACCCATGTCTTCAATGGCGTTGTCAGTATCGGTGGGTGAAAATCGTGTGATTCCATACGTGCCTGGTATACCGGGACCCAACAGCCTAACGCCTCAACTACCACCAGCGCCGCAACACCTGCAAATTCTGCCGTCACCAGCACACCGTATTCTAAGTCCGAACCGCAAGAAAACTACAAGCCCTATGTTGGGACATCCTGGCGTTAGTCCTAAAACGATGCCGCCTGCCGAAATGAAAGCCTTGTCGCCCTTTGGTGGTGTGCATAATGCGCCAAGTGAATTTAGTCGCGTGCCGCCTTCGCCCGCACTACGCTCTGTGCGCAATTGGACTGGTCTTAATCCGCTGGCAAAACAGCAGCAACAAACTCCGCTGAACAGTCTAGAAGTGCCCAAAAAATCCTTTAACTTTCAGCGTATTGCCGACAATTTAAGTCCCCGCAAGCCAAGCCCGGCTACAGTTATGCCAATTGCGACTACCGCAGCAGCAAAAACGTCGCCGGAAGTGCGCCATTTTAATTTTGATAACATGTCCAAGGAAATTGATTCGTCGTCATCAAACCGTATCAGCGTAGCTTTAACACCACTACACGTTGACACCAGCGCCGCAAATCCGTCAATCACCGTTACCGCCACTACAAGTGAAGAAAGCGTTGCCACAAAAAAATCAAAATTCTTGCGCCCCACAAGTTTGCCTCTAAAACCAGGCACTTTTACACCCAAACGTCATCATGGTATCACTCCAAACGCCAATACGTTGCCGCTAATTTCGCCTGAAACGCCACGACCCTCTAAGGCATGTGTACAGCTCTATTTAAATGGACACGCCTACACCTATTTGGGACTCAAGTGCAGTACGAAAGTGTTCTACTGTACCGTGAACCTGCCGCAGCCCTCATACGTTGCAGACATCCACAAGCTGTCCATGTACAGCGTGTGGCAGGTTTGTGCCGAAAACAACCCGCATCCACTGGGCTTTAAGCCGAAGCAAGTAATGGCGCTGTATGACTCGCGTCAAAAGACAATCTATGGAAGCACTATGGCAGGTGACAACAAGCTTGCCTACGCGCTGGTTACTTCCCAGCAGGCAGTCATGACACCGTTTCAGAACAATCAGAGTCAGTTTTATCACCATCAGTTGAAGCAAATCGCTGCACCGAGTAGTACCAGTGTCATCAGCACTGAGCAGCTTGCCAAAGATGCAAGTGAGAGCAGCGCAGAGACGAGAGATAAGCGCGATCGCGACTTGACGGCTTCCACTGCCTCATCGAGCTGCAGCTCATCGCAACAGCAACAACTTCTGGTTGGAGGCTATGAGTCACATGAAGACTACACGTACATAAGAGGCCGTGGACGCGGACGTTATGTTTGCTCGGAGTGTGGCATACGTTGCAAAAAACCGTCTATGCTGAAGAAGCACATTCGCACGCACACTGATGTGCGTCCATACACCTGCAAACACTGCAATTTCAGGTAGGTTTCTTACTCTCGACCGTTTATGTTCCCATGCTAAAGCTTTTAATTTTTCTCTCTACAGCTTTAAGACCAAAGGAAATCTAACTAAGCATATGCAGTCGAAGACACACTACAAAAAATGCATTGAGCTTGGCATTAATCCAGGACCCATGCCTGCAGATGGTGAATTCCTTGAACCCGACATGGAGTTTGATCAGCAGTCGTCTACATCAGCGGGTGGACGCACTTCATCATTACCCGGCGAATCGGATTCTGATGATTTTAGCGAAGGCGAAACGGAAAGCAGTGGTGAGTTTAACATGCATATATAAAAATATTGAAGAGTTTGAAAGGTTAGGTTAGGTTAGGTTAGATAAGAAGGGATAAACTTTTGGTTACATATACGGGGAATACACGGTATATTATGGTTTCCTAGTACTAGTTAAATCGAATTTTATCGGTTGTAGAGTGCTTTTGTCGCAGCTTCACTGGTCACAAAGGTCATTCACAGCAACTTGAAAGACACTAGTCTATATCGAAACATTGAAAAAGGAGACCTCCAAAATGTACACGTAACGAAATTTTTCGAGCGAAGATGGCGAGTCAACGAGGAAGAAACGTATTTCGTTTCTCGTTCCATGCTAAAGAACAAAGCATGATTCACTTCTCGTTGGCTCAGTATCTCCGCTCGCGAAATTCTGTTAACATTTAAGAGGCCTTCTACCAGAGATAACTCAGCATTATAAACTACCGGACCACTGCAGCATCTTCCAGGCGAAAGTGTTCGCCGCCATAAGGAAGGCCGCGGAGACTGCCCTTAACATTAACACACATCACTCGAATATTATCATCTTTGTAGACCACCAAGCGGTGATCAAATCCATATGATCCGCTATCAGCAGATCCCAAATGTCCTGACAAGTAAAAAGCACTAGATGCACTATGTGCTTCAAAGAAAGTGCGCATATACTGGGTCCCAAGCCACCGGGGCATTGATGGAAATGAGAAGGCGGATAGACTAGCAAAGGACGGTGGCGGGCTGGGATCAGAGACCATGCAACATGTATCAATTCCACTACAAGAGCTGTACAGAAACCTCGAAGATAGGGTCGCACAAGTAGTGAGTCGTAGATGCAGAGATACGACAACATTTAAAATCTCAAAAATCATGTGTGATACACGATGCGAAGAACGGACTCTGTTCATCCGGGCACGACCGCGCTGAGAATGCAGGACACCAGTGGGTATCCTGACGGGTCACTGAATGGCGGCAGCTTACGTGAAGAGGATGGGCATCACAACAAATGACGACGGAGACACGGCTGTGACCCTGGCACACATATTACGCAGCTGCCCCGCCTTACTTAGATCGATACTGAAATACCTAGAAATACGTTTCCGTCACTACAGCATGTGGCCAAATTCCCTCCAGAAACCCCCCTAAGATTTACAAATTCAACGCACATCCTTAATTAACTTCTTACAGGCTACATACACCCGGTACCACTAAAGACCAGAATGGTCTATGTGACCCTCAACCAGGGGACATCCGGATTTATCTAACCTAACCTAAGAAGTGTTCTAATTTTATGTTTTTAATCTGTATATCAGAGATATTTGTTCTGACCCGTAAAATATACTGGCACATGTGCCGCTCTCCAAAGGAAACCGACAGGTCCAGATTACATTCGTTTTTTAAGGCTATATATTTGTAGTGATAACATATCCATAAAAACTGCCATGAATAGCTTCTTAAAAACATAAGACGTTCGGAGTCGGCATAAAGCTTGTAGGTCCAGTTCTCGATCATGTGTGTTAAAAAATTTCACAACACGCACAACACAATTGATCATAAGAAGCTCGGTCAAAGTCCTTTCAAGGGCTAAAATGGCCATTTCATTTGTTTGTTTAAATACGTGTACATAAGTCCAGTGCTTTCAAAGTTGTGATTCCTTGAGACGGAAAAGTGTTTTGGCTGCCATGGCCCTCATGAACTTACTCAGAGATAAAGGTTAAGTAAAACCTCTAAGCTTGCTTGTGTATTTGATCTCTACGCACTTATAATTTCTAGCCAGGTCAATTGCTGTCGAATGGATGACATTCATCCACACGCAACTCCCAAATCACTGCGTGCTTTCTCCATTCTTTTTGCTTTCTTTAATACAAACAGATCGCTCGAAACATTACTAATAAATATTTTGTTCTCCGATTTTTTCCAGATACAGATGACACTAAGTCACGTCTACAAGAGCACGAAGCTGCCCGTTGTTTGCTCTCTCTGTCCATGACGCCACCAATTGGTCAAAGCACAACATCTTCGCCTCAATTGAAAAACGCCGATGTCTATACATATCAACAGTCGCATGAAACCCCTACCACCGCAATCTGCTTAATAGCCAGTACTGCTGCTTCAGCGACAGCATCAACGAGTTCATCAACCAAGCGCGTTGTGACCTCATTTACTTCTCCCAAGCCACCGTTCGACTACCAGAAGCAGGAGCAGTATTACTCCAATCCGGAAGAATCAAAACCAAAACACAATGCAAATAATTTGTCAGCGCATAGCTTTGAAAGCGCACCCATAGATCTCACTAAACCACGTTCTGCAGACTTAGCGTTACCAGCAGCTTCTATGCAGTCCATATCTAACACCAGCGCACTGGAAGTCACACCTGGAGGAAATCCGCTAAAAACACAAGCTCAAATACGCGATGTTATCTTTGGCACCTCCAACAATGAGTCAGGTTTCTTGAAAACGCTCATCTCGCTGTCGGATAAAGTACGCAACTCTGCTACAGAGGGTATCGATACCGATTCGAATCCGAAGAAGATGAATGAGAATATTTTACTACAAGCATACCTCACCGAACAGGCGCTGCAGTACACAAAAATCAAGCAATGCCAGATGAATCGTAGCTTCTTGGATGATACATCGGGCGCACAGTGTGGCGCTAGCATCTCCACCATGACCGTGGCAGGTGCAACGGCTACCGTTATGACTAGTGCAACCACACCCAACATGGCGTACACCAATTCAATTTGGAGTGTTGCTAGCAGTGCCAGCAACGTGGTTACGATGAGCTCTGCTGCTATAACCAGCACAGTGGTTAGTAGCATAGCGCTTGTGACAGCTATAACACCAACAGAGGTGGCTCCTCCTAACACAGCCAGCTTACAAGCTGATGTGAATCACTCGAGTATCAATGCGGTGATTGAAACAAGCGAATCCCAAATAGACACCACATCAGTGCCCCCTATTGTATCGGGCATCAAGTCACCCCCAACAACCTCTGCCGCACTTTGTAAATCTTCCGATGAAGGCGAGGAAACTGAATGTCCTTCCGATCACGAGCCAGGCGCCGTGGCACCTGAAGAAAACACCGACACCGGCATTGCCCCAGCAACTCCAACCAAGGAGGCGTCTTCGCCAACTCACAACGCGAATCTACCAGCTGCCGTGCACCAACCAGGCACCACCGACTTCTCTGGCGTGCTTTCGGCACCCGCACGCACTGTCATTGTGGGTGAAGACGGCTTCAAGAAATCGGCCAATAATGAAATACAGCCGGTCTATCCACGCGCACCCATACCCACAGATGGTCGGCCAGTGTGCACCATATGTTCCAAGTCGTTTCAGAAGCAACATCAATTAGTGCTTCACATGAACATCCACTACATGGAGCGCAAGTTCAAGTGTGAGCCCTGCGGTGTTTCTTTTCGCACCCAAGGCCATCTACAGAAACACGAACGCTCCGAAGCTCACAAAAACAAGGTAATGATGACGTCTACCTTTGGCGTGCCGACCACCTCAAATCCGCGTCCTTTCGAATGCACCGACTGCAAAATAGCCTTTCGCATACACGGTCATCTGGCCAAGCATCTACGCTCCAAGACACACGTGCAGAAACTGGAATGCCTGCAAAAACTGCCCTTCGGCACCTATGCCGAAATAGAGCGCGCCGGCATAAGTCTCACCGAAATCGATACCAGCGATTGTGACAACTCGTTAATATCACTAAAACTGCTGGCACAGAAACTCATTGAAAAGGATCCTTCAAAACTTAGCAGCTACACTACACCATCCGGCATGACGGCGCTCAATGATGCCAACTCCAACGCCGGCATGGCGTCACACGATAGCGCCTCAGAAGATGGCTTTAGTGCGGCGGCTAGCGCAGCAGCTACAGCAATTGCCTCACTGGATAATGATAGCGCCACGAATACACCACGTCGAGGCAACTCTTTGTCCGAAGATGAAACAATCACTGCTGGGCTCAATAGTCTGAAGCGACGTCTGCCAGCTGCCGCAGCAGCCAGCAGCTTTAGCAATAGTGAGGAGAGCGACAATCCAGCAGAGGCAGAAAAACGTCCACGCTTAGATTTACCTCTAACCACAACGCTCTCGGCTGCCTCACCAGTGGCTTCTACCATATCGAATGCGTCCAACTGACAGTACGCTTACGGACCACAGCATGGATGAATGCGAAAGTTGCTGCCTTGGCAGCAGACAATCCAATGCGGAATGCATTATGTGCCAAATGTAGAGGGCCAATGCAAGCCGACGCCATACGGCAATGAAAATCGTCAGAGGAATTAAATCTACATACAATATTTTGTGAACAGCTACTTAACAGCTACCACAAAGATGTTTGAGGCTTTGGAAGATGTACGTATAAAATTTTTAATGCTTAAAGGAATGCAAGAAATGTGCACAAGAAGTAAGCTCCGCCGTTTTTTATTTATAACTAAAATAATAACGTAATGCAATGTGTCCTATGTGTGCTATCGTATGCAGCGTACTTATACGTTTTAGGAAATTCTGTTGTAATTTTCCAAAGTTATACAGCAATGTAACGTACAACATTTTAAAAACTCTTGTATTTTTAAAGTTTGGTAGCAGTAAGACGCTGTGATGTACACAAGTTGTGCTACAATTTTTCGTACATAGATTATTATTATTATTAAATTCCAGTATTGAATGATAGGTTATTATTTTTAAATGCCAACCCTGCTAAGTACTCAATCAAAACGTGAACTTTATGGATCATCGCTAATGTTTGAGCAATGGTGCTCTCGGAAACAGCTAGAAGTAAGTTTTATGCACATTTAAATGAATATTTAGTCGAATTTGAAAGAACTTAATGTTTCACCTTTAATTTTTTTTTCATAAATTCTGGAAATAAACTACGTCAAAATCTATATTTATAGATTATGAAACGACATGTTTCCTTGAAACCTTTTGAAATAAAAAATATCTACTTTCTCAAAAATCTCAAAGATTTAATGTTCATGGCACATTGCAGCACAACTTGAGTACATCACAGCTCAAATACCAAATTTTAAAAAACTATAAAATAATGGGTTCAATTTTAATAAAAATCCGTAAATACACGAATCTTTAAAAATTCTATACGGCACATTGCAGCACAACTTCGCCACATCGCAGCACAACTTTTTAATTGCTCTATATCTCACAAAAATCATATCTTTAAAATAATTGTATTTTGCGATATGGCACCTGATAGCACACATCGGGAGTATTGCAGCACATTTTTTTAATTAAAAATTTTCATTTTTATTGCTTACTTTATGCACATGCACAGAGAATCAAATTCATTAAGAGTTTCTAAGCATTTCATTGTGTCATACAGTGGTTAAAACTGCTGAAATTCTTTGTAAACTAATTCAAATAATCTACTTTATATGAATGTAAACAAGTATATATAGTATAACTTTGTATTCTATAATAGATTTTAGTCAAGTAAGAAAATATCCGAAATTACATACATACATATGTTATTATTATATAGCAAACTTTTCAAAGTCTATATAGTATATATCTACACACACACACAAATATCATATTGGTAACTAACCTCTTGAAACCGTTTTATAAAACAAACCCTTTTACAACTTTCTCTGGTAATGAAAACTATTATCACAAAACAAATCACTAATTATAAATTCAAAAAAAAAAACATACCTACATACATATAATATATTTACAACAAGAAACTGAAAAGTGCTGTGAGTCTATCGGCCTAGCCCAATCCAACTCCTAAAAATATGCTAAATTACGTGTTTGTAATAATTAAGCCTAAATTAAAGCATACAGAGTGCATGCATACGTTGCATAATAACATACATATACATATGTATTTATGTACTAACTGCTATGCTTTAATTTTCCATATTAAAATTATTTGTTTTACTATCTAAAGCATTTCTATAAATTAAACTATTATCACGCGGTTCTTCCTGTTTTATTTTTTTAACATTTTTTTATTGTAACATTTCTCTAGTTGAGTTCTTAAATATGAATGAAATATTTTAGTTTTTTTTTATTTTAGCTTAAGCATGAATTGTTTATATTTTTACCAACGAGACAACGAGACTCTAATAGCTGTAATTTAAGTAAAAAAAAAAAATTCAATGAAAATCAACGATTTAAAACAAATTTAGTTAATTCTTTGTTAAGTTTAGCTGTTTTTCTTATACAATTCAATCAAATATAGTATAGAAATTACATATATAATTAAAAATTATTGTACAAATTAACGAAGAAAAATCAAACACACACACACACACACGCATGATATCAACTATTATTAATGCAGTAGCAAAAATTAGTAATATTTTACTGCTAAATGTTCTGCTCTGTATATGTATCTAAATATATTTATATATACTCGTATATATTATAGTATATCATTTAGTTGTATATGACAAGAAAAAAGTGATTACATTATTATACATGTATGAGATGTTTATATTAGAAAATATATATACAAATATATATATATATATATTATAAGAAAATCATAAAGAAATTAAAATATAAAAGATAATTTAAAGAATTTTAAAGTAAATTTGTTTTACTGCCGGTTGCCATGACATACTTAGAACCTAGTCTGGAAGTACACGTATTCCTGAAAAAAAAAAATTATTTTCATAAATTTATTCAAAATTATACAAAAAGAGAGTTTTTTTATGCATACTTACCAAAAATATAGCTGCTCCCAATATAAGCGCTCGCTCCTTAGCAGTCAGTTTAGAATCGCTGAAATATATATTTGTTGTATATTGCGCTTTACTAGCTAGCCACTTGTGATCAATAGATGCACGCAAATCACCACCGGAATGAATCTAAAAATAATACGCAATTAAATCATTAAGTTTTTTTGAAAAGTTAAAGAACTACTAAAATAACAGTACGTCAAAAAGTCCATAGGATGACCCATAGATGGCGTTACTAGATTTTTTTTTTTTAGTACAAAGCTTCAAACGATACATATAAAAATTTGACAACAATCTGACAATTGATTCTTGAGCAACTATTGTTATTGAAAAAAAAATGGAAAAAAGTGAATTTCGAGTTTTGATAAAGCTTTTTGATGAAAAAAAAAATACTGTGGAAACCAAACAATGGCTTGATAAACATTATCCGGACTCTGCTCCATCGAGACAAATGGTAGAAAAGTGGATTGCTGAATCTAAACGTGGTCGTACCAGCACAATTGATGCAGAGCGCAGTGGACGCCCAAATCAGACTGTTATTCCACAAAACATCAAAAAAATCCACAAATTGGTTATGAACGATCGCAAATTGAAGGTGAACGAGCTAGCTGACATTGTAAAGATATCGGATGTTAGTGTTTTTAGCATTTTACACGAACATTTGGGTATGCGAAAGCTATGTGCAAAGTGGATGCCCCGTGAGCTCACAGTCGACCAAAAACAACAACGGATTGATGCTTCAGAGGAGTGTTTGGCGCTGTTAAACCGCAAAAAAATCGAATTCTATCGTCGATATGTGACAATGGATGAAACATGGCTTCACTATTACACACCAGAATCCAAAAGACAGTCAGCTGAGTGAATAGCAGTCGACGAATCGAATCCAAAGCGAGCAAAGACCCAACAGTCGGCTTGTAAGGTGATGGCGTATGTATTTTGGGATGCGAAAGGAATAATATTCATCGACTATCTCCAAAAAGCTACCACCATCAACAGCGACTATTACTGTGAACGATGGCAAAATTGAATGAATTGGGCTTCGAATTGCTTACCCAGCCACCGTATTCTCCAGATTTAGCCTCCAGCGACTTTTTCCTGTTTTCAGATCTCAAGAGAATGCTTGCTGGAAAGAAATTCAAGTCCAATGATGAAGTAATCGCTGAACGCTTGACGAGAAAGAGAAATCGTACTATAAAAGAGGTATCGAAAAATTGGAAAATCCCTATACTCGTTGTATCGCTCTCGAAAACAACTACATATGTTGAATAATATAATCGAGTTTTATCAAAATTTTGATTTTTTTCTTAATTATCCTACGGACTTATTGAATGACCTGTTATCTGTGGAGAATTGAAAATTTTTAAACCTAAGGTGCGTTTCACATTTATGTTATAGCCAGGGCTCGGATTTTGATGTCCTTGGAAATATTTAAAAATTACCTAAAAAAAATGACATAATACCCTAAAAAAAGCATTAAAAATTCCCTAAAAACCCATAAAAATGTCGTAAAAACTAAAACTTATGATATATTTTTAATTGTTAATTATTAAAATAAAATAATAATAAATAAGAAAATAGTTTATTTTAATTATTAAATTTTCAATATATTTCGATTTATCAATATGTATATCGAAATACTTCTTTCTACTTTAGCACTGGCAAAATACGCATATTTAAAAGCTCCAAGTGTCTCCAAATCTTTTTGTCACTTAATATTTTACCTGCATGCCTTCAATTTGTATTCAACACTTTATGGAACTTTCTAAATGCATTCTCACCAGCATTGCCACGCACAACGCTGATCTTTTCTTTTATAATATTAATCAAAGCAATTCCACTTTGCACAGTCAATGATCTTATACTCCAAAGTTTCTACGACTCGTGGTATAGATTGAATATGTCATTTCTTTTAAAAAAATTTTGAAAATTATACCCTTTATTTCATCGTTGAAAAACAATATTTGGGCTTTTCAAAAGGCTTTCAAAAGAATCTACAACATTTTTTATTGTCCCTAAAAATTCCTAAAATCCCTAAAAATGAGAAAAAAATTATTCAATATGTAAAAATCCTGGCTGAAAAAATTACCTTAAACTGTAGAAAATGACCCAAAAAATAGAAATAAATTAAAATGACGAAAAAATGCCCTAAAAACTTTTGGTTTCTGTACCTGGAGATTATGAACGTTGTTTTTGCATCATCAGAAAATGTCTTTGTAAGAGCACAAAACAGTTGACATGTCAACAAAATCTGAGCCTTGTTTATAACCCACCCCAAGACCTATTGATAGTTCCTTATATGAAAACTAAGAAATTAATTTCCCTTTAAAAAATAAAATAAAACTGTAGTAAGTACTTCCCATATGTTACTATACAATGGCAACCTTAAGTTGTGTTACTTTTTGAAATACCATTACATTTTAACGAAACATTTGAGTAGTGAAGTTTAACTAGTGAATTTATCGTTTCATTATAGTAAGTAATTTGAAGTTATTACTAAAAAAAAGAGTGGCATATCTAACCACCTGGTACAACTTTGATCGAAGAAGAAAAAGGGAAAATACGAGTGTGGTCCCAAAAGTACTCGACTTGACAACGAAAACACAATAAATTTGGGAACAAATCGTCGCCTGAGAAATTAAGTGTCGTATGTGGCTTTCGATAGTCTTGAGTATTGATAACACTACACAACAACATGTTTGATGATTAGGTTATGTTTCATGATATTTTTAAAATTTTTAATGACTATTTCAAATCTGTGACTAAAATTCCTGTATCAGTTCTAGTTATAAAAATATGACACTAGGTTTTTTTTAATGATAAAATACTATATATTTAAAGACAATCCGATTTTATTAACCCATTGCTGCCTGCACATAGTTCCCGCTGGCCGATTTTGTTCAAATTCATATATGTTAGCGAGGGATACCTAGAAACATCTGAGACAATGATGGGTTGAAATTTCACCCGTCCGGCATCAGGTGTGCCAAAATTCTGTACATTAAAAGCAAACAGGGCTTATTTTATTATTATTGTCCTAACATTTATTTTTCTTATTTTTATTTACATTTCTTACCATTTAATTTCCTTATCACTGTGTGGCACACTAAAGTGTGTTGTAAAACAAAAATGTGTGACAAATCATGGCATTAGCCCTAAGCATTGCATTTGCCCTAAGCTATCCTAACAAATTTTGGACAAAATGGGAATGATAAACTGATTAATTAGCAGGTAGGAATCTGAATTATGTTAGTAGGTATGATTACATAACTTGAGTGATATCTACATAAATGTTCCTTATTGATATAGACTCGATCCAACATACAACTTTACAACAGCATAGAATATTTCGAATCTATGCCATATATTATACATCAAACTGTCACAGACTCCACTGTCCCAACGGCCTTTTGGACAGACAATTTTTAAAGCATTTCTATCCTGTGAAGACATTAACTAGTTCTGGCTTATGCTCTCAAATACGCATATCAAATACCAAGCTTTCGTATAAATATACAAATTCCAAGGCTTTTCATCCGTATTAATAGTTTGGAGACATAGGCTCTGAAACGTTATTTAGCTACTTTCTTTGGCGATGTAGCCAAAACGGAACTATAATCTAGTACTCCACAACACTGTTAACATCACAAAAAATAGGCCCCAAGGACAAACATCCCTATGAAAATAATTACCTAGTTCAGGCTTATGCTCTTCAATACAATTAACCCACATTATGCATAATCTATATCAGCTTAAGTTATCGTACTAAGAGTCTGGGAATATAGGCTGTGAAATGTTATTTAGTTGCTTTCCTTGACGATGTAACCAAAAAGGAACTATGAAGAAATTATACCACATAGTTAACCCTTTGCCAAATTTTGACCGAAGGGCGTCAAAATTTCAAACTGTGTAGTGCGTTATCAGAATCCAGACCATCAATTTCAAAGAGGAAAAAAACAATTATTTTACACATACCTGTATTAAAGAATCTTTACTATATATTTTTTCTATATAATGGTGCCTTACATAACTTGAATGATGACTTGTCAAAAATACTCCTTAATACAGACAGAAAAATCACCACACAAAATCCATAATAGCGCGAGGCTCCAACAAGAAAAAACAGCACACTTATGTAAAAGTTATTATAAAATGTTTAAAAAACAGCTCTATTAAAAAAAAACTATATTTATATGTACCATAATAAAAAACAACACAATTTTTCACAATTGCCTGTAATTTTGATACACCTAGTGCCGGACCGGTTAAATTTCACCCCCTTCAAGTAAATCGTTTATAAAACACAGATGAATACACGGACTGATACCAAAATTTCACAGAATATAAATTGAAATTCAAACATCTTTTATTTTTTTAGAATTTTAAAATGTTGGGGAATACTCAAAAAATATTTGATGAATTTTTGCCATAGATAAAGCAACTAAATGCGAAAATTTCACAATATGGTTCAAGAAAGAATTGAAGACCCATTCATTATCTCTCACTCCACAAAATTTCAAACAAAAAGCTCCGACCATTTAGTCTTGAAGGCTAAAAGAAAAAATACTTATGAAGCGGTGAAATATCACCCCATCAGGCTTGAATGGGTTAAGTGCTCAAATTAAAAAAATAACTTTATATTATTTGAATTCCTTACTAAAGCTGTAGGCAAAGAGATGTTCTGAATGTTCCAACAATAGTCAGCCATCATATGTGCCTTGATAGCGTTCCTCCATCGTGCTGGAATTGCTCGCCCTGTTCTTCACTTAGATCCCAAGATTGGCGTTAAAATAGTTCAGGTAGTAGTGAAGAAAGTGTAAATTGATGCTCTTGTTAAATCTAACCCTTAAAAAGTGACTCATTAGTTGTTAGACGCGTTGAGAATAGTCAGAACTTTCTTTATTTCCCAAAAAATTTTAAACAAGTCAAACAAACCCATTCTATGCCTTTTTCACAATCTCTGTCATAATATCCGTAAAATTTGATTATTTTACTAATGATGTTATTTGTGGCCCATCAAAAATACCTGCTTTAATCTTTTCTGCACTCAGTTTTGGAAACTTTTTTGATACAAAAAAAAGAAACAATACCCATTTTTGTTAAGACCTTTTACAAGTTGCTCTATAAGCGCTAGTTTTATATGTAACGGAGGAAAAATTATAAAATCCCTTGGTCCTAAAGGTGGGTTTATCACGTTCTGTTTTCCTGGAACAAGCACTTCCCCAGTAGGTCAATCTTTTTTAATCCAACATTGGTTTTTAGCGGTACTATTCTAAAGTAATTTTTTTAATTTCATTGCAGCCATTAAACCAGGTAAATCTTTACAAAATATGAAGACATCTCTTCAGCAAAATATTTCAGGAGATTTGGTTCTCTTGTGCGGTAATAAAAAAATTTTGTTTTTTTTTACTAAGTATCCTTGTTTAAGCTTAGAAGCCAAAAATTCTGATGCAGACGTTGACAGTTTCAGATCTCCAATAATGGTTTTGGCGTTTTCAGGTCACATTCAAAGTCACTAACACTACTGTCAGTTTTCGCCTCAAAATCCATAGGCTCCTCCTGTGAAGCATCAGCTTGAGATTCAGGTAATATCTTAGGGCTAAAAACATGTTTATGTGCCAACCCTATGCAAGGATATTTCCGTTTGGCTCGATTTTTTCGGTCGTTGTGGTTCACGGACTCATTTCAGATCATAACGTTTTCATACTTAAATCTATTCCTTTTCTTACTTGTCCATAAACGTAGAAACTCAAAGCACGTTTTGCATACCTTTGGTACCAACGGGTGACCAATGTAATTTTTGTAAGACTCTCAACGAACGATATCACATTTAAACAGTGTTCTTTAAACATATACTCTCCGCAAATGAAACAAAAATGACTTGAATCATTCACACAGACTCGTCTTGACAATGTTTTATCAAATTATATTAAGAAAATTGAATATTTTTTTAGTTATCAGCAAATTAACTAGAGTGCGGAGATCGATTAAAATAAAATACTTCTCATTAATCGTTCCCTATAAAAAAACTTATTTTCAATACTTCTCACGAACGATAAATAAAGCGAAGCCAGCAGAGCTCAATTGTTCACTAGCAAACAATCGTAAAAAGTGAGTATTTCACGAGTGAGAAGCATTGCGCAGCAGCAGCACAAATATGATTCGGCATAAAATACAATACAGAAATTACATTTTAATCGATTGTGATCGTATCTTGGACTTATGGATTTTTTTATGAATTGTGTTGGTTTCTAGCGCACAAATGAAGGCAAGTTTGATTTAAGGCTTCCAGAAGGAATTAGCCAGCACTTTTTTTTGACACTAAGGTGAACCTCCAAAATTTTTTTTTGTGGAGGTCGCTGAATTTAAATAAGCTTAAAAAAAGTTTTTGACACTAGGGTGGACCCCAAAAATATGTTTTTGTGTGCTGGCTGGTAAGTGCATTACTGGATTTAAGTCTGATGTCAGAATCAAAAAAAAAAATTATTTGGCACTATAAATTTTTTTTAAATTTAGACATGTAATGGGAGTATTAGTGATTGGTGATTTAAATCTGATATCAGAACCTAGAATCTTTTTTATCATTAGGGTGGACCTCTATTTTTAAAAACTTTATTTAGAAGTCCAGCCAAGAATTAAAAAACAAAAATATAAATGCATAAAAATACATATTAATTTTTCATCGCAATATTCTTAAACAGATAATATAGAATTACTTTAACAATATTAATTATATTACTTCATTAAACGGAACTTCAATACGAATCGATCGCAGTTTTCAGCCAATTTAATTCTTGATTCGTTATTCCAATAAGCATGCAAAACTCTTATTTCTCTTATTTCTCTCGCTGTAATGTTTCTACTTTTCTTGACAAGGCATTTTTTACACAATGAGCCAATAAACGTATCAGTCTCACTGACCAATATAAAATTGTTTTCATTTGGAACTAGGCATGTTAACGGGATTGCATTTATACTATATTTCGCACTATATTCCTTGAACTCTGACATCAGATTCAAAATCAGCGACCCCATACAAAAAGCACAGTTGTAGGGTTCACCCTAGTGTCAGACGAAATGTATGTACCTCTGACATTAGAATCGAAATCAGCGATACTGCAAGCACATCTTGAAAGTGTGCATACATTCTAAGGGTCCACCCTATTATTAAACCAAATTGTTTGAATTCTGACATCAAATTTCAAATCAGCGACCCCTTATACTTCAAGCACATGTACAAAAAGTGAAAAAAAAAAGATTTTGGGTCCACCCTTGAGTCACACAAAATTTTTTTTAATTCTGACATTCGATCTTAAAACAGCGACCCCCATGCCAGCATATGTCAAAGCGCAAAACAACATTTTTATTGACCTTCTAGTGTCCAAAATAAATTTTGAGTAAACGTTCGAGATCGATTAAAATACAATTGTTTTCATGATTCGTTCGGTGAAATATTCATTCGCTCAGTATGCCTAAAGATCGCTCACTTTAAACAATTGTTCAAATTGATTTTTTTTCAAACGATTATTGCCGAACGTTCGTTGACATTGTTGTTGTTTTTGAAAAATCGTTGCTTTCAGTTTCTCATGAGAAGTATTTTTAAAATAAAATTCAATCGAAATATTTTTAAAAATGAAAAGTATTGTATTTTAATCGTTTGCGAACGTATTTTTCCGCACACTGAAATTAACACTGTAGAACAGCGAATTTTTAGTGAAAGCTATAGCTCGTAAGCAATCAACCGCAGATTTCACCTCTTTTACCTCTACATTGTTGGCAAATCGTTTACAAATTGATGTTGAATGTGAACCACACCTAAACGTCAAGTTTTTTTCTGCATTTCATTTGACATTTCAGACTAACTCAATTTGAACCATGGAAAGATACATAATCGAGCAACGCGATAAAGTTATTCAGGCTTATTATGAAAATGGGCGTTTAAATCAAAATGCATATCGTGCACTTCGTGATTTTTTCGGTTAATTTAATCGTCCAAATGTGCGTACAATCGGAAAAATCGTGCAAAAATTTGAGGAAACCGGGTCTGTAGGAGATGTGGAAACACCAGTGCATGCTCGTACAGCTCGTACTGCAGAAAATATTGCTGCTGTTCGCGATAGTGTGGCTGAAGAGCCGTCCACCTCAACTCGTCGTTGTGCCCAACAATTGCACGAACAATTGTAACGGCATAGAACCTCACTTATGCCTCGAGTCATCGAAAATTTGGACCATCGGATGGAGGTGTGCCGCCGAGGTGGCGGCGGCCATTTGGCCGATATTTTGTTCCATACATAATTGAAACATTCCAATATTATCATAATAAAAAGAAATGACAATAATTTCCTAAATAATATGTGTTTTATTCAAAACCAACATCGGCCCCTAAAATTTAATCACCCTTTATATATGAATAGGCGTAGGTAAGGCCGTTAAGGACCATTTTCTCCTGTGTTTCTGAACCGATTTTGATGATTTTTTTTTTTAAATGAAGTAGGAAGAAAGTAGTAGGAAGAAAGAGTGCACCGAATAGCTTTTATAGAAAAATGCTAGCTAGCAAAAATATCGAATTTTGACTACTGGCGTTATCTAGTATCAAGAAAACTCGGACGCAGCCGACGCGTGTTCACAAATTTATTTAAAAGTATTGAGGAATATGGTCAAAAACAGCGATCTGGAGGAAAAAGAAAAATTCAAAAATCAAAAGTTATTTCATACCAGTATTACTGTTTCAGTTAAAAAGTAAAAAATATAATTTTCTTCGCTTTTGTTTTACATTAATTGCTCTGGAATAGTAAACGAATAATTTTTCGAAATAAAAGGAACCTTCACTAACTAAGTAGCAGTTACGTCCGCCAAACGTAACTTTTTCGGATCGTAATCGATATCGAATTCGATAGTTATCATCACGAATTAAAGCCTCTGCCCACTTACGGCACGTAACGAAACTACAAAATATAACTACCCTGTGTTCTTATGTATTCATGCACACTAAGTTCCGGTTTCCACTCGTCAAGTCTTGACGGTCAAGTTTTTCAGATTCCCTTTTAAACTTGACGATTCAGTTTACACACATCAAGAGTTGACGATCAAGTCCGAAAGATTAAGAAAGAGTTACACATAAAAAAGATTATGTTTGCAAGTGAAATAGAACAAAAACTTGAAGGTACATTCAAGTCTGTTCCTTCCCCTTTCCTTATGTTCCGTTATCCCACAAACTCGACTTGCTTTCAAGAAAACTTGATGTGTGGAAAAGGGGACAAAAGGCCTAACCAAAATAGACGAAATGAGACGATTGCAAATTGTCGAACGTCTGACGAGTTGAGACGCCAGTTCGGTTCTTACGGAACAAAATGTATGGACAAGCTGTTTCGTTTAGCTTCTTTAAATTACGTTTGTTCATTTTGGGCAACAACATTGAATTGCATTAAAGCGATCATTTTCGTCTCTACTCGTTACGGAGCACTCGTCTTTTTTGGTTGGGCCTTAACCGGCGACGAAACGGCAACGACCGACGAAAAAGCCGGTGGCTATAAAACAAAATAGTTCTGACCTGCTTGTCGTTTCGTTTCGTTACGTGCCGAAAATGGGTAGAGACCTTTATTCGTAAATTTTTCAATGACGGGTGGGTAATGGTGCCCGTCATTTTGTTTGTCTGACATTTAACTACAAACACACATAAGTTGAATCCGCCAAAAACTATCGTCTTTGTTTTATCGTTCAGTGATCACGTCTAGTTTTGTGCCTAAAAAGAACATTTGCGGCACGCATTGCTTTTCCTATTTAATTAAAAGAAAAATGCTGTTAAAAGTCATCCTTTGCTGGTAGAAACTCCATCAATTATATCATGTTTTATGTCTTGCTTTTCCTATTTAATAAAAAGAAAAGGGCTGTTAAAAATCATCCTTTGCTGGTAGAAACTCCATCAACTATAACGTGTGAGACATGGTTTTCTTCAAATTTAAAAGTGGTGATTTTAATGTGAAAGGCAGTGAGCACTCTGGTAGACCACAAAACTGCGAAGACGAGCAATTTCAGGAGTTATCGGATGATGACCCAACTCACACTCAACAGCAATTGACAGAAGCATTACAAATGTCACAAGAAACAATCAGCAGACGTTTATGAGCAATGGGGAAGATCAATAAACTCGGTAAATGGATCCCAAACAATTTGAATGAACGTCAAATGGAAAATCGCATCATCACTTGTGAAATGCTGCTTGTGAACGCCTCGAGAGGAAATCATTTTTGCACCACATTGTGATGGTTGACAAAAAATTGATTTATTTTGAAAATCCAAAGCGGAAAAAAATCGTGCCCTTCAACACCAAGACCAAATCGCTTCGGCAAGAAGACCAGGCTCAGTGTCTGGTGGGGCCACAGCGGTATTGTGTATTATGATCTATTGAAGCGCGGTGACAACCACCACGGCAGAATTATAAGGTAGGGCCGACTTGGAGAATAATGAAGTAGACAGCAGAGAAAATTCCGGCTAGTTTTCAAAATCATCTGTTCATCTCGAGTTTTTTGTGTTCACGTTTCGCAGTTGATTTTAGGTTAGAATTGCTACAAGTTTTCTTGCAAATTTAAGACTTCATCCTCATTTTATAGCTTTTACTAGATTGTTTTTATAACATTTGCACTAAAATTATCACAAATTTAACACACGCGACAGCACAGTTTACAACTTGGAAACATTATATAATTACTTCGTTGGCAATTTCTACGAAATTCGTCGTTTTGACAACTAGCCGGCATTATCATCTTGCACCATTCGTTGACGCGTGAGGGCACTTAGCGATTCGGCCCTATCTTATAATTCTGCCATGACAACCACCTATTTCCTCACGAGTGTTGACCAAAGAATGTCAAAATGAGCCGTGTGTGCGAAGAAAGAAGAAAAAGTGAAAAGGAAGTGAAAATGTATGTATTGAAAAACAAACTTAATACACATTGTGGCTGTTAAACTATATTTTTTTATCTTTTTTGCTGTTTCTTTATTCTCTCTCTTCGTTGCTGTTTTTGACAGATGTTGGTCGACAAAAGAACTGTCAGTCCTACCTTAAAATTATTATATCATGGCGTGGACGAGGTAATTTCACTTCGCCTTTTGTTTTTTATTACTTTTACTTCCTATAGCTACCTAAAGGCGAATTTGCACATTTCACTCGAAATGATGAAAGTGAACGTTGAGTGATGACAGTGAATCAATTTTTAATTTATATTATTCAAAATGTAAATTTAAAATAAGATGGATGATTCGATGTTAAATGTGTTAAATTTATTCGTTGGTTGATTTATTTTATTGACTTTTAAAAAAATAATAGAAATGCCGTATAAAAGAATAAAAACCCGAATTAAAATAATAATTCCAGTATTATTGAGTTTCACTACGGATGACACATACAGGCGAATTTACACATTTCACTCAACACGATGACGGTGAACGTTGAATGATGACAGTGAATAAATTTTTGATTTGACAATGATGATTCGATGTTGAATGTCAAAATTTATTAGTTGGTTGATTTTATTGACGTTTATGACGTTTATGACGTTTAAAAAAATAATAGCAATGCCGTCCAAAATAATAAAAAACGAAAGTAAAATAATAGTTCCAAGATTGTTGCTAAAACTACAAAAATAAATAGAAGAAAACATATGTACGATTTGCTTTCACTTTCATCTAAAGTATGAAATACTTCTACTCTTTCACTTTTCAACGCGGAAAACAATCATCTTCATTTTAAAGATGAAACTCAATTTACACTTTTGAAATCGGGTGATTTATCCAAAGTGAACAATGATAGTGAATCGTGTAAATTCGCCTTAAGCTATATTTTCACCAGCCAACTACATATTGAATAAGTTTTATGTTAAATTATATAGGTTGCTTAGGCTTCATATACTTAGGCAAAAATACCTATGTTTTTTGCCGTTCAGGATATAAATAACAATCAATCCATAAAATCAAGCGAGCCCTCTTTTACATTTACTTACTTAATGTATCTTAAACATCACACCATACTCACTTTAAAGAAAGATTCCTTAGGCAAACAAAAACAGCAGAACCCGGTGTTGTTAGGCCCTTCAACACAGAATAGAGGTTGCCCCGTGTTACTATCCTCAATGTAAAATTCCGGTGTAAAAATAGTCGGTGACTGTACAATACGTCCCAAAAGATTACCGGGTGGTATCCAGACTTCAAGATTTTTCGGCTGACAGCAGAGAAAACCCAAACGTAGCTTCTTGCGAAACACCAAAGCCTCCTGATGTGTTTTATCGAGCAAATGCATCTGAAAGGGGCGTGAGGCACCCCATATAAGCCTATGATTTTGTGTAGAACTTTCAGTTGCGGCAAATATGGCTTCACCCAGCGGCGAGCGGATAACATAGCGATTCTCCGATGAAACCGACGTAAGTGCTGGGCAGATTAAAATGTAAACAGCTAATGAAAAGAGAAATCAGAAAAGTGCTATTAAATACTTACACTCATTTAATTCAAAAGTTTGTTCAATGTGTACAGAAGGCAAATCGGCTAGAAAATCATAACCAGCTAAAGGTATAAAGGTGCGGCTTCTAGAAACATTCTGAGCTACCGTAGTTATCGGCAATGGAATACGTTGCTGTACTGTAAATAATGTAAGTTTTGCTGTATTTATGGGAATGTTCAAAGTTGAAGGCTACAAACCTGACTGAGATTGTGGTCTTGGTTGTGAGGTTATGCCGGTTGGCCCATCAAAAACTGCATACATAAAAAAAAACCAATAATTATTATATTATCAAATATTTTTAGTGCTATATTCAAACAATGGCATATACAAAATAATAAAAAAAAGTACCCAATCGTAATCATAACAAATCACTTCGATAAGATATCGTTCAAATAATAAAAATAGAAAAAAAAACGCTAAGATAGCAATAACAATATCTCGCAATATAACTAAAACACAGGCTTTTTGTTATCCCTTTACAAACATACAGTCACGGAATATTGAAAATATTTTATTACATTACAAGTTGAAGTGATATCTTCGCTCTTAATCACAGTTATAAAAATTTAGTTTTTGTCAAGAATGAATACAGCATTATAGAATCAATTCTGAGCCTGGAGTTAAGACTATTTTATGAAAGTTTTAGTTGCTCTGACCAGAATAAAAAAAGAGCTAAATTAAATTCATATTTATATTTTTTTAATGGTTTCTATTTGAATAGACCCTGATTTATTATTAATAAATTTTTATGAACATATGTATGTATGTACCGAATCAGCCAAAATTCTGAGCGTCTCAAAGAACTCCGTTAATGTGGAAAATCCTCAAAAACCAAACCCTCACATACTTCACTGTATTATGAAATGTAACCTATCACATTTATCAAAAGTAGTTTCGCTGATAACAAAGTTTACGACGCTTTAGTTTTTTCAACACATTTTCATTTAAGAACTTTTTCATATACTCGCTTCTTTTATCACTTTTGTGATAAAACTTTTAGTAATTAATAAAAATATTATGCTATACATATCACTTATTTATTTTAAATCTAAATTGAGTCATCCATTTAAATTGTAAGGTAGTAACTGTAACATTTTTTTAAATTTAAATTTACCCGTTGGTTCTAATTGTGTCTGCTGTGCCACACGAATTTCACTGTCAAAATGTAGACTTCGTACAGGATCATTTTGTAACATTATTCGAAATTTTATCAATGACAATATCACACTTATAAAACATACACTAACGAATAAACGTTTTTGTAAATGCCTTAGACCGAAAACAACTGTATTTAGGAAGCTCAGCTATCGAACTGATAAGAAATATCGCTGAGATACCAAAAATAAGCGCCTTTTTCACGATTTCTCTTATATTTCAACGACTATTATTTCAATGTACAAATGTTTAATGAAAGTTTTGATAAGTTCAGAACGTAAGAAGGTTCATTGTAATCAGGTAAAATGTAAAATTGGTAAACGGAAAATAATACAAAGCAACTTAGAGACTCAATTAAGTTGAATACTCTAACAAATAATTGTTGGACTTTGAGTGTGATATTATTTGTTTCATACTGATTGTTAGAAAATTAACTTCTTATTTGTATAGTACTTCCAAAGTACTTCTTTTATTCAAACTGTTAAATTTTTATTGTTACTGTGGCGGCCGTGGCGTAGTGTGTAGAGTGTGTGGCTCATACGCCAGAGAACCCAGGTTTGAATCCCACATCTGACACAGAAAGTTTTTTCAATTGAATTAATTTTTCTGTTCGGCCGTCACCTCTCTGCAGACAAAGGCAAACCTCAGAGAGTAAAAACTGCCATGAAAAGCTTCTTGAGAACATAATTCGTTCGGAGTCGGCATAAAAAATGTAGGTCCAGTTTTCGATCATTTGTGTTCAAACATTTTACAAAACACACAACACAATTGATCACAAGAAGCTCGGTCAAAGTCCCTTTTAAGTGCTAAAATGGCCATTTCGTTTTTTTTTTTTTTCCTTAAATTTTTATTTCATACAGAAGAAACCTGCATTAATAGCATCTACAAAAACTTGATTTTGTACAAAATCTACAATATACTGGCAATATTTTAAACTTTTTGAGTAAATAACTCAAGCAACCTTCGTGATTTATTTTTATTAGAATACTAGGTGGTAAATAAAAATACAATATGGTACTTTTCCTCGATTCTTTATTAACTTGAAATGTTTTAATAATAAAGGAAATAAATATAGGTATGTGCAAAACCGAAACTTGACCCATTTTTTTTTTATACTAATATCGCCTGTGGTCGAAATTCGATCATATAAAAATTTAATTTTTTTTTTTTAAAGTTTTTTTTTTAATCTTTTGGCAAAGTAAAAAACATTAAATTTAAAAATATTTTTAGGCAAGACAATGCACTTGGGAAATTTTACCTTATTTTGTGGTCAAAATCATATTATCATCACTTGGTCCAGCTCTTGAACAGGTTTGAAGTAGTAAGCTTGCCATACAAAAATGAGCTTGCCACGCCCACTTTTTTTTAGGTAAAGACCTAGAGTTCAATAAAATTTCTTTTGAGTTTTTGATATAATATATTTATTATTCGTTTTATAACAAATTTGCAATAAATTGCAAACAGTATTGTTTTTTAGTGAAGTTATATTCCAAAAGATATGCCAAAACTTCTTCGGAGGATAGCGGAATCAGAGACGTTTTACTTGTTATTAGTTTTCTTATCTAAGTAGCTCTTGTTGGAGTTTGTGTCGTCTCTTTCAATATAACAGTTAAGTCAAGCTACCTGTGTTTACGAGCTGCTGTAGTTCCTGCACGTATTATCAAATCAGTTTCAAACCTACACCCCTGTTATGAATTCATACGCTTGCATTCTGTTATGCGGTATTATGAACTTACGTTTGTCGTATTAAATTCGACAGTAAGCGTTAACGTTTATCGAAAAAAATGGTATTGCAAAACGATACGTATCGGATCAGCGGTTATATTTCATGCGGCTGAATATTCTTGTCCGATAGTTGAAATAAATTTTAACTTATTCATCTTTTTCGAAATATTCAAGTATTAAAGTGATCGAAATGAGTTTTTGAACAGATTTTGAAGAAAATTAATATGTTTTCAGGCCAAGTGTTTTGAGCTCGAAAACTCAACTGGAGCGTCTTGCCACTTTAATCTGGCCCAAAGCTCTGGCTAAAAACAGATGGGAAAAAATCGATCAGAAATTAAATTCATGTGAACCACCAGTTCCAAAGGATTGGAAGCATCCCTCAAATGCCTTATTTCTACAGGCTCTATGCATGTCTTATCGCTTTCACCACCAATATAGAACACAAAAGATGTCAAAAACATGTTCAAATATTTTATAATTTCAGCTGTTTTTTCTCGAATCCACAGTAATATGTGAACAAAAATCACTGTCATTCACAATAGTATATCTATCGGGCGTATGAAAACAATAATACAAAAGCTTGATTTTTACGATACGCTTGCAAGCGTCTATCGTGTATCGTATGAAAATTGATAATAGGGGTGTTAGCTTCCATGGATAATTCCTCTGCATCTCGTCTTTTTGTTCTGCTTCATTCCTCGCAAAAGGGCAACTAGTGTCGTCTAACTTTCGACGTGCTTGGCGTGGACTGCAGGTCAACTATTTTTATGAATACTTCATCTTTACGCCATTCAGCATTTTGATCTCAAGATCTATCAACTCTTCTATGAGATTTTGTCATTTTAGAAGCAAGTTTTGACAAAACATTCGAGATTTATCTTCCAAATACTTGTTTAATTTACTTTACAAGTAATCCTTTTCAATAATTCCGAGTTAGTAGTTGAAAAGTTCACAGTTCATTCGTTTCGCCAAATTTGATATAACTCATGAGTTGGTACTCAGTAGTTACCTAAGAAAAATATTTTTTTTTAATGTCGTACAAAATAGCAGTATAAGATGTTGTGGCAATAACACATAAATTATTGCTTCAACGATTTATGGTGAGCTATTCTTTAACACTTTTAAACTATTTTTTGTAAACTCTCAATAAAGTTATGTTTTACAGAATAATGTTAATTGGTTGAATATTTATCAATAAGTTTTACAGAATAATTTTATTTGATAAATATTTAACCAACAATCACTATTTCGTTACATTTTTGAGTTTAGAAAAGTAGCAGTTAAATTTTGAAAGCCACCCGTTTGAACACGATACTCAAATAAAAATTAAAAAAAAAATTATTGGTAGGTGATTGCGAAGCAACATGTTGGAGAGTTGCCATAGCAGCGGTAAAGCACTTTATTTGAAAACAGAGTTTGCACTTGCTTGCTTTGGAGAATTCGCTGTAAGATAACACCGAAAATAAAAAATTTTACGCAAGTTGAAAAAGTTAGATTTGGCCTCAGAATAGGGTTAAATTTCCTATGGTGCAATTAATGAAATTAAAATGAATTGTTATTGAAAAAGTTAATAGGCATGAATGCATGATGAGCTGTTGTTTATGTTCTGCATTGGTAACAATAAATCAAATTTGAAATTGTAATTCAAATAAAATTTTTATTTTTAATTGCATTGAAACAAAATTCGATACAAAATTAACATTATAATTTTGTATATATGTGGTTTTCCATTAAAATTTGGCATTGCTTTTACTTTCCTAATGATTTCGCCACAAGTTCACTCGCTCAGAAGAAAGCACATATGAGCGGCAAACTAAAAATAAAATATGAGTCAATGGTTTTACGGATCTTCAATATTTATATATTCCGGTTTACCCTTGTCAATACAAAAACAATAAAGCAGCTGGTGCTGACGGCCTGTCAGCTGAATTGTTTAAAACCGGCGGCAATGAATTGATAAGGCGCCTTGATAAGCATTAGCTCATCAGCAAAATATACCGAAAAAGGTTTCAGACAAGGCAATCCACTGTCTTGCGATCTCTTCAACATAATCATGGAGGGGATCGTACGAAAGGCTGGTGTGCATCGTAATAACACCATTTTCTATAAAGGTGTCCAGCTCCTTGCGTACGCTGATGATATTGATATTGTTGGCAGAACCAAGAGAGATGTTACCGCTGCTTTCGCCGCTATCGAAAAGCAATCAGCCAAAGTGGGTTTGACGATAAATGAGAGTAAAACAAAGTATATGCTGTCTACAAACAAGGGAGCGCGGCGTTTAGACTCCCACGTTTCATCCGGCAACTATAACTTTGAAGTAGTCAAAGAGTTTGTATACCTTGGCACCGCCATTAATACCAACAACGAAATCAGCCTGGAGATAAAGCAAAGAACAATAATTGCTAATAGGTGCCACTACGGGCTCAGTAAGCAACTAAGTTCCAGAGCCCTCTCTCGATCGACAAAACTAACACTCTACAAGACGCTCGTTCTACCTGTGCTGCTTTATGGCGCTGAGGCATGGGTAGTTTTGCCAACTGACGCAGCCGCTCTGGGGGTGTTCGAGAGAAAAGTTCTTCGCAAAATTTTCGGTCCTGTTCGAGTCGGCGATGAACCACGAGCTGTTTGAGCTCTACGAAGACATTGACGTAGTTCGGCGTATAACTGTGCAGCGACTACGCTGGCTGGGTCATGTCATGTTGGGTCATCGTATGGACGACGAAGCTCCAGCGAAAAAGGTGCTCGAGGCGAGGGACGCAGGTCAACGACGACGAGGGAGACCATGCCTCCGATGGATGGACCAGGTTGAGGAAGCCCTAACCATACTTGGTGTATCAGATTGGAGAAGGCGCGCGCAAAGCAGAGGCGCCTGGCGAGAACTGATGAGGTAAGCCGAAACCCGGACACGGGTTGTTACGGCCACCTAAGTAAGTTAGTAAGGTTTACCCTTGTCAAGAACTGACGGTCAAGTCTAATATTCGTGGGCGAGAGAATCGTAACTCTAATTACGAGAAATTAAAAACACGGAAAAAAATTGTTCCTAATTGTTTCACCTACGTCTATTTAAAGGGTGTTTTGTTTTAGAGGTATAGAATTTCCTAAGGAGTAAAGTAAACACATGTGTTTGACATTTTTGTTCAGTATGCTTTGGCAATTGACCATGCAAAGACTTATACCGGATGAACGTTTAATTTATTTAAAAAATCGCGTGCTGTGCAAGAAACTTACAGAGCATTTTTACCATGAAATCATCTTCAGCAATGAAGCACATTTCTGGCTTAACGGGTACATAAATAACCAAAATTGCCGAATTTGCAGTGATAACAATCCTGAAGAGACTCTCCAGGCTACCTTTACTTCCAAAAAAGGTTACTGTCTTGTGTGGTTTGCATGCCGAAGGCATCATTAGTCCATACTTTTTCAAAATTGAAGATGGAGCCAACGTTACTGTCAATGGTAAGCGCTACAGAAAAATGATTCGCAGCTTTTTGATTTAATACGTCAATGGTCTAAATGCTAAATGGTTCCAGCAGTGCGGTGCAACAAGCCATACAGTGTGTGAAGACAACACTTTACCGGGACGAACATTTGGTAACCAAATCATATCAAGAAATGATGCCTGTCAATTAGACAGTCCGTTAGACTAGACACGTCGAACCAACATTCGGCGCGCTATAAGCGAGATAAGGCCTGCTATACTGGAAAAAGTGCTGCAAAATTGGGCCGACAGGATGGTCTTCATAAAACGCAGTTGCGGTGCGCATATGCTCGGAATATCGTCAAAATACCAAATGTCATACAATTTGCAAACTAATAAAGCGAAAATCTTGGCCAACTCATTAGTTGTTCTATGTTTAATTTGAAAAAAAAGCTATATACCTTTAAAAAAAGGACACTTTATATAGACTATGATGCCACAGTGTTTTTTTTATCAATAAACAGCGTTCACACATTTTTTTCCCTCAAACAAAAACTTTTAAACGCCATTCAAACGATCACGTTGTAACATTAGCCTTTAAGACAATGCATGTCAAATGAAATAAAAAACATTTTTTGCTTTTGTTTTGCAGCACAGCACTGCATTTAAATGTATCTCTCTTTTTGACTTGCGCGCGGCTCATCTGTTTTTTATGTTGTGTTATGCTGGCTGAGCGGAAAAAGAGGAGAGTAGAGAACAACATGGAGTTTATTGAAATTTTCGCTATAATGAATCAACTCTATAGGAATTTTATTTGAATATTATTGAGTGATAGTAGGAATATGTGTTGGTTAGCAGAGTATACTTCTTTATAGTAACCCTGTAGGAAAATCAACTAATTTAAAAGTAGTTGAAAAAGTAGTTTTTTGTCAACCACAACTAGTTGAAATTCTGACTTTTTTTCCATAGAACGAACTAACATATTTTGTATGGTGATGTCCGCTAAATAAGTCAATTGACTTTCGTCTGGATATATTTTCAACTACTTGTTAAATTAGTTAAATTTGAATTATTTTTTACTACTTTAACATAAATCAACTGAAAACTAGTTAATATTTCACTTAATGAAGATGAATATAAAAGCACAAAAATTTTAAATTTCTATACATCAAAGAGATAATTTATTTGGCTGTGTATATATTAAAAATATATTCATAAATTCATTACGTGAATGCAGTTTACGGAAGCAGTTTCCAAAAACGGGCACGCCACCGCCAATTGATCGGAATTGTGTGGATACTGCGCCTGTTATTTAACACAAGACAGCATTTTGATGCTTCATTTCAAAATATGAGGTAAACCATCAATCATGGTCGATGGACACACCGATATTTTGCTTAGTGCTTATTTTAAGTGTCAAACGCAATGAAGTAATGGAGCAGACTCGACGCTGCGTAGGGAAAGGCGTGCGTCTTTACTACTGAAGTAATGAGGTGTTGGCTGAATGGTTAAGCAATGCATCAATTTCCGCACAAAGTCCAAATTGTCCAATGTTTGCTAAACACTACCAGTTTGTAATTTAATATAATATAATTAATATAATTCAAAGTAGTTTATCAACCACTTGTTTTTAAGTAGTATTTTAATTACTTCATAAATAATGCAATAAAAACTTTTTAGAATTGAAGTGGATGCCGCCTTAATATAATTCAAAGTTGTTCATATACTAGTTTATTTTAAATTAGTTTTTTAATCAGTTGTTTTTAAAAACAAGCTAGTTTGTTTCTATAGGGGATTTTAAAACATATTAACTCCTACTATAGTTTTTTTAATACAACAAACTTTTTTATTTTTTGAGATATGTTTATGTTTTTGGTGTCATTGAAAAGAAAATTGAATACGTTACAAAATTGATCAAAGAAAAAAATTTCATTTGTTACGCGAAATTCTGAGAAATTTGCACTCGAAGTTGAAATTTTGTAATTTTAACCGATTGATTTCATCTTCGGTTCGGTGTTATGCTGGCTGAGCGGAAAAAGAGGAGAGTAGAGAATAACATGGAGTTTATTGAAATTTTCGCAACACAAACCCGTGGAAAGAAAACAATCAAGTTCTTTTCCTTCGTTGAGGCGTGCGCTCAAATAAGGATGATGAAAAAAATGTTGCCTTGATGCGGATCGTGGCCAATCTTTCGTTCACAGGTGTGAACCGGGAAACAAGGTGGCGTAGTTTCCAGCTAACAACGAATCCACATCCGAATTCGCGCTTCTCCGCATGGCAGCTGTAGTAGATATCGCAGTGTGCTTTTTTTACAGCAGCTTTTTTACAGCTTTTTATCGCATTTCCTGGATGGTGTTGATGTCAGCATTTTTTTTTTGAGGGCTTAAGCCAGTTGGATAGTGGCACCTTCCTTATAAAGGGTCCGGACATTCCAGGTTCATATCCGTAAATCATTATCCTTTTTTCGTTTGCGGTGGTCGTCAACGTAGTTGGAGTTCTTATCCGAGACTGCTTTGGTTTTCATAGGGCAGTAGTAAGTGGTGGGACCCAAGCCCTGCACACATCCCATGTTTAAAAAATTTTTGTATTGCGTTAATAGCTATGGTAACAAAAAAAAAATTAGGTTGCTGTAATGGTTATGGGCAACCAAAAAAAGATTTTTGTTGCGACAACAGTTATGGACAACCAAAAAAACATTTTTGTTGCGATAATGGTTATAAGCAACCAGTACCATAAAGGTTGATAAATTACAATTATCTGGAGATTTATTCTAAAATTGGTCATAACGGTTATGTCCCTGACTTTTACCCATTCAGCAACGACCAACACACAGCTCACAACTAAGATATATACCAACCAAGAAAATATCACTCGATCGGTATTGACGTATATAAAATGGGACTAAATTAATAGGCAAAGAAAGGCTTCATGCCAAATGTATGTGCATAAACCAATTTTGATAGTTAACAGACGCAAGCGCACCTATTTAGCTGTTATGGCCTGATTAGCCAAATATAGATCTATGTAACACAGCCATTGCTTTTGTCACATACAAATCTACCGAACGCGTATGTGTATCTAATTAGCCGAAACGTAACGCGACGTAGAAGTCTGTTTTGATCACAAGTCAGAATTTTGATTTTTGTGTTATGTCGACTGACATTTCCGCATACAATGTGCTTTTCGTAAGTTTGTTAGCATTGGTAGCATAATCAACAACATAATAAACAAGCTGAATGTGACGTTTACAAAAAACTGTAGAAAAGTAAATGGTGAGAAGTGTAGCAAAGGAATTTTGTGAGAGGTAAAAAATTGCTCACACCTTATTTAATATCAACAAGAATGTAAAGAAAGCGACTAGTTCTATACATAAGGCCTTAAGTCTCCAATTTTGCACACGATTCATTTATCGAAACGTGGCAGCTCTATCAGAATAAGAAAATCTTGAAACTTTGACAGTTCTGACATTTCGTTGAAGTTTGCATAAATAAAATTGCAAGTAAAAAAACCAAAAAGTAAAAGGTAAAAACAACACATTTTCCTGAGCAGACGCAATCCAATATTTTGTGAAAGAACGGGAAAAAACAGAAGTTAAAGGTGTGAAAAGTGAAGAACTGTAAGTAGAGGGAGGGATTTTGTTTGTTTTCATTTTCCTCAATTTCCTTTGTTTTCGTGCATTGTCGGCATTTCCATTTCTTTATGTGGCATAGTCAGGTACTCCAAAGGATGAAAAAGCAGTTTGTCTACTGCACTTAGCATAGGAAATTGCACAAATTGATTTGGATTTCAAATTTTTTTAATTGTGCACTAAAATAACTAACGTGAACAGAACACTTTAACTATTTTGCTTAAAACAGTGAATTAGTACTTAAAATATTGAAAGTTAAATTAAACAATTCTCGTCTTTTTTTTTGCATTTTTACTCGGTTCAATTGTCATCACCTCGTTTATATTCTCGCATATTTTCCTGAAATTTTCCTTTCGGGGGATGATTGTCGAAAATACGTTCAATTAAATTTTCCCTAAAAGAAAATCTATAAACTTGGTTTTTGTTGTTGTCGTCAGAGCGCAATCGTTTCAATAAACTTATCAGCGACAGGCGCTTGGATTTCAGTTAAGGAATTACGGCCTTGTGTGTCATGTCTTTGGAAGATCCTTTCTTTGTTGTTAAAGAGTGCGTTTTGTGTTAATAATTAACTGATAATTTGATTAAAATTTCTATTTTTCGTTTCCGATAAAAACAAAAATAATAGCGAAGTGTTTAAAGCTTTGAATAAAACGCGTGGCCTCTACCTGCGTTGGCGAGAATTGGGAGACAATAGCGGTGGCGCTGAGATTGACTGGACCACAACTGAGCTCAGGAACTCACTGCGTAGTATCGAGTGGGACTTAGAAGATTTGGAGGATACGATCAATATCCTTTTGTAAAAATATAGATGCAAGTCATTGCAGTTATTGCAAATTCAATTTTTTTGAAACTACTTAAAATTGTGGAAAATCAATTTTAGCTTTTATCATTTGGCTTATCCTTCTGGCATTTCTCTTTTAGCCACATTTCGTTGTGGTTTTTTTTTATATACTTGAATGAATGGTTTTTAACAAGTTATAAAACATTGCGAAAAGTTATTTCCGAGTGTTAATTAGGAACATATGTTTTTAATTAAAACCAATCAGTGACTAAGTGCTTTAAATGCTATAATACTTTGAGAAATAGTAAGATAGAAATTAAAAAAGCAGCAACATACATTGTTGCTTCAATGAAATTGGCATCAAAACTATAATGAATCAACTCTATAGGAATTTTATTTGAATATTATTGAGTGATAGTAGGAATATGTGTTGGTTAGCAGAGTATACTTCTTTATAGTGATTTTAAAACATATAAACTCCTACTATAATTTTTTGAATACAACAAACTTTTTTATTTTTTGAGATATGTTTATGTTTTTGGTGTCATTGAAAAGAAAATTGAATGCATTACAAAATTGATAAAAAAAAAAATTTCATTTGTTACGCGAAATTCTGAGAAATTTGCACTCGAAGTTGAATTTTTGTAATTTTAACCGATTGATTTCATCTTCGGTTGATTTCATCTTAACCATCGGTTAAGTCGGTGGAGTTTGTTGATGTACCGTTGGAAAGGTGATTTTATTGCCTTTGCAATGAGTTATCAGAATAAGTTTTCTGTATGTTAGTTTTCCTGCTAGAAATAATAATAACGTGAATCAAAGTCTTAAAATATTAATTAAACTTTTAGCTTCTAAGAATGTGAAAATGGACCCCACTCTCCTCCTTCCATACGATTTTTTGCTGGGCTCGACATAACCTTTCACCTCCGTAAATATTGCACTCATTTGCGGGACACTGTATATTAAGGCCGGCGATACATTTAGAGGAGTAAAAAAGAGTGCTATTCAGGTGATGGTTTTTATAAGAAAAAATTTGTTTAGAGTTTTAAAAATTTCAAATTTGGTTAAATATACATTTATGTTAAAAAAAAAATTTTTTTTCAAAAAGAAAGATGGCGCTGGCTACAACGTTTGCTGCAAAAGACCTCTTTTTCGCACTGCGCGCACTCTGCTGGCTCCTAGGTTGACCCGATAAAATTTTATTCTTAATTTTAAAACGTAATGAAAGTATCTTCTATCTTAATTCTTATGATGAACTACTAAAAAACTTCCTAAGGGTACCTTAACTCTAAACAAAAATCCCTTTTTTAATTAACACGCATAGTTGAAAAGAATCCAAATAAATTTCGTATCGATAATAGAGAACTTGCAAGCCGCAGACACTTCATCGACAACACTCGCGATGAGGTCAAACAGATGAAAGAAAAGATGAGCCTGAATCGGAATCGGGACAGAGATATTACAGCACATCAGCCACTACTCGACGAACACAATCATCAGCATCATCACCATTCAAGCAACGATAAAACGCATCTTGTCGATTGCAACGGCACCGGCAGCACCAACAACAACAATTCTTGTGGGCTTCTACAACAGAATTCATTGATTAACAGTGGTAGCGGTGTGGCCAGTACAATTGCAGGAACAATGGCAGCAGCATCTGCGCGGCATAGTGGCACAAAATACTCTAAATTGGAAAATGCTCTCGACAGTCCGGGACACTATGGCGCAGCTTCATTAGACAGTCCGGGGCATCGTTTTGTCGGCGAAACTGTATCGATACAACAACGAATGATACAAGGCCAAGATGAGCAGCTAGATATGATCAGTGATTCCATTGGAACCCTAAAGACTGTGTCTCGCCAAATTGGTGTTGAATTAGATGAACAGGCGGTGTAAGTTACTCAAAAATAATATCAAGTCTAATGCTTTAAATTCTTTTTTATTACTTTAACAGCATGTTGGACGATTTTGGCACAGAATTCGATACAACTGAATCGAAATTGGATTCGACAATGAAAAAAGTTGCCAAAGTACTGCATATGAATAACGGTATATGTGCTTAACTTTATTTAAACCCCCTAACCTAAGTTTAACGACTTCATCTATATTTCAGATAAACGGCAATGGCTTGCAATTTTAATACTTTCAACGCTTTTATTAATTGTGATAATTTTATTAATTATTTTGTAAACTTTGTTTTAAGGATAGAACAAGAGATATTTATTTCGTCTGTGCAATTGTTTAGAAAAGTTAAAATATAACATAATTGCTTTATTTTTTAATTGTATCTCATAATTATAGATTTATAATTTTAAAAATAAATCATAAAAATTAAATTATCAATGATGATAAAGTCCAACTAGCATTTCAGGCAACTAATAACAACTAGTGTAAATAATTAAATATATTTTCAATCCACAGCATCGAGTGTGTTTAAAAATTATCATTTTATATCCACTATATATCAATTTCTATAAAAGTCCAAGTAATAATTTAGTTAACTCTATATAATCATGAAATCTACAAATGTCAGCATATGTATGAAAATATGTAAATCTTAAGAGTTCAAAACAAAAAACTTTATAATATAAATATGGGACGAAGCGAAACATGAATGGAGCAGTGAAGCAAACAAAAAAAATAAGAAAATATATATTTTAAGTCTCTTCGTTATTATTAAACATAAAGAAATATAGTGGAAAAAATATATAATGGAAATGTAACTTATATAAAGATTTGATTGAAAAAAAAACAAATATATATATATACAGCAAAATAAACGAATTTAATTAATTTACTTGTATCAAAAAAAAAACAAATCAATATACTCTGATTGAAAATAGTTTCGAATAGGCTTCGAATTCAATAATAAATAGTAAAAATACTACATTTTATATTTTACCCAAGGTGATTAGCTAAACATTTTTTATATGCATACAACAAACTTTGCCTAGAAACGTTTTCACAGAAAGTTGAGTTTTATCGAAAAATTTTCACAAACTTAGACACATTATTTCATAGTTATTTTGACTTAAAAATATTCCTTTAAAAAACAAAATAATTGGCTATTTTTCAGCCCTCGGACTTTAGTCGAGCGAGATTCTATTGATCAATTTCCATTTAAGCTGTTCTAAATCATGCATTTTAGTGCCAGTCACTCAAGTGTTTATTTTTAGTCTTATTTTAGCTTCGATCGATTTTTTAGCTTATAGATTTGTAGAAAAGGAGCAATTAGGTGAAGCATGCGTAGGATGTTCTGTGTCGAAGAGATGTAGAAACATGTGCTATTGAATCTGAAGCAAGTGATATGCTATAACCTCAGTAAAATCATGTTGATAACTTTAAAGTAATAAATATTGCTGTATTTTTCATATCATTTGATTAAAAATAAAGCGAAAATCGCGCAAGTTTTTAAAAAGTTTTCACCTGCGGAGCTTTTTTTATTCACAGTAATGATAGTGACAACTTAATCACAACCAAGGTATATTTAGCAAGGTAGTGTCGTCTCGAAGCGGTGGGTACCGCAGCTGTCAAACACATAGAATATTATAATTTGCAAATTGTTTTGCTTTTATTCGTAAAAAACTGGTTTTGACAGGTGTGGTACCCAGCACAAGAGAGAATTTTAACTACTAACACTTCCTTGTTTTATTCTACCATGATTAAAACCTTATTTTAACAAATAATTTAGATTTTTTTCTCCCTTAAATTTCGACTATCAGTTACACACATAAAAAGATGAAAATTTTTAAAAAAAATCGTGCGTTCTGTGTACAAAAGCAGTTATATCTTCTAAAGTAATGCATGGATTTTTATGGTCAATAGCTCGTTGAAAATGTAATAGCATAACTTTTCTTTCCTAACATTTGACGCCTTTTACTTCAAAGTTACTTAAGAGCAGTCTAAATGTTTTCCCCATTGACTTTTTAGCTCCAAATACACATTTTGAAGAAAAAAAATAAAAAAATCCATTTACACTCATCTTCAATTGTTCCGATTTATGAACGACAAAACTTCAAATGCGTTTCTTTTGAAATTACATTTTTACAATGGCAGACAGCATAATTCTAGTTATATTTAACCAACATTGAAAAAATTTAAATATATAAACTAGAGACCAAACATTTTTTAAAACTTTTTTAGCTGAGAAAATCCAACTTTCTCGAAAAGTTTTTTAAATCGTCGTCATTCCCCCATTTGGACATATTTTTACTGGGCTTCCAAGACATTCCTTGTGCTTTCAGCCTTTCAGATCGGATGTTCCTAACCTGACAGGGTTTTTTACCTTGATTTTGACAGCCTCAGAACCAAACCGACCATAACGGAATACAAAATAAAAAATGTTTCTTCAGATATTACCTTGTTAATAATACTATTCAAACGCGTTCATTCCTTAAAATAACGTGATTAGTAAGAAAAAATATTGTCTAACCTTTTTCGCGGTGCACTACTTTTTAACCGACTTCAAAAAAGAGGGGGGGTACTCAAGTTCGTCGGTTTCTGTTTTTTTTTTTAAAATGTATGTACATCGATAACTCCTGAACTATATGCCTGATTGCCATAATTTTTGGTGAACAGATAGATTTCATAAGCACAGAGGTGCCCATCTAAAAAAGTGGGTGGTATTTGAGAACGGGGCTGGGCAATGCTTGAAAAACACTATCTCAGTTATTATTGACTATGGGGTACTGAATAAAGTATAGGGGTAGGCACAATAGGTCTGTTTCCATACACATTTTCGAGTAAAAGTCGAGTAAAGTTCAATATGAAAGAGTAAAATTCAATTTTAGAATAGTGTGAAAAGTACGGAAACGACTTCTAGCTAGTTTCAAGCAGGAAAACAGCTGATTGCCTATCAAATGTAAACAGCGCCAATTTTAACTTTTTACAAACGCAAACGACGCCAATTTTAACTTGATATTTTATATGTTTTGATATTTATTGATATTTAACAATTTGTAAATTTGTTTTTTATCGCACAACATAACCAAACAACGAACGACAATTTGACATTTGGTTGTTCTTCTTGATCAAGGTTCATTAATATAGGTTAAGTCACTTGAGAGAAAAGCACTCTTTTTTCGCCTTTGCTCGAACTGTCAAAGTAGCTGTTAACTAAACATTTTACAGATTCGTGTTTTTTCTTTCTTGATTTTCTTTCATCCATTCTGACAGTTTGACCGAGCTTCTCTCAAGTGCTTAACCTATATTAATGAACCTTGTTCTTGATGCTTGTTCTTATGTAGCTGGAACCATGATACAATGATAAGGTAGAGCCGCTTCGCTGAGTGCTCTCACGCGTCAACGAAGAGTGGATAATGAGAAGGAACATATATGTCAAAACGACGAATTTCGTACAAATTGCCAATGAAGAAAATATTCTATGTTTCCAAGTTGCAAGCAGTGCGGTCGCGGGTGTTAAATTTGTGCTAATTTGAGTGAAAATATTATAAAAAAAAGTTTAATAAAAACTATAAAATGTGAAAGAAGAAGAAGCAAAAAAAACCTGTAACAGTTTTAACCTAAAAACAACTGCGAAACGTGAGCATAAAGAAATTCGCGATGAACAGCTGATTTTGACACCAATCTCGCTTTATTCTGCTTTCTACTCCATTCCTCTCCGAGTCGACCCTACCTTATAATTCTGCCATGGCTGGAACAAATTTCTTCTAGCACACTTCGAACTCGAGAGAGCGGTTTTATGCTTGTTCTTCAAGCTAGAAAAAGTACGGAAACACGTTCTAGCACGTTCTAGCAAGTTACTACAATCGAGTACGGAAACAGACCTATTAATTTCTTTATAAATATAAAAGCTTTGAAGCTGGCACTTCTGATTATAAGTCTGATTATATTAGATCCGACCTTAAAAGCTTTATTTGACGGAAACAGACCTATTTCCGTTTTCTAAACTTTTAGCCCAATTTACCATTTTTGCAGGTTTTAGTCCGAGAAACGATCGCAACATTGGAAAAATGATAAGGGATACTATAGTCGAGAGAGTAAAAAATTTCGCCATCCTGTCAAAATCTGCAAGTTAAATTGCTTAAAATCAGCTGTTTTAAAGTTAGCAATGAAATTACAAAATATCAAAAGTTCTTTGAAATAAGTAAAGACTATTGGAAAGGAAACTAGAAACATGACAAATTGTACAAAAACTAAATACAAATGTGAATTTGAGAATTAATTTCAATATTGTTAAAAATTAATTTTGTAACTTTTATTCGACCTCTTTTCATAAGTTTTTGTGTTATTTTTATAACTCTAATAATTTTTCAATTATTAATTAAGAGTTATATTTTTGAGCTCAAGGTCTATGTTGCTTTCTGAAGAAAATAATCAACAACAACAACAATACCCTTTGTATAGAGTGGCTAATAATTGAAAAATTATTAGAGTTATAAAAATAACAAAAAAAATTGTTAAAAATTTTTAGCATGTCGTCTGCAAGGCCGTTGCTCCAGATTAAGTCAGCGCTGTTTGGTGCAAAGGAAATCTGTTTGGTGCAAACAATTTTCTTAGCTTTTAGATCCTTCAAGCGATTCTGTAGAATTTTAGTCCAAAAGCGTTACCGTAGTTTTTCGGGTTTTTCTCTATTTTTGAGAGATTTTTTCTTACTCTTTTGACAGCTTTAATATTTCTAGTTCAAAAAGTACGGGAAATATAATTTTTGTGGTACATTCAGTCACCTGAGAAAATAAGTGTCGTATGTGGAATTTTACCGGTTTTGAGTTAGAATAGGTGCCTCATGTATTGAGGGTGTCTTTTTCGTTTGACGTGGTCAGTTTTTCGATATCTTAAAGCGTTACCGAGATTCAGAGGCCTTATTTTGTCGTTTGTGGCAACTTATTATCGAATTCGAAAATTAAGAAATGTGGAAATAAGGAAATGTGTGTATGTAATAGCAAAATAGTTTCTCCATTGGTTTTAAAAAATTGATGTCGTTTATTTATTTTATGTCTATTTTATGTTTCTATGTAAGTTAAAAAAGTGTGAAATCTGCACATACGACAAACCAATTCTAAACAAATATCACATTAAGTCCTTACCGAAATGAGGTACGATCTTTAAATTTTACAATTATACAATCAAACCCCACATGCGTATTCTGTATAGATTTAAATAAAATCGGTCCGCTATAAACAAAGTTATAAGCCCTCAAACTTTGAATTTAATTTACTCAAAACTATCGAAAACCACATACGACACTTAATTTCTCAGGCGACGATTTGTCATTTCATTAGGGCGGGGTTTCATTCATTCATTCATTTTAGGCATTCATTTTAAATAATATCGTGAGTTTGACACCCACGGGGGGAAAAAATTTATAATGAATGATATAATAATGTATTGGGTTGGCAACTAAGTAATTGCGGATTTCACTCATAGATCTCTAGTTGAATTTTAAGGTTTGCTGACGTAATCGAAATGTCAAACACATTATGTTATTTGATAGTTTTGATCGGTTGTGTAGTTTTTGTTTGGCGTCAGTTGAAAAATGGAAAATCGAAACGAACATTTTCCTCATATTTTGCTTTTTTATTTCCGGAAAGGAAAAAACGCATCGCAAGCTCACAAAAAGTTATGTGCTGTTTATGGCGACGAAGCTTTAAAAGAACGTCAGTGTCAGGTCAAAATGTTCGAGAAGAGAACACAATTTAATTTAAGAGGTCAACATTTTTTGAAAAAAGAACAAAAAAAGTGAAGATTTTTCAAAGAGGGCGGAAAAACTGCAGAATCTTTTCGAGAAAGGAAAATTGTGAACCCCAATGGCTATAAGATGATTTCGGAAAGCTTTCAGTGGTTCAAATTAAATTTCACCAACAGAACTCTATTTTTCAACTATATGGTATTTTATCAAAAAATACAAACGCAAAAGTCGATTTTTTTTCTATATACTTTTATACTATTTATGTATTGCAATAACGAAAAAAAGAACGAAGAAGAAAATGTTGTTGGGGATTAGTGGACTCAGTATACACACTCAGGGTTAATAATAAGCCAATGAAAATGTTCTTTTAATAAACATTTTTTTAATAAAGATTCCGAAAATGTTCATAAAATTATTTCAATATTTCAAAATTATTCATATATTATAATTATTTATATAGATTCATATATTGTCTTTTTTTTATTTTCTTGTATATGCAATGGAAACAAGAAGTGTTGCATCTAAATTTGCATTCAGTAATTTAATGCATATTCTGCTCCGCTCCTCTCAGCGCCCCTTTAGCTCGGGCCTAATAAATTTTAATTGGTATGAAAATAGAAAATGCGACACTGTTGCTACCCGCCAATTTCATCCACCACTTTTTTGCCTATTTGTATTCTATTACTTTTCTAACGTTTTTGTTTATATGTAGATCACAGCAACGTAAATAAATGAGCGAATTTCTTTTTTAACAAACCGAAAACTTTGGAAATCAAAAAGAAACGATATGAAGCGCACGAAGACCAGTGATAATAATGACAGTCAGAAGAAACTTAAAGTGTCATCGGAAACTTTCAAAGAAGAGTTAAAGAATGAGTCGTCCACCAGTAGTGGCGCCTCAGCAAACGAAGCTGAGAAGAAGGATGTCATTACCAAACTGATGGAACGACGTTTGGCTACCGCAAGCAGTATTACGGAGTTTTCTTTCAAGAAAAAGCGAGTTCGCGTGCTCACTAAAGCCACAGAGGTGAGTGAGAAAAGTCACGGTGGTGTGCTTTACTGGATGTCTCGAGATGCACGGGTTCAGGACAACTGGGCTTTTCTTTTTGCACAGAAGCTGGCGCTGAAGCTAGAGTTGCCTATTATGGTAGGATTTTGTTTGGTACCGCGGTTCCTAAATGCCACTATACGACACTTTAAATTCATGCTGGGTGGCCTAGAGCAGGTAGAGAGAGATTGTCGCGCACTGAAAATACCTTTTCACTTGCTGTTGGGACCAGCAGCACAGCGGATTCCGGAATTCGTCAAAAAGCACGATGTGGGTGCAGTTGTTTGTGATTTCGCTCCACTACGTGTTCCACTTCAATGGGTGGCAGATGTAACGAAGGCTCTTCCGAGCCATGTTCCTATGACGCAGGTGGATGCACACAACATAGTACCTCTTTGGATTGCCTCTGACAAACAGGAATATGCAGCCCGTACAATACGAAATAAAATTAACTCAAAGTTGGGAGAATTCCTAACAGAATTTCCTCCATTAGTAAAACATGCTTACGCGCCCAAAGAAATGCCGCCAAAAGTGGACTGGGAACAGGCTTTTGCATCACTTGAGTGCGATATGTCAGTAGAAGCAGTGGATTGGGCGAAGCCAGGATATGATGCAGCATGCGCTCAACTGCAAGAGTTCTGTGCAAAGCGATTGCGCATCTTTAATACCAAGCGAAATGATCCGACACTGAATGCTTTGTCCAATTTATCGCCGTGGTTTCATTTTGGTACGTTACAGTAAATATTGGCAAAAACTTTTTTTAAGAATCATCTTTTAGGTCAAATATCCGTGCAGCGCTGCATACTCGAGGCTCAACGCTTCAAGTCCAAACACAAGGAATCCGTCGAGGCGTTTTGTGAAGAAGCAATAGTACGCCGTGAGCTTGCTGATAATTTTTGCTTCTACAACAAAAACTATGATAATTTAAAGGGCACACATGCTTGGGCAATGAAAACACTTGACGATCATCGCAAGGATAAACGCACACCTGTCTATACACTGGCGGAATTTGAGAAGGCGTGCACCCATGATGATTTATGGAATTCAGCACAACTGCAAATGGTGAAGGAAGGCAAAATGCATGGTTTTCTACGCATGTATTGGGCCAAGAAGATACTAGAGTGGGCTGAGACGCCGGAACAGGCTCTTGAGTTTGCGATTCTATTAAATGACAAATACAGTTTAGATGGTCGCGACCCAAATGGTTATGTTGGTAAGCTATCTTTTGGATTAATTTTTTTGTTGTTTTTTTTTAATAATACATTTATAGGCTGCATGTGGTCCATTGGTGGCATACACGACCAAGGTTGGGCTGAACGGCCCATATTCGGCAAAGTGCGCTACATGAACTATCAAGGCTGCAAGCGTAAATTCGATGTTGCAGCCTTTGTATCACGTTATGGCGGCAAGGTACATAAGAAATAGCATCTCCTGGAATGAGATGTTGTGATATTGAAAACAGCAGCTCGAATGTAATTTTGGAAATCATTTCTTTTTTCCCTATTTAAATTAAGAACACAATTTCTCTGAATTCATTATCACTTAAAATTAGTTTTTTAATAAAACACCCAGTTTTCACAAGAAAAAAAGCTTTTATCCAAAAAAAATCAAATTTTACATTAACAAGTAGTGAAAAAAAAAATCAACGCACAAGCGGTGGTTTTAAAGGCTTGCATGCTTTACTTCTCGCCTATCACACGAAATCTTAATCTTTCTCAGCAATCTTAGTCAAGTGCTCCTCAATTTCCTTTTCATCCAAAATAGTGAATTCGGGCTTTTCTTTGCTGACGACACCAATTTCAATTCCATTTGGCTTAAAGTCGACTGCCAAAACATTTGACAGGCATGTTATTGCCAGCTGAATGGTTTTTTCCTCGGATAAATTGTTTTTGTATTTCTTTTCCAAGTAGCTGTTGGCCTCGGTTTGCTTGACGCCCACAGAAACAGCGCGATAACCACAATAATAACCAGCCGGATCGGTTTTATAAACGCAGGGGCCGTTTTCATCATCATAAGCAATCAGAGCCATGCCTTAAGATTGTAAAGGTCAACAATTGTTTTTAAGTGGATCAAAATGTACTCACTGCAGCCTAAGGGACGCATCTCAGCGTTTTGTGTATAAACCTGGTTGATATCTGCAATGCGGCGGCATAAGACATCGACTGGCATTTCGTAGCCGTATTTATAGCGCCAGTTGGCAGCCTCATAGCGCGCCTTCTGCACCTGGGAACGACTGTCGGCTGCATTGAATAAATATATTTTTTATTTTAAATTTTAATCACTAGCTCAATATGTTACCAATTCGTCCGGTCATTACACATCCAATGTTTTTTGTGATTCTAAACAAATGTGTAACTGTTGCCGGATCAATAAGTTTCTCTGTCACTTTTTTCTGTGTAGCTACCACAGCACAGTCGCCACTTTTAATAGCAACAGAAGTTATTCCCTCCTGGTTAATCGATTTGAAGGCATATTCTTGGATTATAAATAAATATAATCTATTATGAATAAGCCTTTCATAAAGAAATATCTACTTACCAACTTGGTAGAGTCGGCCCTCTGGCGAGAAGATCGTAATGTGCCTATCAAAGCCGGCTGAACTTCCTCGTGACATTTTTTATATTTTATTTAAATAAATACCAAACTCCAACGAATATGTCGTGTTACTTAAAAAGTATTCCAGTATTCAAGCTAATGATTTGCAAGTAACTTGACTATTTACCGAAAATTAATGTCTTGTAAAATCGACAGCGATGATTCTCAAACAAAAAAAAAATTATCCAGTCATTCCGATGTCAATTCAAATGTCAGAACGCTGTCGGGAAATGCAACACTGATCAAGAACTCTACACTAAAAAGGTGTTTCGGACATATTTTACTTGTATTTAATACACACTGCTTTTGGTGACAGTTCACAACTCAAAAGTAATATCAACGTTCAAAAGTAATTATTTACCCGTTATTCGTTTATTTTCTTTGAAGTAAAACCAGAAAAAATATTTTTTATAAAAGATATATATCAAGCTTTATTAACCTTTAATTAACTTGTGGAAAATATGCATTAAAAGGTTCTAATTCCAAATATAGAAAATGAATGGCCGCACCTCATCTGGTTCAAAAGTTATAGGGTCCAAAGCTGGGAAAATGGGCTCAAAAAACTAGTTTTTTTATTTATATATAATACTAAACAAGACTGGGTATTAAAAGAAAGGCTTTGCTATTACCTATTCAAAAGCTATTAACCATTAAACTCCATGCATTTCTTTGGAAGTTATAAAGTTTTATATATTATGTATATTTGACGGTTCACCCTTTTACGAACTAACCAAATCATGAAAAAATTTTTCAAAAATCTAGCGATTTTTTATTATCTTCTTTTATATATATTTTTTTCAATGAAATTTAAAATGAACTGAATAACTGAAATGGAATTTCATTATAGCACACTGAATAATGAAATAAATATAGAAATAAACTTCCTTATCAAGGAAGTTATCAACTTAAGCACACTTCTATGTCTGTATTAATTTGACAATACGATAACACTTGCATATACTTGCAACTGCCAATGGCCAATGCAACTGTGTTCAAAGTTCGGACAGTCACTAGATTTTCTACTAAATTTAAAAGCAGCTGTTTATGATAAAAAATTTAAACGATATATTTTCAACCCTGTCGCCACTAACAACAACAGTTACGGGATTCCCAAACGCCTTAACAACGATTGTCGCTGTAGTTAACTGGCGAAAACTGTCATTTACTATGAATCTGTGCATGCATAATGACCGATAACGACAACTATTATTATCGTGAACTTTTTGGGAATCCTGCTACAGGGGCTCTATTTCATAGCTGTGTACAAAATTTGTGTTCACAAAATTTAATTTCATATTTACACTTTTTAAATTCAAATGATTCAATCATGGCGGCCGTGACGCAGTGGGTAGAGTGCGTGGCACAGAAAATTTTTTCAATTGAATTAATTTTTCTGTTCGGCCGTACCGCTCTGCAGACAATGGCAAGCTCTCAGAGAGTAAAAACTGTAATTTAAAGGTTCTTGAGAACATAAACCGTTTGGAATCGGCATAAAACTTGTATGTCCAGTTCTCGATCATTTGAGTTCAAACATTCCACAACACGCACAACACAATTGATCATAAGAAGCTCGGTGAAAGTCTTTTCAAGGGCTGAAACTGGCCATTTCGTTTTTTTTTATTCAATCGTAAATACAAATAAACATCATTTTAGAAAAATATATTCGTTTGTTTGAACAAAATAATTTATTGCTTGACTAACAAAATTTTGGAAAATACAATCCCAAATTACGCCAGGTATATCACAACCAAAGATGTTAAATAATGATTAGATAATGCTAATGATTGCTAATTAACCTTCTTTTGTGAAATTCTCTAATTCATTAAACAATTAGAATTAGTTCAACTAATTCCCATTAGATAATTGAAATTTTTATTCCAATGGTAAAACTAATTGCAATTAGTTGCCATTAGCAAAAAAAATTGGTTTACCTTTACAATTAGAAATGTAATTGACTTGTGCTAATGCAATTAGATATTCAATTAGCTCGAATTAGAATCAATTATTTTGATAAAAATAAATTTTTTCCAAAGAATTATTGAAGTGAACGAATAATGATGTAAGCCACTGTATGTGGAAACATGTGGTTATTCGATTACCGTAAGTCTACTTTTACATTGGCAATTATAATTGCCGCAATTCTTTATGATTCTCTTTTGAAATTGCCATTTGTGTTTACACGGGTACGTTAAATAGGTGTGCATGTATGTAGTATATGTAGTACATATTATGTACATAAGTAATATATATATGTGTGAAATTCATATTATGAATATTTTAGTTTTTTTTTGTTTTTGAAAATATCAAAATAATTGATTCTAATTCGAGCTAATTGAATATCTAATTGCATTAGCAGAATTCAATTAGATTCCTAATTGTAAAGGTAAACCAATTTTTTTTGCTAATGGCAACTAATTGCAATTAGTTTTACCATTGGAATAAAAATTTCAATTATCTAATGGGAATTAGTTGAACTAATTCTAATTGTTTGATGAATTAGACAATATTAACCAATTGCATCAATTGCTAGTTCTAATTGGAATTTAACATGTTTGATCACAACAACAATTTTACATTACAACAAAAATCAAATATTCACAGAAAAAAATCTACGTGAATAAAATTTGTTGATTTTGACTTTTTTGAAGTTAAAAACTCATTTCCAAAGCTAGTGAATTGGAAACTGTATGTGTACACAATATTTAGTGTACACTGTTTTTTCCACAGTTAGAGAATGGGCCCCAGTTTGCTGTTTTTTGAACAGAATAATGCTATATTGTTGTGTATAAGTCATTGTGTAATGGAATAACATGGATTTTCATATATTTATTACGTTCTATCATCTATTAAGCACCCGCGGTAGACGAAAATTCACTTGCACAAAATAATAACTTAGGGTGCGTTTATAGTGAACGCCTATGGCTGAGCCGAGCCGAAAAACTCATTAGTGCAAAACATATGCATAACTTGATTTCTCTATTGGTCCAATGTATTTTTTGGCTCCGCTAAGCAATAAGTTTTCACTATAAACATACCCTTAGAAATCCTTGTTTTCTAATGTGAATACTCATCATAATCTAAACTTTTGGGCCTGTTTTCTTCACTCCATGCTAAAAATTGTTAAAATGGCAAGTTCAGGGCATGCTTGCTAAAGACGAGCATCATGGTTGAAATGTAAGGTTATCGGAGGGCTGATCGAACTCTCTTCTCAGTACCAATAATGAAAAAGAGAGCATTTTTCAGATTTTTTATGAGCTGTCAACTTCGATTTAACAATCATGGGTACTCGCTCTCTACCTTGCGACAACCTTATAATTCAACCATGACGAGCATGTATTCATAGCAAGTAATGCATGTTCACTCCAAATCCAAATGTTCCATAATTGCACAGAAAAAACGCTCTAGCATTAACTTTGAGAATGACGTGAAGAAACAAAAATCACATAAAAATTGCGGTAATCTGCATGCTAAGATCGCATTCTCATCGATAATTCTCGTTTGGCGATCATATGCTGTCAAAGATTTTTTGAAGTAGAAAATTAAAAAAGTAAAAAAAAAAATATGCAGGTAAATGACAACCAATGATCGCCGTTTGTGTGGATGTAGCCAGCAATCCACATAATTAATTGCCACATAATTAATTGCATCATGAAGAGACTTTGACAAATTTTGCTACACTTGTCAAAAAATTTTGATAGGGACGTACACTGTAAAAAAGTAAATCGTGACAAGAGCAGCGCATGGTGGAATTAAACGAGGTGAAAGTGATGTTTACAAATTTTGCTACTCTGGTCAAAAAATGTAGAAAAGTAAATGGTGACAGTAGTGAAAGCATTTTGGGAAAAAATCGCGTACACCTGTATAATTTCAGCGTGGGGTAGCAAAAATTGTTTGAGGTAAAAAATTGCGCTAGCCTTATTTAATTTCACCATGGTTAACTTTAAAGCCCATCACTGTTTGACATTGGTGGAAAATTTTTATTGCACTTCGCCATATGATTTTGGCACGCAAGACATTTTATTGCTTCATTATTTTTTTCTTAAATTGTCTCGGTGTAGTTACAATTTGCTGTTTTAATTTATTTTTCGAATTTAATAGTCAATAAAAGTCAATAAAAGCCTGATATAAATTAAAATGGCCATAGTTGAACGTTTCGATATAGAAAAAGTAACACAAATATTTCAAACAAGTCTGCACGATGAGGAAGATGTGTTAATGGATGAATATCTGAACGCATACGAGGAGATAAACAAGTACACACAAAAATAATTTTTATGGGTGCCAAATAGCTGAAACTATACAATAAATTTTGCTTTATTACTCCTTGCAGGTTCTTTCATTTGATGGGCAGCGTTTTTGGTTTTGTAAGCAGCGATGTACGGTCAAAGATTGACATATTGGTGGAATATCGAAAAAAGGAGACGATCGGTGATAAGTTTGTGACAATAAAGACGATGATGGAGTATGAAAAGGAGGAAGGTTTACTTAGTGATTCCAGCTATGTGTCCGGAAGTCGTACGCTGCTACGTTTGCATCGTGGTTTGGGTATGTATGGGTCAAGATTGTTAGTTGATGGTTTGTTAGAACGAGTGGGACATGTGTAGAAAACTCTTATCAAATACGAGATAAGATGTTGCAAATATTAACTGCAGATATTTTTTCTTTTGTTGTGCACCACCTATGACGTTTTGCCACTTATTTGTTTTAGAATAGTTTAGTTAAAATTCTGATTAATATTTTTGTTAACTTCTTCATTTTTTATGACTTGGCCAAAGTGCATGTTAATAAACTTACCTATTAATGCTTTCAGAATTTGTCTACGAATTTCTCAAGCGACTTTCTGAACTTAGTGAATGTGATAAAATACATGCGTGCTGTAAGAGCGCCTACAACGACACTCTAGCCAAATATCATCCATGGGTCATACGTAAGGGTGCACTTGTTGCCATGTATGCGCTGCCAACTCAGGGTGAACTACTTAAACGAGTGTGCATTAATGTGCCTCGTGCCATTGAAACTCTTCCAGAAATGTTAAAGCACACTAAATATGTCTATGATCGCACGGACAAGATGTACGTTTTAAATGACTTGCACGCCTTACCTTAAATGCATAAGAATTAAGGAAACTAGCTTTTATCAAATTATATTATTGTTGTTGTTTGTATTAAGCAATTCTATCTTATAACATTCCAACTTCGTCAATATTATGATGAAATTTTATTAAGCTATATTTTTTGGCTTTATTTTATATAAAAACGGTTTTAAATTGAGTCTTGTCTACTTTTTAAGTAGCTTAATTAGCAATATTTGATTTTAAAGATAGTATTAGTATGCTTACACATGTATAACGATTGTACGGGTTGCCAGCCCGGAGTGTCTCGTTCGCCTTAGCTGAAATAAAAAAGTAATTATTCTTTTTATTTATACAATTTTCCAAATAGAGTTTTGATTTATCTAAAAATAATCAATTAAAATTAATTGAATACCTTTCAAATAAAACGGATGTGGTTTTTAATATGGTGTACTTTTGTTGGATTTCAGTTTGGTTTTCTTTTTTAATTTGCTCGAACTGTTTACAACAGCCGCTGTTTGACCAAGTGTCCAGAGAGTAATGATGCCACTTTCACCGCCAGTGATTAAAGTATTGGCCTGTAAAGAATGAAATTAATTATGAATTGGTTTGTGCAAACGTATTGATAATTTTTGAATTTTTTGGTGCAATGTAGAAATCGAATAAATTAATTGGTACAAAGCTATTTTTATGTGATTTGTTTATTATAAACATGTAACCAAATTGCAATTATTTACTAAAAGGTTTACCAAAAAAACCAAACTATTGCTTTTGTTGTTTTTTTTTTATTAGTGCTAAACGCTTTCGTCACAGAATTTTATAATTGCTTTAAGTGATTTTAGAAACCGTCAAACACGAATAAATATGAATTCAATTTGAGTAATATGACTACAAATTCTTCAAGAAACCCGCCGAAACATAATTCCTTAATTTGATGAGTTTTTTCAGTAAAACAAAAAAGATATGGAATTGTTCAATAAAATAGACATTGAACTAAGTAAACTTGAATAAGAGTATTAAAACAGAAATGTAGGACGCATTTTAATTTTCTCAAATTAGTGCATCTATCGAATGCATCCTTTTCTAATTTGTCGAATTGCTATAACAACTTTTTCATACAAGCGATGACAACACACTTTTTTTTCTGAAGCGTGTTTGCAGAAAATTAATAACTTCATAAGTCTCTTATGAATCAATTAATAGCTTGATTACTCACCTTTGCATCGAAAAGACTTGCACGCACAATTTGTTTGTTGCCTTCAAAATCTGACAAAGGTATCAGATTTTTGTTTCGCAAACATAACGAGCGCATCACTTCCCTGGAAAAAATTTCAGTTACAAATTCAGCTCATATATTTGTAATGCCTTCTCACCCTTTATTTCGATTTGTGCCTGCCAATAAAATAATATCGCCATCTTGTGTATTATAGCTAGAAATTAAATTGCAATTTCCAGGTGTTTTTCGTTTTAAGGCCTTTGTTATATGTGACCTTTCGAACTCTACGACTGAATCTCCTTCCTCACTTTGGTATAGTTTGAAATCATTCGTATGCGTAATGCAGGAGATGATGCCCTGTTCATAGACATTTTTATGCCTTAGACATAGTTAAAAAAAAAATGAAAAGAAAAATATAATAATTTCTACTAACTAGTCCACCACTTACCAGTTCAATTTATGAACACTGCTTTCAGTATTGATCGTAATTGTTAATGCATCATCTTCACAGGGTTCTATTATGTTGAACACATTGATTAAACCATCGGTAGATCCAGAGCAGAGTAAATCTGGATTAAGATCATGAAAACGAACTGCAGTAACATCCTCATTATGACTTTCGGAATAACAACCCATTTGCTTGCGCTGGCGAACATCGAAAAAGATCAAATAAACGTTATTTTGTATTTTGTTAGTTCCAGCACAAAGTACGCGTCCATTTGCATTGCGATCAAATGCAGTTATGGTTTCCGGTGTGCCATCAGAAGAGTCTTCAAAACGTGCCTGCTCTTTATTAGTGCGCAAATCAAAAAGTCTCACTAGTCCATTGGTGGTGCCAACGAGCAAGCTGTTTGGGGTCTCATCCAAAAAGCGAACGCCGCAAATAGTTGTTGGCACCGCACTAGAGTCAAGCACTGGTGGCATGCGTTCAGAAAGGATCGTGAAACCTTGTTCGCTAATGTCAAATATTTGAACAGAGCCATCGGAAAGACCAGCAGCAACTCGATTAAATGAACTACAAGTGTATAAAATAGATAGCTATAAGTGGTAAAATAGGCATTATATCCTTCAGTTACCTGTCGCTTGCTAGTTGTAAAATATAGTCCTTTTTTAGCGATACCGCTAATTCATCACCAATTGTGTACTTTTGTTCAAAGAGCTGTCCAATTTCGAAGGCGCTACAAGTGTCTCCGTCCGAATTTAAGTCAGCATCTTCATCTGAACTCAGTGCAGATATTTCTTCGGCTTTTTTAAATCAAATATGGTTGCTATGATTTGATTATTATATAGCCGCAGAAAGAAAAATAGCTTACCATTAGTTTCCATGATTTTTTGGGAAAATATTTATAAAAATTTAATTCAAAGGCCCGTCAAGAGATGCACGCGTTTTTGACAGTTTCACTATGCCGTATTGGGCCTACGCATACAGGGTGTTTCTGATATTCAGATAAATATATCAAGGTTGATTTATAAGGTTTTCGCAAGAGAGAGAGCGAGTACCCATAATTGTCAAATCGAAGTTGACAGCTCATAGAAAATCTGCAAGTGATCTCTATTATCATCCGTTTTTCTATCGTAGTCATTCGCAAAATTGGCTGGTTTTGACAATTATGGGTACTGAGAAGAGAGTGCGATCAGCCCTGCGACAACCTTATAAATCAACCTTGAAATATATAATAGCGGGCGCAAGATTTATTTATAAGGTTGTCGCAAGGGAGAGAGCGAGTACCCATAATTGTCAAATCGAAGTTGACAGCTCATAGTAAATCTGCAAGTGCTCTCTTTTATCATCTGTTTTTCTTTCGTAGTCATTCGCAAAATTGGCTGGTTTTGACAATTATGTGTACTGAGAAGAGAGTGCGATCAGCCCTGCGACAACCTTATAAATCAACCTTGAGCGGGCGTAGCAGAATTATAAGACCCACCTGCTGTCTCCACACAACAGCAAACCTATGGCGACATGTTATAACTTCACTTTGACTCGATAAGAATATCGAAGCGAAATATCAATGTGGCAGCATATTATAAAAACCAATAAAATTGTATGAAATAATTACAGCAAAGTGATCGGAATTATGGTCTGTAGAATGAATACCAATTTTCGACAAATTAACGAACATCGAAGTTATAACATGTCGCCACTGTTAGTATTTCTGTTAGTAAACTTAATTAAAACATCTTTAATTTTTCTACTGGGCCGATTTTAACATAACTTTTTTTATAAAATGCCACTGAACCTTCAACAACATCAGGCTATTATTCGTTTGAAGGCGCTAAAAGAATAAAAAAGCTGAATAAAATGAAAATAAAGGAAAAACAGCAATATGTTGGGTCAATCCATTTTAAGTCCAATTGTGTTTCGATTTCTGTTCCTAATTTCTGGCATACTTCTCAAGCGTTACATCTAACATATTGGTATGTGCAGGACGTAACACTTGACATAACAGCTGCTGAGATATATTTTCTGGCGTGTGGAGACGACAGGTCAGATTGTAGTAGAGAGAGCTGGATGTCAAACTCACCGCTTCGAATTTTAGTTTTTCTGATTGTTGTTGTTGCATATATCATTTGGCGTTTATGGCCCTGACAGATTTGTTGATTTGATTTGATTTAACATCATGACTTTAAATATTAAGTCTTATACCCAAAAATATGCCTATTCCATTTAATCTACTTAGTTCTTAGAGTTGCAATTTAGTTTTTACCGCATCTCAATAATTTTGTCGAAAAATGTTAAAATAGCTTGTGTCAAAATAACAAGTTTTGAGTTATTGGTATTTTTAAAAATTCTTTGAGAGTTTTTTGAATAAAAAATGAATACGAGGCCAATAAAAAAGTTTCCAAATGGCAGACAAACATTCAGAAAAGACACAGTTATGCATTTTGAAAAATAATATGGTGTGGCGCAGTGGATAGAGTGCGTGGCCCATACGCCAGAGAACCCTAGTTCAGTTCCCACCTGACACTTAATTAATTAAATTTTCAATTTAATTAATTTTTCTGTTCGGCCGTCACCTCTTTGCAGGCATTGGCAAACCTCAGAGAGTAAAAACTGCCATGAAAAGCTTCTTAAGAACATAAGCCGTTCGGAGTTGGCATAAAACTTGTAGGTCCAGTTCTCGATCATTTGTGTTCAAACATTTCGCAACACGCACAACACAATTGATCATAAGAAGCTCGGTCAATGTTCTTTCAAGGGCTGAAAGGGCCATATCGCTTTTGTTTTTAATAATATAACATTTTTATTTTTCGCTTACGCTGCAGCCACACGTGATAGTACTGGCATGCTAATAAAGAATATGTATTTACTTCGAAAATATTCCGAAATAATCAACAAATTTCGCTGCGGCCACACGTGATAGTAAATTTTCATTTGAAAAATGTCGTCAAAGCCAAAGGTTCGACCACTTTTTTATTCCGTTTGCTTTTATTCAGTGATGCTTTATATGCCAACACAGCACCAAACTTAAACGGGATAAAAATGGGGATCTAATTATGTTGAAAAATGTGTTTATCAATATTTTTCAAAATGAAATGCAACTTATTCATATTATATTTTATATGTCAAAAAAGGAAAATTAAAATAATTGCATATATTTCACTACAAGACATGAAAGTAAAGTGCATATTTAAAGTTCGAATATTTTAGGGAGAAAATACAACACTGTTTTCTTACTTCGATTTCGCACTGGCTGCGATTGTCAAAATTCACTGTCTCAGTAAAAGTTGTTGCCAGTGGACTGCCAGTGATGTCAAGGTGTGAGTGTATTAGTGAAAAGGGAGAGTGTATTGAGTTTTTCGAACTGTTACTGTCTTCGGACTGGCACGTGTGGCTAGGGGGTCAGTAAAAGTTGTTGCCAGTGGACTGCCAGTGATGTCAAGGTGCGAGTGTATTAGTGAAAAGTGAGAGTGTATTGAGTTTTTCGAACTGTTACTGTCTTCGGACTGGCACGTGTGGCTAGGGGGTTATGTAGACTTAAGCCACTTTTGCCACCTATTTCTGAACAAGTTTTGATATAATCCAAATATTTGGTAAATTCAGCCTTACCAAAAAAATAATTTAGTGCTAGCTCTAATTAGTGCTAGCTCTAAAAAGATTTTTAGCATAAGATTAGTAGAGGCTACAGCTGCTACTAAATTAAAAAGCTGACGCTAAAATTTAATATCAGTTTCTTAGTAAGGCTGCATATTTTTTGAAAATTCATAAAATACGAAATTTGTCGAAATTTCCTTATTTGAATTCAATATGACGATGCTATAAAGTAATTGTGTTCTCAAATTCTACAGATAACCAAAAAAGCGTCTCTAATTGTAAATAATAAGACAAGCTTTTTTTATTTTTTAAAAGATAAAGAAGCTAATGCACAATTTCGCCCATTTTGAGAAAATGTACGAACCACCCATACTTAAGGAAACTACTCATAAATACTACCTTGTAATTTCTGCTTACCTTTTTTTTAGTAGAGTTTTTCGATTGATTGAAATTTTGTGATTTTATGCCCGATAGTTTCATAAAAAATGTAAATAGACACCATCTTTATTCATTACACACCAAAAAGTCTATTTCTCAACAAACGTGGAAACATAAAACTGTGAATTAACATAGCTATTATGAATTTCCGAGGTAGCTAAGGTCTGCAGATCAGACGCGTTCTACTTTTTTAACTCTTTTTATCAATTTATGCGTTATTGAATTTTTAAACTGAATGTTTTAATGTTTATAAATACTCGTAATATATTTGTAACACAATTACTTTGGTTGGATAATCGGTAATAGGCTCGGCAATCGGTTGGTAACCGCTTCGATAATTATTAATCGGTTGGTAATCGCTTCGGTAAACGGTAATGGGTTGGGTAACTGGTTGGTAATCGCTTCGATAATTGGCAATGGGTTGGTAATCGATAAATGGTTCGGTAGTCGGTTGGTAATCGCTTTGGTAATCCGTTGGTAATAGCTTCGGTAATCGGTTGGTAATCACTTCGGTAATTGGTAATAGGTTGGTAAGGTTCGGTAGTCAGTTTGGCAATTGGTTAGTAATCGGTAATTGGTTCGGTAGTCGATTGGTTATCGCCTCTGTAATAAAAAAAAAAAGCTCACCAAAAATGTTTGACTAGCATAACCAAGACAAAAGTAATGCTATACATATTAAAGGTCTGAAGAGAACCATCCATTCTACTTGTACAAACAGATAAAACAAGTAAGAACCTGATATTATTGGTACAAATACAACAACGAGTAGAACTATAATTATGCTTATTTGTTTTGGATTGAGCAGAGGTCTCTTTCTCTGGCTATCATTATAGTGTAAGCTTTTTTTTCTCTTTATCTGTTCCACTAAGTAAAGTAACTGTTTTAACTCTTTTTTAAATTAATATATCCATTCAAAATGGATATTCCACATAGTTATCTTTGTGTTAATCTGGTGCTTTTACTTTTTCTATTCTACTAAAAAAAAGTAATGGTGTACTTGTGCCACATTTATTAATTTTTAATTAATTAAATTTTAATTTCATTAAGTTATCGACCAAATACCTTTGTTATGTTTATTTTTTATGAAATAAGTGTTTCTTTTATTGAAATAGTTCTCTCTTTATTCTTTATGCTTTCGGCGTCACATATCCAGATGTTCCAAGTAGAGATAACAGTATTACCGATACATCTGTTTGTTTGTTGCGTATGTTCTCAAACTAGTATTCTTGATGCTTGGTAATTTCACTCTCTCATACCTGTTCCATCTTTATCTAGAAGAGAAATATTCCATGCATAGTCAATGCTTAGAGAGCGAAACCGATACAAGTTGATACAAGAAAATATAACAACACATAACTAGTGTGCTTGGATGGTTCTTAAGGCACGCTAAGGAGGTGTTCATACGTCAGTCAAATGATTGAATCGATCAAAATTTGTTGTTGCTTTCTTATGTAAAAAAAAAATTAACTTTATCTCAGAGCGAAAATGAACTCCAAAATATTCTCTCGTCAGTCAAAATTTTGATTGAGCTCCAGACCTGCAGCAATCAGTCAAAGGGTTGCATTATTTTATTTATCTACTTTTTAGTAGGCAATTACATCAAGAAAAGTAGTTAACTGGAAACAAAGGTAGTTTTTTGAAGAGAAAAAGAGGTGTAGTTTCTTCAGTTCCTGCCATAAGTTCATTAATTCTCTTCTTTTTTTTTTAATGACGTGCATCCGATGGTTATTCAAATAGATATAATACCCGGCGTATTGATTTTCTAATGTGATCAATTTTAATCCTAAAAGATCAACTATATATCCGCTATTGTTTTCCATTTTATAAAATTTTTATGCACACGAAACAACTTAATTAAAGAAACACTCAAATAAAGTGATGCACACAGCACGATATGAATTCACAAAATAGTAGGTAGCAGAAAAGTAACAAATACCTGCGTCGGAGCTTCAATCAAAAAATCGCGTGTGAGCAAGCGTCAAAAGTTTCAGACAGAGTAAAAAATCGCGATATACTTCAATCATTTGACTGATGTCTGAACACTATTAACAGCGTGATGATATCGAGAATCTATAGTTTTGCTCTCTACCAAAAGGTGCTCAACGAGCCTAAAGAAGTTTTCACTTCAAAAATGTTGATTCTACTTGCTACAAGATGTCATGGGCACCGGCTTAGTTTTTGCATAGCGCGAGGAAACTAAACAACTGTACACATTTCTCCCGGGAGTTGTAAAAGGGGTTTTCCGTTTTTAAGATAACAGATAAAGACATCTAATTTTTATTTATTTTACTCTCATGAATATTGACTGTTGATGAGCAAATTGCCTTAAAAATTTCCAAGAACTTTATCTTTAAAACGGAAACTCCCTTTTACAGCTCCCTGGCGAAAATGTTTCACGATTGGGGTGATTATATTATCAAATCCAAGGTTGATTTATAAGGTTGTCGCAGGGCTGATTGCACTCTCTTCTCAGTACCCATAATTGTCAAAATCAGCCAATTTTGCGAATGACTACGAAAGAAAAATGGATGATAAAAGAAAGCATATACAGATTTTCTATGAGCTGTCAACTTCGATTTGACAATTGTGGGTACTCGCTCTCTCCCTTGCGACAACCTTATAAATCAACCCAAATCTATAAAAGCAAAAAGCTTCGTTTCTCCCGTGTGTCCAACGACGCACATCTGTTTTTATTTTAACACTGTCCTTTGCGACATTTTCCGTTTTTTTTTTTTACTAAAATACGCGCTGAATTTATTTTGGAACTATACTAATGTGAAATGCCTCAAATGTTTCTGAGGCGCACTTTCTTCTGAATTTATTGCTGTACACTTCCGTATATTTTAGTAATCAATGATATAACTCACATCGCGGAACACTCATCGGCTTATTTATGCCTATGATATAAAAATATATATAGGCATTTCAGATCTACTCCAGTCTAATCTGAAATTTTAATATAATTTTTATCCAAGCTTTATTCCTTTATCAAAGAATCTATTTTTTTAAGATTTAAGTTTCGATCCAAAAAAATTTAACATCATGATTACAACTACAACGTTATACGTATTGGATGTAATTAAAAGAAATTCATTATTTTTACATAAAATTTACGTCATTTAGCATATTTAGAATGATAGACTTAGTTCAAATATACACCGTTTGGTTCGATAGCTTGTTGCCATTCTGAAGGTAATTTCAGTATGCATCGCTCATAAAACTCGTTCCTATTGGCAAAAAACTAGGACAGTCGATTTTCACAAGCTTCTCTTGATGCGAATATTTTACCAGCAAAATCATTCGTCATAGACTGGAATGGGTGGCACCAGTCAGAAACATGTAATAATCACTTGATCCCATGTGCAGACTAAAGATCTGCAGCGAACTATCCATTGTACTTGTACAAACAGATATAACAATAACACAGGCGAACGAAATGAGAATAATTTTTAATAGATTTATTTTTATGTTTCTGAACTGCGTTAGTTTTTTAGCCAAGCCATCTACCATGAACGTTGTGACAAACTTTTAGACAAGTTTGAAATTTTTGGAAATAGTCTTTTATCAAAACTTTCACACAATTAACTTAATATTAAACTGGCTCAAATGTTTGTTTATGTTTTGTATATAAAATATTTCCGCAGAATAGGATCAACGACCATGGGAGCTAATAACATTAAATCATTTTATATGAATACTGCTTTAATTAAAATATCGAATACGTTTTCATTTTATTTATTTGAATTGCATTTTTACAAGATTTGAGTAAAATATGTATATATAAATATATACATACATATCTTTATTTTTATAACTATAATCAATCATGTTCATAAAAATATTTTTTAGTTTAATCATATGGTTATTTCGGTTCTATATAATGACTATGTTTTCAAACGTTATAAATAAAATCATACAACTTAAAAAAAAAAATCCAAATACCAGAAAACTCCTTTTTTATAAATTATTGAATGCAATCTTAAATATGTTCGCTCAATCTTATATATAAAATTTTATATAGATTTTTCACATTTAATATCGGTTTAATGTTAATTACAAAATTATTCACAAGCAGATTTATTAAATTGATACCGAATAGGCGAATGACGTTAGTTATTTTTAAACATTTTATCATTTCATATTAATAAAAAACTTTCAATTAAATTTTAGGGTTTCTTCTTTAACAAAAATTAAAAGGTAACAAAAAATTTTACTGTGCGTTGGTTAGTTTACATAAAGTCGTCGTATTCGTCGTATGTAGTAGCGACAAAGTCGTTGCCATATTTCTGGTAACCATCAATGTCCTAAAAAAGCAATTCTTACGTTATTATCGAGATAGTGTTATGAGGCTCAGTTGCACTTACATTAATATCGGCACGCAGTGTGGCTTTAGCGCTCGATTTACCAGCACTCTTTTTAGCATTTTGTTTTTCAAGTTTAAGTTTTTCCGAATGAAGGTTTTCTACGCTTATTTTCACTTTCTTCATATCAGCTGATGACACTATAATTAAAGCATATTATTTATGCAATTTTTCTTTTATATATAACGGACTACAGTGATTACTTACAGTTACAACATAGGCTACGCACAAGATCTTCAATAAATTGCGGAAAATGTGGTGATTCTTTGTATTGTGCAAGTTTCCAACTAAGCGTCGCTCCAAACTCTTTAAACTCTTCTTTACTTTGTGGATCAAAGGCATCTAAGCCCCCACTAGCTATATTCGAGATACCGAATGTTTCTAGAGCAACCTTTAAATCGGATTCTTCTTGAATTTTTTGTAAACGTAATTTTTCAGCCAACTTTTCTTCAGGAGTTAGATTCTCTAAGCGCTGTAATTCTGCTTCTTCAGCTAAACGCTATTGAGAAAAACCATTATTTGTATTTTGTTTTGAAAATGATTTTAAATTAAAGTTGTATACCTCCTCTTCAACAAGTTTTGCCTTGAGAGCTTTGCTAGGTTTTGGTTTGGCGGGCACCACTGTAGTCTCCACCTTCTCTTCGTCCTTTTTCTCCTCTTCATCTTCCCAACTATCCTGTAATAAAAACGGTAATATTGAAAACATTTTATAAGTTTACTGTATAAAAATTTTCTTGACCCAACATATTCTTTATATAAAATAGTAAATAAGTCTAACTTCCGAACTATCCGAAAATATCCGTGTCGACGATATTTTATTATTTTATTTTATTTTATATATATTTTTTATTATTTATTTTATATATATAATTTTATTTTATATATTTATATTTTATTTTATTAAATCTATCAAGAGACCCATGTGATGTGATTTTTCTGGCCCAGTATATTTTTTTTTTATTTTATATTATGTAATATCTTATAAATAAATTTAAAAAATATTATTTGGTGCAGGACGACTATTATTTGGGGCTTATGCAGTCACACAGAAAAGTATACGTACGCCCTTCCCCCAAAATATGCAATTTTAAACAAACTATACATTTCTAATCTAAACAAACTACGCATTTACATGTGTCAAACAAACAAAAAATTGGCTTGTTAATTTCGCTTTTGAGTTGTACGAACAAATTAAACGCATATTGCAACACAGAAAAAATAAGTACAAAAAAAAATACGAATTTGAATCTGCTTCAGTATTAGGCCCCTAAACTAAATTTTTTTCATATAACGTATTAAATAAATTTCAGTTAAACCATGTTCAGAACAGGCAAACTGCCTTGATTATTTTATGAAAAAAACTTTGTTGAATCTAGTCAACTTAGTTGAGTTGTAATATTTTAAGCAAAATTTCTAGTACCATATCGCTGTAAAATGAAACAAATAAGCTTTAATCGATATACCAGTTCTCTCCTATTTTGATGTCATTTGGATCCCCGATACGTTATCTGCGACCACGAACACCCTTCAACCGATTTAATTGGAAGGAAAAATATGTACTGTAAAGGAATTTTCTCAAGTGCCGCCGCCGTTATCCTGAATCTATCATCATGGATTTTGAGAATGAGCTTGTTATGATCAATTGTGTTGTGTATGTTGTGAAATGTTTGAACACAAATGATATAGAACTGGACCTACCAGCATTATGCCGACTCCGAACGGTTTATGTTCTAAAGAAAGTTTTCATGGCAGTTTTTACTCTCTGAGGTTTTGCCATTGTCTGCAGAGAGGTGACGGCCGAACAGAAAAAGTAATTCAATTGAAAAAACTTTCTGTCAGATGGGGATTTGAACCTGGGTTCTCTGGCGTTTAAGCCACACACTCTACCCACTATGCTACGGCCGCCACATATGAATTCATATGGAAATTTAAATAGCAACTGAAAAACGCTTGCTTATGACATTTCAGCAAAACTTAAATCATTATAATTTTTTGTCCATCTTTCGGCAAGTTTTGATTCTTATTTAAATTCTATAGGAGCTAAGACAGTCTTATAAGCTATGATAAGGCTTTACATTTTCCTGGCACCTCCAAGCTTAAAAAAAGCACAGATCTTCATTCTGGCATTGAAGGGGTGAAGCAGAAACAACTGTTAATATTTTATTAATTTTTGTCATTGAGATTGTGGAATCTCAATGTTAATATTTTATTAATTTTTGTCATTGAGATTGTGGAATCTCAATGTCCATCCATCATTGAAATGATGGAAATCAAAATGGACGTGTCAAAAATGTCCTTTCATTTTTCCTCCAGCACAAGAGAGAAGAAGAACCATCCATCATTGAAATGATGGAAATCAAAATGGACGTGTCAAAAATGTCCTTTCATTTTTCCTCCAGCACAAGAGAGAAGAAGAACAAGCAAATGTCACTCTCTATACTCGAACTTTACTTGAAAAATTTCTTCGAGCACGCATATCGAGCTTCAAGCAGCTGATTGTCAAAGTGACAAAAGCTTTGACCTTTTATATATACTAATATCAGATACTTCCAGCTCTACTTAAAGTCTTCTTTGAATTTTCCATTTTTTTAAATTTTCATATTTTCGGAGCATCAACACAATATTAAAACATTAAAATACTATAATTGTACAATTGATTGACCTGCGGGAAACATTTTCGGCCGTCAATTCCATCAGATCATCACACATTTATTATCTTGGAGCTTTGTGATAACTTTTCAAAATAACTGCATGATTTCCAGGGATTTCTGTTTTTCAAAAAAATTTAACGTGGTCAAAAAGTGACCGCACTCAAATGTGACTTTCAATGAAATTTATTCTAAGCCAAGTAAAACTTAATTCTTTAATAATTGTAAGAAAAATACAAGTTTTAAATAGTTAAAATGTTACTATATATTAGAGAAAAAAACCTCAGCATTTTTATTCAATATTTTTTCATAATAACTGCATTTCAAAATGTAGGGACAGCGTTAGTTTCGCAAAGACGAACAGCCACCAAACTGCAGCGCTGCTCGGAAGAACTGTGTTGTATTGCATAAGCAGTTCCTTTATAATTTAAAATTTATTTATATGCAGAACTGCCATGGCTTTCTCTTTACATAAGTTGTAATTTAAATGTATGTTTTGAGCACCACTGGTCACAACACAGCTCTTTCCAACAACAACAATAAGCAAACTTCATAATATATTAACTTTCCTTTACGTCCATTAAGTGAGCGCATGGTGCAATAATAATCAATAATCGGTGTGTTTCCGTACTCACACTGTGTAACTTGTGGGACACTATTTTCCGTTTCCGTACTTTCTGTGCTTAAAATGGGAGAAGAAGAACAAGCATAAAACCGCTCTCTAGAGCACACAAAGTGCACAGAGAGTGCTAGAACTCAAGACTCCAAGTAAGAACAAGCATCAATAAGAACAAGCATCAACTTCACAAACAAATTGACGATAATTTTAATTGGCGCAATTTACGTTTGACATGTCTGCAGTCAAAATCAGCTGTTTTGTGCTTGAAACTTATTAGAAGCTGTTTCCGTACTTTTGCAACTATTCTCACATTTCATTTTTACTCTCTCAGTTTGAACTTACACAAATCTTACACAAATCTTACACACCTATTAGGTGTTTCCGTACTCACACTGTGTAACTTGTGGGACACTATTTTCTGTTTCCGTACTTTCTGTGCTTAAAATGGGGGAAGAAGAACAAGCATAAAACCGCTCTCTCGAGCACACAAAGTGCACAGAGAGTGCTAGAACTCAAGACTCCGAGTAAAGTAAGAACAAGCATCAAGAAGAACAAGCATCAACTTCACAAGCAAATTGACATAATTTTAATTGGCGCAATTTACGTTTGACATGTCCGCAGTCAAAATCAGCTGTTTTGTACTTGAAACTTACTAGAAGCTGTTTCCGTACTTTTGCAACTATTCTCACATTTCATTTTTACTCTCTCAGTTTGAACTTACACAAATCTTACACAGTGTAGAGTACGGAAACACACCTAATGTTACTGAGTTTGACACTTCTCTCTCAAAATGATAAATTTATGTTTCCCCGCTCTTGTCAAAAACAGCTGATGATGAATTGGAATGAAAATAAATTTTATTAGATAGGGATTTTATTAGATAGAGATTTTCAGTTTATCAAGCTTTTATCAGCTATCATCAGTTGAGGCATTGAACATTCTTTCATGGCATTCGGTATGTTTTTGAAGCAGACTATGAGAATGCAAGACAATTTGCATGTTGGCCAAACCATTCGATGGCGAACTTGGAAACACAACACGGCACAATTAAATGCATCAAATATTTATTTATACTTAATTCGCACAATAAACTATAAAAACTATAACACATCATCATCAGCAACTCAAACAAATAATACAATTTGACAACTATCAACAGTTCCGCTCTTTCGCTCACAATTTTTTGACAAAAAGAAAGAAGTTCATGGTGTTGTCAAAAACTCACTATGACATTATTATTACACCATGAGTGAGCGCGATCAAAATTCTTTTTCCAAAAAAGTTGAGCGCGCTCTACAAGTGAGCCGCTCAGAATGTGAGTGCGCTCACTTTTCCAAAAAACTGAGCGCGCTCACAAAAAGTGAGCCATTAACAGCCTTGATAATTTCTACGGCTATCTACTGATTCAGACTTTCTTTGACAGTTGCACCGTTATATTAAGATCCCGTTGCAAAAGTTCAACATGTTCGACCCAATCTCGACCATCTTGCTACATTATAATGCTGGTGGTCAAGCCTGTATTAACAGTTCGAAAATATCTTTCTCACAGCCACCTATAATTTTGTGCCGAATACCGTTGTATCTACAAACCTATCAAATAATTTTAAACCAGAGGTTGTGACTTTTATGACCTTTTACCAAAAAGTCTTTAAAAGAAGAGTCCTAAGAATCTTTTATTATGAAAAGTTATTATTTATGATTAAAGTAAAAGTTATTAAAAAAAGTTTTTATTTTAACTCTTGGTGGATAACTCTTATTAATAAAAGTTATTTTTTAACTTTAATAAAGATTAATTCTTAAAATATTTTATAAGTCTTTGAAGCCTTTTATTAAAAAAAGCCAGCCATGAGTCTTTGAGACTTTTATATTACAAGTCTTAATAAAAAAAAAAAACGTAATGGCCCTTGCAAGAACTTTGTCCGAGCTTCTTATGATCAATTGTGTTGTGTGTGTTGTGAAATGTTTGAACACAAATGACCGATAACTGGACCTACATGTTTTATGTCGACTCCGAACAGCTTGTTCTCAAGAAGCTTTTCATGACAGTTTTTACTCTCTGAGGTTTGTCATTGTACGCCGAGAGGTGACGGCCGCACAGAAATATTAGTTGAATTGAAAAAACTTTCTGTCTCGGGTGGGATTCGAGCCAGGGTTCTTTGGCGTATGGGCCACACACTTTAGCCACTGCGCCACGGCCACCACGTCTGCACTGAAAAAAAAAACCGGTTCTTCTGTTGATTTAGCGCCTATTTCTGAGACACCAAAATTAAAATTAGAAAAGTTTTTGAAAGAATTTGTGTATTCATTCCTTGTAGAGATTGCACAACTTATACTTGGCGTTCCTGAAACTCAAGTGTAAACTGAGCGAGCTTTCTTCAGACATATAGCCATTGGCATCCCTTTTAACTGACAGTAAATTTTGTTGTTGTAAGTGATTACAACTAGATTAGCGTCGCATAAATCGGACTTAAAGTCAAATCATGAACAAAAAACAGCGCTAGCGGCCCACTGTCTACAAAACAACCACACACCGGACTTCGCAACTACAAAAATATTGCAACAAGAGACGAACTACGCAAGAAGATATACACTAGAGATGCTCCACATATTGAACACGCCAACTACAACACGATTAAACTATAAAACGGACACCGATAATTGTTCTCACATTTACAAATATTTGACAAAACATAAATACGGTGGACGTTGAAGGTGGCAAACATCTGATCGATGCAGCTTATGATTTTTAAAATAGTTTTATAAATAAGTTAAAATTTATTTAATTTTTAATTAGTCTCGTGGTGTTTTAATTTTTAAAATTCTTCTGTTTTTTATGGTAATTTCTAATTTGGTAGTTTGTGTTTTCTGTGATTTTCTGATGTGAATATGGTCATTAATGTTATGTGTTTTTTATATATTTTTTAGTCCTGATGAAGGCCCACAAAGTGAGCCGAAATATCGAAAATTAAAAAACAAAAAAGATCAATTATTTGTCTTTTTATTCACGGCCAAAGACCAATTTAAAAAACATAAATTTATTATAAATATTTAAACGAATTCATTGAACAAATCAAACTACATAATAAAGGTATGTTAAACATTCCTTCAGAATTACATTTTAACTGCAACTGCAAAGACAATTACTGCAACTTTATAAAAATGGAAATGGGCGCAATGATTCAGGGTTCATTGATTAACTTGTTTTGATTTTTGATTAAATTTGCTTGATGCAAATAAATACGTGAATGTTATCTTTTTGCAAACGCTTAACTTTCTGTTTGTTTAATGTGTACATATTTAATGTATAAAAAAACCTTCATCACTAACTTTTAGTTCGAAATAGAGAAATGCATCAAAAACTAACCACGTGGACAGTCAGAAATTGGGGCATAAAAAACTAAAAACAAACACACTATTATTATGATACATATATACAACTAATTACTTTTCATATTAATTAATAATAATACATATTTTTATAATAACTTATTTTGATAGTCTAGTTCGTACCTTAACGTCCTCGTCGTCATCCTCACCCTCCCATTTGTTTACGTTGACAGCGGGTTTTGGGCGTATTACAACCTCTTTCTCGGCAGCAGCCTCTGTGAAATTTAAAAAAGAAATTCATTTAACATTTATTTAAATTTCATGTGATAATCTTTGGCATTTAAAGGGAAAATAATATGACAGATCAGCGCAACTTAATTGCTTCAGATAGCCCTGAATTTGGCAGCTTGGCTGCATGCATTGGAATGCATGGCTTTGTCTCTAAATATAGTTTCATAGCTTTATTTGCCAACATTCCTGCAAATAAAACTTACCCCAATCGTCCTCCATGTTGACCAATATTTAACTTGTAATTTTTTCTTTTTGTATCGTCAAAAAGTATGAAACAATTATTCCTTTTTTGGCTAAAAACTGAAAAATGTGATGAGAATCACAATTCACTTTTTTTAATACGTGTGGCCTGCACGGTAATTTTTCGTTTGCGCTGAACGGAGCTTTGTTGCTATTTCGACATTTTGACATTCCTTTATGACTTGCATTCGAGTCTCGCAACCTTGAAGTTTCGAGAAACTTTGCTATAATCATGATTGCCAGCAGCACACATTTTTTAGTTCTATATGGTTGAGGTCAGACGATGATTGCTTGAACGACGCTCGAAATTGTAATATATTAGGAAACGGCAGTCACAGAGTTGCATTTTTCTGTGCAAGTTTAGCTACTCAAATCTACTCAAGTGTTTGTGTCTAGCAAAAGAGCTAAGGTGTATCTAACTTACATCAAATGTATTTTGTTGTTGTTTAGAGCTAATTTGCTCTTGTACCCATCTGCCAAACCAGCTGTCCTACATCGTGAATACCACTACTGTAAATAACAGTGAGCAATTAAAATTTGTTAATTTTTGAACCCTATGGCTGAGGTCAAATGGTGATTGTTGGAATGGTATTCAATGAACTATTTGTGCTCTCTTTCACATTTTGATTGCTTATAGGTCAGACTGCAGTGAAGTCATTGGCGTTCAGTTTTTGACATTTCATAAATTGCATTACTTTTTCTCCTCCTTTTTTATTTTGTGGTATAAAAATTGCTCTTAGATGACCAGTATGATGCAAATAATAAGGTAGTAGTGACAGTTGGCTAAATTCAAAAATACTATCATATGTTGCCATTTGCCTGTATATTTTTTTTTTATTTTTTGTTATTTGTTTTGTTTTCTACTTTGACCATTTTTGACAACCTATTATCGCATAAAGAACTGTCACTACCACCTTGTTTGTTGCATCACGCAATTATATTATAGGTTGACAAGTCGTTTACGGTTCGAAGTATCATAAATCGGTTTAAAGGAGAATCAAACTTCGAAAACGCAAAATGTTGTGGCCGTCCCCGAATTTTGAATGATCGTGTATAAAAGTTTTTAACTTTAATCAACCAAAAGAAGTATCTAGCCTATGCAGAAGAGTTCAGGAGCAAACCTAACAGATTCTTGGACCAAGTACTCTACTCGGATGAAAGTAAATTTAATATTTTCATACAGTATACAGCATACGAAAAAAAAAATCTTGCGCCAATAGTGAAACACGATGGAGGTGGAGTAATGTTGTGGGGCTGCACGTTGGCTGCGGGTGTGGGTGAACTGGCTTTCATCGATAGCATCATGGACAAGATGGTATATTTGAATATTTTGAAGGAAAACCTTAAAAAAGCTACGATAAGTTAAGTCTACCAAGCTCATTTACATTTCAACAAGATAACGACCGAAAACATTCAGCTCGTGACGTACGTATCAGAAAACTGCACAAGCCTACTTGAAGTTCAAGCTCTTTCAAGTACTTGAATTCAAGTATGTATCCAAACTTGAAAAAGCTGTCAGAATTTTAAAATTCAAGATGGTTAACAGCATTGCCACCTTATTTTTTTATTTCTACGAATTCTGTGCTGGCACGAACACTACGCAAAAATGGGTCGCTGAATCCGAATCCGTTGTCAGAATTATGTTATTTTTTTATTATAGGGCTGCCATCAAGTAAAATATATTAGTGGTATTCAATGAACGATGTATTTGTGATGTAAACTGCGTATGTGTGGTAAGTTGTATGAACTTACGGCACATACGCTATTTACACCACAAATACGGCGTTAATTGAATACCACTATTATTAAGAGTTTTAAACATCATTTAACAGTGTTAGGCCTTTTTCACACGGAGCAATTGAAAAACAACGCAACATCAACAAATGTTGCTAGCTCGTGTAAGTATACCGAAACCTTCAGATTAAGCAACTTTTTCAGAACTAGTTGGCTGTACGTTTGCGATAAGTTTTATGCAACACAGCTTGCTGCAATTTTTATCAGCGACTTGAGTTTTTCTTGATAATTTAATATAATTGTGTGGTACTTCAAGGCAAGAACATTATTAATTAACTTCAGAAAAATTGTGGTGTGTATATAAAATTTTATTTTATATACAGAAAGCTGCAATGGCCGAGTTAAAAAATATACAGCTTGTACAAACAGAAGAGAAATATCCCTGATTATTAAATTATACGCTTCAATGAGGGATCAGTGTTGCGGTGGGCGGGGCTTGCTCGTCTGAGCGCATAAGTTGCAATAATGTTTGGAATTGTAGTACTTTCTAAGCAATTGTGTTGCAGTTTGATTACTTTTCAGATTCTCCGTTTAGAAAATGTCTTAAGGTGTCGCTGACTTCGAATCTAATGTCAGAATCTTTAATTTAAAATGGTTAATAGGGTTGCCACCTACGTTTTTTTATTTTTACGAGTACATTATACAGTACGCCTCTAAAATAGCCCAAAGTTAGAAATGCTTACTGTGCCAATAATTATGTGCGGGTCTGTGGGAGATTGCGATTTCCTGGGCGCCACGATTTGACAATGTAAATAAGAGTGCCCGAAGGAAAAATCGATTAATGGATTAGTTTTTGAGCTATCGATTTTAAAAATAATTTTCTTTTTATAAGCTCTACTAATAAAAGCGCCTATAATTTTCTTAATATACAACCGATACAGATCGTTATGGTACCATTTTAAAGATAATATAATGAGCTTTTAGTTTAGTATTTCACATTTTATAGCTGCTTGTACGTAAAAGTAAAATATTTGCTTAATTAAAACCGTAATTTTCTCAAAAAGTACCGTTATTACTATGAATTATGACAAAATAAATTATAAATGAAATTTGATCTTTCATCTTATCTTTCTTATCTTATCTTTCAACTTATTTGATTTTTTATAGTGTTTTCTTTAAGTTGAAATGATTTGCCCTTGCACGGAATGTTGTTATTTCAAGCATATTTGCATTAGTTGTTATGCTTTCCATACTCCATATTTCCTTATTTCTCCATTACAATAAGCAACTGTACTTAACGCAACATTGTAGCTGTAATATTTATTTGAATTAATAGGATTTTCCAGCCAGTGACAAAAGTTTCCAATTTTTAATTGATTGGGTTTTGGGAATGGCTTCCATTTTATTAAATCAGATAGTTGGTATTCGCTTATGCCATTAATAAACGCAAATGTAGTCACGGTCATTTAATTAATATGCAAATATCAAAAAACATTTAGGCTATTTATAGTTTAAGTAAGCAGGCCTGTTTTACGAATTTACGATTTGTTATTTTAACGCCAACGTACGTAAGCGTATTTTTCTTTGTTGTTGTTTTGCATGCAAATGCAAATACGTAAACACGCGTAAATAAAAGTAGCCCTTGAACGTGTTTTTTGTGTCTCGTATTTTTATGCCCTATCTACAGCATATATAACTTACTTACTTACTGAGGTGGCCGTAACAACCCGTGTCCGGGTTTCGACCGACCTCATCAGCTCTCGCCAGGCGCCTCTGATTGCGCGCGCCTTCTGCAATCGGATACACCAAGTGCGATTAGGGCTTGCTGAGCCTGGTCCATCCATCGGAGGCATGGTCTCCCTCGTCGTCGTTGACCAGCGACCCTCGCCTCGAACACCTTTTTCGCTGGAGCTTTGTCGTCCATACGATGGACATGACCCAGCCAGCGTAGTCGCTTCACATTTATACGCCGAACTACGTCATTGTCTTCGTAGAGCTCATACTTTCGAACACCCCCTTTTCTCTCGAACACCCCCAGAGCGGCTGCGTCAGTTTGCGAAACTACCCATGCCTCAGCGCCGTAAAGCAGCACAGGTAGAACGAGCGTCTTGTAGAGTGTTAGTTTTGTTGATCGGGAGAGGGCTCTGGAACTTAGTTGCTTACTGAGCCCGTAGTAGCACCTATTAGCAATTATTGTTCTTCGCTTTATCTCCAGGCTGATTTCGTTGTTGGAATTAATGGCGGTGCCAAGGTAAACAAACTCCTTGACTACTTCAAAGTTATAGCTGCCGGATGAAACGTGGGAGTCTAAACGCCGCGCTCCCTTGCTTGTAGACAGCATATACTTTGTTTTATCCTCATTTATCGTCAAACCCACTTTGGCTGATTCCTTTTCGATAGCGGTGAAAGCAGCGGTAACATCTCTCTTGGTTCTGCCGACAATGTCAATATGCCATTGCGGTGCCATTACGATGCACACCGGCTTTTCGTACGATCCCCTCCATGATGATGTTGAAGAGATCGCATGACAGTGGATCGCCTTGCCTGAAACCTCTTTCGGTATTGAAGGTTTCGGAGAGGCCATTTCCTACCTTGACGGAGCTGCGTGTGTTGCTCAAAGTCATTCTGCAATGTCTTATCAACTTTGCAGGTATACCGAACTCAGACATTGTTGCGTATAGGCAATCCCTTCTCGGGCTATCGAACGCAGCTTTAAAATCGACAAAGAGATGGTGTGTGTCAATTTGATTTTCGTGGGTTTTCTCCAGGATTTGTCGTAGCGTGAAAATCTGGTCTATGGTGGACTTACCAGGTCGAAAGCCACACTGATAAGGTCCAATCAGTGTTTTTGTAATTGACTTTAATCTTTCACACTGTACGCTTGAGAGAACCTTATATGCGATGGAAATAAGACTGATACCTCTATAATTGGCGCAGATTGTTGGGTCTCCTTTCTTAAGCATAGGGCACAGTACGCTGAGCTTCCAATCGTCGGGCATGCTTTCTGCTAGCCATATTTTGCTGATGAGCTGATGCATGCGCCTTATCAATTCATCGCCGCCGGTTTTAAACAATTCAGCTGACAGGCCGTCAGCACCCGCTGCTTTATTGTTTTTGAATCGTTGGATAGCAACTCAAAGCTCTTCATGGCTAGGTGGTGATACTTCTACTCCGTCATCGTCGATTGGTGACACTGAACTGCGCTCTCCATGGGCGGAATTGGTGGAATCGTCGCCAGTAAGTAAATTGGAGAAGTGCTGTCTCCACAATCTAAGCACACACTGTGTATCCGTATTCAGATCTCCATTTTCGTCTCTACAAGTGGATGCTCCGGGCTAGAAACGTTGGGTTAGACGCTTAATCTGTTGATAGAATTTTCGTGCATCCTTCTTGCCCTGGTATAGCTCTAGTTCCTCCCGCTCACGCTTTTTCTGCTCTTTTTTCTTGCGTCTGAAAAGGCGCCTCTCTTCCTTCCTCTTTTCGCGGTATTTTTCTTGCACGGCTCGCGTTGCAGCTGGCTGCAGCGTTTGTTTATGTGCGGCGTTTTTTACTGCTGTCGCGATGCGACACTCCTCATCGTACCATTGGTTCCGAGGTTGCGGGCGCCGGAAACCAATGACTTCTTCAGCGGCAGCGCGCATGGAGTGGGATATATGCGCCCAAAGTCCGCCGGCGTCGTCGGGTCCAGAGGTTGGTTGGTTGAGCTTAACCGAGAGTTGAGCGGAGTAGGCTTCGGCAGTCCGTTGTAATTGCAGCTTAGCGACATCTAGCTTTCGTTGCATTCCTGTGCGTATGTTCTTCGCATTGCATAATCGCATGCGGATCTTGGCTGCAACAAGAGATAATAGAGAGCACTTGCAGATTTTCTATAAGCTGTCAACTTCGATTTGACAATTATGGGTACTCGCTCTCTCCCTTGCTACAACCTTATAAATCAACCTTGCACTGACAGTGCAAAACAATATTTCGTCGCGAAAAAATTATTTATTCGAGTACGGTTCATCTGCAAACAAAGCACAGCAAAGGCGAGCTTGAGGAAAGAGAAAATAGTAAGAATACTACAAACCAAGGTTGATTTATAAGGTTGTCGCAAGGGAGAGAGTGAGGACCCATAAGTCTGCAATGTGTTTTTGACACATTTGATGTGAACTCCAAATCGCCAACAGAACTGTCACTCCTACCTTGTAAATCATTATACCATGCTTTCTTTTATCATCCGTTTTTCTTTCGTACTCATTCGCAAAATTGGCTGGTTTTGACAATTATGGGTACTGAGAAGAGAGTGCGATCAGCCCTTCAACAACCTAATAAATCAACCTTGCTACAAACGATTTAGAAAATCAAAACAAACTCTTGAAAAAGTCGATCCTTTGCAGAAGACCTGCTAAATTGCTTGACCAATACATGGTTTTATTTTTTTATCGTAAAAACTGTTTAGAAAATGCATATAAAGATTTCATGGGATCGCAAATTATGCAGTGTTTGGAAAATGTAAAGTCTGTCTATCCTGGAATCGTTGACGGTATGTGCAGAGTTGGATTGCAGCTTAAAGATCTTGAAGTACCTACGGTTCAGCGAGTTTTAACTATCTGGCAGGAGAAAGAAGCCTTGGAAGAAGAAAATGAAGTAGAAGATCTCGGTGATGATTTCTGTTAAAATTATTTATTAGATATTTTTTTGATAATACCAAAATTCTTTAGAAATTCGATAAATGTGATTTTGCTTTGTAAGGAATATAAAAAGCAAGATTGAAGAGTTTTTTCAAACTTTCACGAGTTTTATCTCATAAACCAATTTCGAGCGGACTTTTTTAATTTATATATTGGCTTAAGAGATCCAAGTACATACAATAAAAATGTGAAAAACATATTGGGGCTTGCCACCTAAAGTGCTATTATTGAAAAAATGGTTTTGTATTTATGAGATATATATTTGTTATATCAAATGCAGTGTTGATTTAAAAAAAGTGTAAGCTTTTGTATATCAAATGAAAGGTAAAGTTTCAAGCTTTAAAAATAAAATAGATTTTAAACACCTTAATAATACATAATCTTTGCGGAAATAACGGTTTTAACAGTAATAAGATGTAAATATAATATAAAATCGCATATGAAATTATATATATTAGTAACATATTTTGTATTTGTACTTTTTCTGATAGATAATTTTATTATCTTTCAAATAACGTATTAATATTTAAGATCCATTGGATATTGGCAAAAATATAGATGCTTTTTAAAAATAGACAAGTCAATAACTAGGTGAGGTATCGATTTTTCGTTCGACCAAACCTATTTTTTTGTTGTTGTAAACAAGAAAACACTTTCAAATCGCGGCGCCCAGGAAACCGTAATCGCTCACGGCTCAATATTTACGAGCAAAACAAAATTCCACTTGTCAGACTTCTGTTAAAATTTATTAATTGAAAAGCTCTTTGGCTAAAATCTCAAATTTAAATCAAACAGAACTTTTTCATTTGACAGAAAGTCAAAAAAAATTTTCTAACAGTCTAAAAATTTTCACATCAGTAAAACAGCTGCTGCAACGACAATACCAGGCTTGATTGGGGCCATCAGCAACAACAATTTTAAGTGCGGTTAGCTGCTAAGTCGCCGTCAATCCACAGCTGTCCAAAAAATTCTAAAATTTCCGTATAAAAATTAAAAATATAAAAATGAAACAATAATCTTAACACTATTTCTAATGAAAAACGCTTAACTTCGAAAGAGGTAAAAAAAAAATTATAAAAACTCCGTAGAACGGAACAAAAAAGACACCTCAACTTTGCAATAACAAAGAAACAACGAAGTAAGGAATTGTAAGCGTAGGCGGTAAAGCATCGACTAACAAACACTTCACAAAAAGATGGCTAAAGTGATTTCACAGGAAACGTTTGATGAGGTTGTCCAGGAGAATATTGTTGAGTTCTCCATGGATCCTGAGGAAGCTAAAAATGAAACTATAAAGCAATTTGAAGCGCAGGTATGTAAGGTTAAAGTCAAATGTTGATAACTTTCTAAGCCAGTCTGACTTGGTTATAACAACTGCTTAATTAAACTTTGATCTGTCAGGGTATTAATTTGGCCAACATCATTAAAGACCTGGCTATTAACTCTGAGACTGGCAAACCGATACTCAATGAAACTGTAATCCATATTAAAACGCACATTGGACAAAACTCGCAGGATAAAGAGAGCCTTCTACAACATTTGACTGTTCTTGATAAAGAGTGTCAAAAAGTACGGCAGTTACATTCAATTATAGTGTACAATTGGTAAATAAAACAATCCTTTTTCTTGCAGTCCATTCCTCATCGTGTCCTGGCAGGCAAGAATGGTGCACATGATGCTCTTATTACATTGCTCGAACAGGAACTCGCCGGTGAAAAGGCTGAACGTGATTTTCAAGTATTAGAAAAATGTCTGCAGGCTGCCAATAATCTTACTAATAAGCAACCTGATTTATTCGATGCTGAAGCTTTGGCCATCGTTATGAAATTGGTCGATATCAAGGAAGAGAACATCATCTGTTTGACCTTGCAATGGTTGCAAAAAGCAAGCGTGATGCACGAAATGAATAGGCAAAATATAGTGAACGCTGGTATTGTACACAAATTAAAGCCACTAGTGACCAAGAAAAGCGATCGCTTAATACGCGAAGTGTGTGCGGTAATACGTTTCTTAGTACTGGACGACGATATACGCGTAGAATTCGGTTGTGCCCATGAACATGCGCGTCAAATTGCTAGCGAAGTTATTGTCGAGTTGTGTCAACTGTTGGGAGGTGAGTTGGTTTTTGCTTTCGCAAAAACACGCTTAGAAACATGTACCACACAAATCGTTTGGGTTTTATGTTTTTCCATATAACTGAACATATTGTTTATACTAGAATATGATGACATCAACGTGCTCTCGGATATAATGCTAACCATTGGAACACTTGCTGTGCGACAAGAGTTCTGTACAACTATCGAAGAAGCTGGCGGCCTTAAACTAGTTCTAGACATTATGGTAATTTCTATGACTAGTTATATCAAATGGTATAACATATACATACATATTTGCTCAAAATGTTTGTCATAAAAATGAGTCATTGAACAATAGACATGTTTTCATTTTGAAATGTAATGTTAGGGGTTCAAACACGAAGTATAAGTAGGTTCTTACTTCAAACAAATTAAGCAAAAGAAAGAGAAATATTTGTAGTTAGTTATATTTTTAATTTTTTCAATCTTTTTCGAAAATTTGTACGAATTCTAACATTTTTGTATTTTCCCCTTATTATTTCAAGACTGCCAATCCAAATTCTATACGTTTAAACCGTGAAGCCTTAAAGCTTCTTCGTGCCTTAGCTGGAAATGATGCCGTTAAAGCCCATATCATTCAACAAGGAGCTGCTCCAATAATCAAGGAAATTTTACAAACTCAATTGGTACTCTGATTTGATTATATAAATAACATAAATTTTAAATAAAATTGTATATATATGTATCAGCCCAATGAGTCTATTGTTACTGCAGCACTTGCCTGCATTTCAACACTGACACTGCGCGTCAAGGATAATAGCAGTGCCTTTTTTGAAACAGGCATAGCTGAGACAATTGTAGAAGCTATGCGCATGCATCCCAAAAATAAAATAGTGCAGGTAATAGAAATAATTTCTGGAAATTTAGTTAATGAGATTTCAATATTTATGATTTACAGCGCAACGGTGCCTGGGCCATTCGTAACATGGTCTCACGTTCACGTGAACAATGTGACACCTGGTTGTCATACGGTATTGAAGATTTGCTCAATACAGGTATGACTGAACATCCATCAATACAGCAAGACATAAAGGCAGCTTTGCGAGATCTGGGTTGTAAGGTTGATTTGAAGGAAGAATGGACCGGCACAGCAGAAAAGAAAATTGTCAATACGCAATAATTTACTATAACAAATATATATGATATCAAAATTCATTATTTTAAGTAGTCCGTTAAATCACCTCGAACGGACGGCTTTACACTCCTATAATTTTTACAAATTACTAAAATTAATCATTTTGATAAACGTGCTGCTTTATATGATTTTATCTAATACAATCTTACCATTTTTATATCAATAAATTTGATGAGTTAAGCTTAAAAAATTAGTTTTTCATTTCGTTATGTACACTTTATGCATCAAAGACATGGAAACATGGAAAATAAATACTGTGCTTTTCTTTTCTTTTAATAATTGCATATAAAATGTATTTTCTATTTTTGTACAAAACTTTATAAATACTATCTTAAAGCAGATAACACAACGTACAGATTGTTACAATAATTTGTGCATACTAATAGCTATTTAAATTTAGTTTTTATTTTGTGACTTTAAAATTACGTAAACCACCTGCTTTAAGACGATTGCTTAAACTTAAGGAATTGGACTTTGGCAACGCAGTTTCTTGCTTATCTCTATTAATTGAAGTATGTTGTTGAGCACGTCGCTGGTTCTCCTCCTCTTCCACTTCTTCGTCCCAGTCACGCGCTAAGAAAGGATCCACCTTTTGAGAGCCACCGAATCCATTGGAAACGTAATTTGGACCCAGAGGTTTGAGCAGGCTAGCAGAACCGGCTGAAGCAGCGGCAGCTGCTAAGCCTAGACGTGGCTTTTTAAATATAGAATACTGAAAATATTTTGTTATTAGCTGCTTTTCAAAAAATTCAAATTTCACGATACCTTTTCGCTTAAATCACTGGAAGTTTTGCGAACTGCACCACTTATATTAGAACTTTTTATGGGCGATATTTTCAATGTAGCCAATTTGGTTGTAGTAATTTTTGTGTTTGCATCTGAACCGGCTGAGTGAGTTTCATGATGACGCTTGAAGAGCGGTACTAAACCGAGACTACTTGATTTTATATTTAAATACGGAGAGCTGGATTCTTCTATTTTCTTGATATTATCTTTCTATTATTATGGAAACTAATTTTATATGTATTTTTTAAAATTGTTAATTTTTCACTTACAGTTCTAGGTGATATGGAAAGCCGATTATGATCTCGTTTCAAAGGTGCCAGCATTGAATTGTTCACATTTAAAAATGTGTTATTGGCGTTATTGTTATCAGTTGCACTAGGTTGCTCTAATTCACTTGATTTTATCTGATAATAAAAAGAAATAAATAATAATAAGTTCAAAACTAACTCATTTAGTTAACCTTCTCGTTAAGTTGATAGTTTTCACTCTCTAGTTGAGAAATGCGTTCCGTATTAGTTCTAGTAAAACAAATAGAACTTTAATTTTTCAAGCATACACTATAAAACATTGCAACTCACTTATTTAATTGAATTTCTTTGCGCAAATCGTCCTTCACTACCTTCAGAATAATACGCAAATCGCTCTTTTTATTTTCACATACACGTAGCTCTCTTGAAAAACCAATAATTATAATGAACATAAATGCTCTCATATCTATCAATCATCATTCCCACCTCTTCAATGTTGTCACCCAAGTTGCTAATTTTTTGGGATCGCTTTCATTCTGAAGAAGTTTTTCACTTTCTGCAATGCTTGAGGTAAGTAAAGAAGAAACACCTTCCATTGTTTCGATTTGTTGTTTAAGAGATTTTATTTCTTTTCTCAAATCATCGACAACTTTAGCTTCAACTTTAAGTAATTTCATCTGTGAATATTTGTTAATGTTGAGTTAAGTGTAAATGGCTTGGATACGTTCGCGTCTTACTTGTTCAGTGTAGCTGAGTATAACAAATTCATTTTTTTGCAATTTTTGTTCCAACCCAGCTATAGTTTTCCTAAAGTGAAAAAAAGATATTATTTTGAATTTCAACTATATAACAAGAAACAACATATGATCATTTTCAGAAACACAGATACTAGACCGTTTTAAAAAATGCACATACTGGTGTTAAAAATAAGTGAATATTTTCCATGTCTAAAAATTCTATTAATATCCAAGTATGCTTAATATTTAGAACTCCTCCAAATGCTTTCTCTCATTTTCTTCAACTGCATGAGTATCTTTCTTAACAACTAAACCGTTATCATGTTACCTTGTCAAAAGGTCAACTAAAAAGTAGATTAAGAACTATTGTAAAAATAGATCTATGCTATCTGCGTTTTTTCTGATCCCAACCCATTCTTTGCAGTGTTAACTTTTTTCGCATTAGTTTTTTTTTACCCATATATCATTGATCTCCGGGCTGTGTTTTCAAATGCTTTAATACTGAGAAATTGCTAAAATGCTGTAATCGCTAAACCATTCTAATTGCATGAAAACAATTTTGAGCGACCGATTTTTGTCGATTAGAGTTAGCCACTTATTTTTATTAGCGGCACAAAAACTTAAAACGGTAATTTTGTCGACATAGCTATTGATAATTTTTTTTTTTTCTTACAATATTTGCAAGAGTTTGGTAAGGTGTTATTTTCCGGAAGCGTATAGAAAAAATGGAACAAGTCTAGTTTAATGAATCCGCGTAAAATTCAGAAAGTGCTTGCCTTGTTAAATTTCAAGGTATGGAAGAATTTTAATTGTGGCCCAAGCAGCCCCTTGAAACTCAGCGGGTTCATTAAAGTAGACTTAAGCCTACTTTTGGCATAGAAGTTGTAGAGGCCAGCGTAAAATTTTTAGGGCTAACACTGACTTGCAGTTTAAACTGGAATGAGCACATACTCACGTTGCAGCGCAAGGTTTCATCTGCCCTCAGACTTTTGCACAAATTTAAAAACAAACTATCAGTCGACACGAAACTTACAATCTACATGTCTCTAATCCACTCGCACCTGTCGTATATGACGATGTGTTGGGCGTACAAAAACATTGCTGAACTCAACAAGCTGCAGAACAAGGCCATAAAAGCAGTGTTCAACCTGCATCCACGGTTCCCATCTAGACAGCTATACAGCCAGTCATTCGGAGATATCTTGCCAGTCTCGTCTCTTCGTGCGGAACATCAGTTATAATACGACGCAGCTGTCAACGCACACACATAGCACCAACACCAGACACAGATCTGATTTGGTTGCGGCGAGATGCAAATTCGAGGTGACCAAACAGCGATACCTGTATGCTGGACCGACAGCCTATAATAGCTTACCGGCCGTATGTTAGAACGCAACCTCTCTAGGTTTATTCAAGCGAGAATTAAAGAAATATCTGTTGAACTTAATTTAATTAAAAACTATCCATATGTAAATATTGTAAAAACTGTATATATAATTAAGGTATTAGCGCGGAACTATAACCTGCCAACGTAGTATGCTCCTTCAAAGCTCTTTATCTGAGCAATGGAGCTCAATGTAATCAAAAGTGAATTTAAACCATGTAAATAAATAAAAAATAAAAAAAAAGCCGAAAAAATTTATTAATTGTTTTTCTATCCTTGAAGTTTTTTAAACTTACATGCATTTCTTTTGAATATCCTTTAAACTTTTTACTTGATCCTCAGCTTTGGACAAATCTCTCTCCTTCATTTGAATTTTAAGATTCGCATTGTCCAACTGTTCCTGCAGCGAGCATACATCTATGCGGCTCACATCGAGGTTTGCCAAATTAAAGTAGACACGAATAATATTGCGATCGGTACATTTATTTCGACACTGTGGACACGATTTTGAACTGTAATATTCATATGAAGATATAAGATTAAATATTATATCAATGTATATTATTTTAAGAATTGTTTTCCTGTGTATAGGTAAAATTTTTTCATCAAACAACTTTGTTCTCATATCATATTTGGCAATAAAACCTCAGTATGCAAGCATCGGCAAACTTATGCATGTTAGCTTTAATAAAATCAACTCACCGCTCCATCCACTGTTTGAGACACCTTAAGTGGAACATATGGCCACAGGTTGTTACATGTACGTCATCGGAATGCACAAATAGTTCCGCACATATAACACAGTTAAGATTCAGCATTTTGGATTATATATTTAATAGAAAAAAACTTCACTAAAGCATTTAAAATGAAGTTTTTATTTAAACAAATTAACTTAAATAGAAGCGACGATTTAAATTATAAACAATATTAAATGTACAGATTGCGTTTTATTTTGTTTAGTGCCGCCAATTTTCTCTTCCGAATAATTGAGAAACGTCAAAAATGGTGATGACAATCATGACACCATATTCGAGTCTCGTTTTGTTTAAAGGTGGCCTTTTATTCTATCTACTGATTTATGTCGAAACCGCAATACTGCGTTAGGCTGCCCACATAGTGAACGCCGGTTCAGAGAGGCAGGCAGATCAGATCAGAAAACACATTACCTTATTGCTTCCTTATTGTTTCCTTATTGCTCCGATGTTAAATTTGCCTGCCTGTCTGAACCGGTTTTCATTATGTTCGGAACCTTAGGTCGGTCGTGCGCCGATCGTATTTTATGTAGGCGTTCAAAAACCTTCGAATTTAGCATTCACACTATTACGTTAGTAGGTCGTGCGTTTGCCACTAACCCGGCGAACACACGTGCAAGTACAAGTACGAAAGAGCAATGTTATGCTGGAATGACCCATGGTAGAATAAGAGAAGGTAGATGCTTTTCGGACTGCGCTCTCTTTCTCATAGCCAAAATTGTCAAACTTAATACAAATCACTTTTTTGTTTACATTTTCCCAATTGAAGCTTTCTCATCGCTTTCAGTTTTTCTATGAGCTGCCAAATTCGTATTGACAGTTACGGCAGTCTGCCTCCCCGAAATGCATCTACCTTCTCCTATTCTACCATGGTACGACCTACCCATGGTCAAGGTTGATTAATATAGGTTAATTCACTTAAGAGAAAAGCACTATTTTACGCCTTTGCTCGAACTGTCAAAGTAACTTTTAGCTTAAAATCGTACAGACTCAAGGTTTCTTTTTCTTGATTTCCTTTCATTCTGATAGTTCAGACCAGCTTCCCTGAAGTGACTTAAGCTATATATATCAACATATGGTAAAAATCATAGTCAAGGTTCATTAATATAGGTTGTCACTTCAGAGAAGCTCGGTCGAACTGTCAGAATGGATAAAAGGAAATCAAGAAAAAAACTTGAATCTGTACAATATTTAGCTAACAGCTACTTTGACAGTTCGAGCAAAAGCGGAAAAAGAGTGCTTTCTCTCAAGTGACCTAACCTATATTAATGAACCTTGATCATGGTATAATAAGACAAGGTAGAGGTAGTGTTAGTAGTTGAAATTCTCTCTTGTGGTGGGTACAGCACCTTTTAAAATCAGGTTTTTACGAATAATAGCAAAACAAATAACAAAATTTTCAAATTAAAATATTCTATGCGTTTGATAGCTGCTGTACCCACCGCTCCGAGACGACACTATCTTGTTAAAAATGTGTAGAGCCCATTGCATTCTGTGCAAGCTGTCATCGTGTGACCGGGATTTTATACATTCAGAGGCTCATGAGCTCTGCTCCATGATGCAATTAACAAGGTGGTAGTGATATCTGGCTATTTTCTCACGAACAGCGAACATAGCTCGTGATTTGCTTGTATATTTTACTTTAATTTGATTTTCCTTTTTTGGTCTCTACTATAAAATATTTTCGGCAATTACTGAAGTGCTGGTACTGGTATCAATGTTTTAATTTTATTTATTAAGCTATATTTATTTAAGTTTTTTTTTCATTTCTCTTTTGGGTCCACTACATTTACTAGACTGGGTCACCCAGCTATTGGGTTCGCATGAATAGTAACGCTGTTAATTTTCTTTTCTGTATGGGGTCGATAAGTTTTAGCGTTAACGGGAAGCTTCTCAAGTTCATCCAAAGCATCGAAACCATCAATAACTCTACTCCATTCGAAAAGAAACAAAGCATAAATTAGTTTAGCGTAATGTTCTTATTCATTTTAAAACGTTTACCTGCCAAATAACGTGTACTTTAAATCTAAGTTAGGCTGGGCGGCGTATGTAATAAAAAACTGACTAGCATTTGAATTAGGGCCATTGTTCGCCATGGAGATCATGCCACGATCTGTGTGCTATAAGAATCAAAAACAATTATTTGAATCTGTGATAGGCAGCAAACCTACTTTTAGGGATTCCTTAAATTCATCTTCAAACTTTGCTCCCCATATTGATTGACCACTCTTGCCCGTATTTGTTGGATCACCTGTTTGCACTATAAATCCTTTGATATTACGAATAAATGCGCAGCCGTTGTAGTAATCACTGGCACAAAGGGCTAGGAAGTTCTCACATGCCTTCGGACAGTCTTCGCAGAATAGTTCAACTTTGATGTCTCCACAATCTGTGTGAAGAGTTACTGACTATCGAAATATATGCTTAGATGCAAATGTTGTATATACGTTATTTTAATAAACTTACCATGTTTAGCTAGATTAACGAGAGGAAAAAAAAATACAGAAACTTGTTCGAATAGTAAACAAATTTTTGACATTTCTTGAAGGAAACTTTACAATTCAGCAAAGTTTGAAAGGCATTGCAATAAAACAGTAGGTTAAGTATTGCCACACTGCAATCACTTGAATTGCCACATTTGACTATCCCAAGTCAAAATTATAAAATTCCCTTTTGGGACTTTTTGAATTAAAAATGTAATATTAATTACAAAATAGCGCAGCCCATCACAAAGTGATCGAAAATTACACCAAACAACACACAGCAATTAAAGAATTAAATCTCTTGCTGATACCAGAGCTAAGAACTTTTTCCAAAAAGTCTAAGAGTTTTAAGCATTTATTATTATATATATTAAAAATGACTTGAAAACTAAGAGTTATTTATAACTTTTATAAATAATAGATGGCCCGTGAATTGGCCCACTATCTGGAAACGTCCCGGCTCCTTGAAACATTTCAAAATCTACAATAATTAGGATGTAGCGCAGACCAGATTATTTAAGACAACAGGACGCGGACTTGTTGGGCTGGACATCTTCCAGTAAATGGCACCATTTGTTCATCTAATGAATATGTTGTTACATCATTAGCAAGCTGATTGCAGCGGTTCTCAACCATATCAATAACTGGCTGGACTATCTAAAGCTTATTTGCTGTATTGGGCTTGCTGATATTAATAAATGTATTGTTTCGTAACTGAAAAAACTTATTTCTGGACAAAGAATTAGATATAAGTTAATTTCTAAATCCATCAGTCCTGTACATTCGAATTTGCTTATAGCCATAAAAGTAGATGTATAGTATACATCTGAACAGCCATAAAAGTTTTTTTTTTTCCGTTTCTGTTAAATTTGTTTTCAATCCAGTTTAATAAACATAGATTTTGTTAAGGAAAGAACCTTGGCATAGTGCACTTCTTTGAAATATTTATTTTCAATATGAAAGTATTTTTGTTGAAATTTTACCATCTTTAGACTCCGATGAAATTTCCTCATCATCTCAAAAATAAAAACGCACATTTTTGGTGGTCCATATGCAATCATCGCCATCATCAGAGATATCAGCATCTGAGTTTCCTAGGATATTCGAGGTCTGCATCTTTTGAGTTATCTTTCTCTTTACCTTTAATGCAACAGATTGCACTTTTGTGAGTTTGTATGAAAAATTTCACTAGTGTCCAAACAAAATTGTGTTATCTGAACTTTGTTTCCACGAATCACAAGTTTAAATTAAACCCCGGGGATTTTTTTTCAATTTGGATTCTTAAAATATATTTAAAAAAACAATGCTATGATCTTTTCTAAAAAATTCCTTTTTTTTCCATTTGGATTCTTAAAATATAATTTAAAAAATTAATGCTATGATCTCTTCTAAAAAATTCTTCTACTCCCAAAAAATTCCGGGGATTTTTTTTCTATTTGGATTCTTAAAATATATTAAAAAAAAAATGTTATGATCTCTTCTATAAAATGTATTTAAAAAATCTTCAGACTTGCCACGCGGCATACTTTCAATTCTATTGTCAAGAAGTGAACTTTAAATCTAATGAATGAACAAATTCAACTTAACAAAGCGGCACAACCGAAAAAATGTATTTTCAGTTCAGACTTTCGATATTTTTACAAAAATAAAAAAAGTTTTGATGAATTTTAACCCTAGATTTATTTTTTGTATTAACAGAAGGTGAAACAAAATTTGTAAACTATTGTGTGAAAAAAATATTAATCCTCCTCAAAATGAATTACATGTTTCTGCTTTTATATTTAATAGTTATTTCCAACTAACCCATTAAACTTTTTTATTAAATAATTTAAGTTAATTTTTGTTTGTCTTCATTAATTATGCTGCTTAAATTTTTAATCCTTCGTCAGGTAGTAGTATTCCAGACATTAAGAATCTACATAGATCCAAATAAAACTCAATTTTTTAATGTCACATTTAGTTATTTTAATGTTTTATTCGAAATGTTTGTAAAAAAAACGATTTTTCTCTTAAAGTGCATTTTACAAAATTGTACGCATTTTAAATCAAACCAGGGGTGGAATCGGTTAAAGTGACAATCAAAATCGTTGCTTTTGCTCCATGCAAGGTGATTATCAAATTGATAAACAACTTTTCTGGTATTGGTTTCATGTGACAGCTATTTAGGTGTTCAAAAACGACAATCAAAACAGCGTCTCTCAACTATCACCAAAGCCGATTTCACCTCAGCAAAACCAAATTCAAGCAGTAGGAATTTACAGAATAAATTGAAAAATCATATTGTTTGGCTGTTGCCGTTTTAGCTTTTTTTATTAAAGATGTGTGTGTATTGGTGCTTGTGGGATTACATAACTTAGCTAATACGTTTATTTAATTTATATGTTGTAAGTGAATAATAGTAGTTTATAAATGTTTATTTATGGAATATAATATGCAAAAGTTGGTTAAAAAAAATTAAAGATATTAAATATATAAAGTATTATTTTGAAAAATAAGTTATGCGTGGTGGTTTGATATTCGCATAAACTAGTAAATAACTGTAGGGATAAGTGAATACATATTTAATAATTTCGAAATATATAAATTTTGTGACAAAACAAATTGGTAACACAATAACACGAAAATGATTATAGGGTATTATTAACTTAAGACTAATATTTTTTTGTGATTTTTATTACATTTTATTTTTTTTTTGTGATTTTCAAGACTTTTTAATTTTTTTTTTTCATTTTAAAATTTTTTGGTGTAATACATGTACGATTAAATAGCTTTACTCTTAACTTCATTTATGAAATTTCAACTCCTTCAACTCGATTGACAATGTGTGTGAATTAATGTGTGATTACTGATATTAAATTATAAAGAGGTGAGACAAAATTGAAGAGATAGAATTGAATATGGTACTAAATAAAAAATTGAATGCAAACAATTTTCTAGTGTTTAACCGAATTGTTTAGAACAACAGATATAAAGTTTTCAAGTAAATTGTTATTTTTTTGAATTTGGTGCTGTCACATTATTCAACAACACATGTCAATCTAATCATCGATATGATAAATAAGAAAGAAGTTCTCGGAATCATTTACTGCTGCTGGTGGTGCATATTCAGATTTTCTAGACAACGGTTGGAAGCCCATAATCAAGAAAGACTCAATGAAACGTGCACGATTCGGTTGATTCTTGCGTATGGCCAAAACAACTGCATCGGCCTCAAGTTTCTCCTCTGCAAATTCCAACAAAGAGATGAAAGTTTGCTTCGAAGCCTCGGGCGGCAAAACCTCGGGCATTGCAACGTACAAAATGTTGTTGATCGGATTAAGAACCTAAATCGGATAAAAAAAAAATGTATATTTAATGATAAAAATTTAATTATAGCATAAATGAATTTGCCTAAATATAAACTTACTGAATCCCATTCAGAAAACTTAGATTCCGTTACGTGCAATTTTATGTTGATGCGAGTCGGATGTTCATGCTGCAAGATCTCCTTGACTACTTCCTGGCAATCATCATCAGAGTAAATTGAACTGATTTCGCCATGATGGGAATCGGCGTAACCTAGATCAGAGTGCTCAGATGAAGTAGTGCTGCCAAACAAGCTGCCACCAGCTGAGTCCACAGAATTCTTTCGAGTGAAATCTAGTTTATTAAAAAGTGTTTTATATTCAAAGATGGTGCCATTTATATATTTGTCAGATAAGCATACCAGTTAAGAGTGACGCCCTATCGTGATCTGTTCTGTGGTGAGTAGGGACATCAGGACCACCACAGAGGCCCTACACCGAGAGAGATACAGTAAGACTCGGTCGACATATTGGTGCCGCAAGAAGAGGTAGAAATGGTGCGATGTTTGCTGTCAGCACAGCCAAAACCGCTGTCATTAAATTCTCTTCTACCACTAAACATTGGGTCGCTAGAGGAAGAGATAAAAATAGAATATTATTTCTTGTTATGTTGTAAATTTCAAAGAAAATACATGAAAAGTGATGAAAATTTTGGAGAATATTTAAGAAGCTTATAACGGGTTATTAATTACACTTATTTTTTAATATATATATATATATATATATATATACACATATATATATATATATATATATATACATATATATATATATAACATAAAACAATTACGATCATTTGTAGACGGACAAACGTTTTCAGAGTAACTTATTCGAAACACTGACTGAACAAATGAACGCAAGTTGCCGATAGGATCACGCGATGTAGCGGCCAACGAAACAGTTGTCTAGTATCCTGTGTGATTACTCTATAGAGGGTGTTGTTGTTGGTTGTTTTCTTCAGAACAACAAGACCTAGAACTCCAAAATATTAGTCTTAATAATTGAAAATCAAACACACATGTATAAATTAAATAAAAAAACATATCAAAGAGGTCATTAACTGCTACGCGTTTATTATTTAATGTCAAAAATATTTATAAACCCACATAAATTTTCTTTCATTATTCTTAACTAGGTGAATTCAGCTTAATGCAGCCTACTTGTCAAAAATTCGTGTGCCATATACAATATGACAGCACGAACTTGTATGAAAACAGGAGCATTCGAATTGTATAACCTTTGACACAACCTATTATTTTTTGTTTTTTCTTGCTATTATCCTGGACGAGGTGTAAATAAAATTAAATTAAAATAAATTAGTTAAAAAGTTGATTTTAATCTATTGATAAATAATTGTTCAAATTAAACTAAAAATTTATATTGCCATCTGAATTATATAAGATTTAAAATAAATTAAATCTTTTTCAATAATGAAGTAAATAATAATGAAGTAAATATGAATAGGATCCTTTTCCTGTTCCATAATTTACATTATTTTACGTAACATAACACATAAACAGCATATTTGCTTAGAAATACAATGTTGCTGCTTAACCTCAGCACACACGTTGAAAATAAAAAAAATTTTGTCAACATGCATGTCTCACTTGCGAACATGCTTATAATTTAGCGAGCTTGCGTAAAGATGGCTGCCGTGTGGCACTTGAGCTAGCTGATATGTAAGCTGCATAAGAATTTATTCCCCAAATTTCATTCCTCGTCAGTGCATTCTTATTTCATAAAGTAAAAATACAAGGTTGTGTGACAAAAAACAATGTATCATTATTTTAAGTATCGTTTTTTTATCTACTGACAGTGCATGTTTCTACCTCACAGGTTTGATATATGGCAATATCAAGCAAACAGTTGTTGCTCGCGCAGTGACTTTCAAACTGCTAAAAGCATGCTTGTTCACTTCGTTCAAGCACATTCAGCACAAAATGGCGCACTACCATTCAGTTGTCAAATGTGCCGAAAACGAAGACAATCGTTTTTCCATCGATAGAAGTGAAACAAGCTAAGCGCGGCGTAAAAACGAGAAATATTAAAAATTAAACATAATTTGTAGAAAATTAAGTGTGAGACATTGAAAAAACAGCAATATGTCGATCGGAGTACCAATAAAAGTATTGCACGAAGCAGAGGGTCACATAATAACATGCGAAACCATAACCGGTGAGGTTTATCGTGGCAAACTAATTGAGGCAGAGGACAACATGAATTGTCAAATGACGCAAATAACAGTCACCTATCGGGATGGACGCACTACTAATTTGGAAAACGTATATATTCGCGGATCCAAGATCAGGTTTCTCATACTGCCCGACATGCTAAAGAACGCGCCCATGTTTAAAAAACAAACGGGCAAAGGATTAGGTGGAACGGCAGGGAGAGGAAAAGCAGCGATATTAAGAGCACAGGGTATGTTTAATTTTTTTTTTGTAGTCGATATAACATGCGAACAATTTTTTGTCTACATAGCACGAGGAAGAGGGAGAGGTGGGCCACCTACTGGTGGCAGAGGCGCTCCGACTGGAGCACCCGGCGGTGGACGTGGCGCATGGCAGGGTGGGCCAACGGGTGGACGTGGTCGTGGCGGTTTGTAAAATTCTTGGTTAATGGAAATTTTGACTTGTATCAAAATGGATATCTTTAATAAATTTGGTACTATTTATAAGAAACTTAAATTTCAAGAACATAACTTGAATTATTTCAAAATAAGAGGAAACTGAAAAAAAACTCAATAAATGAAATAAGCAATTAAATATAAAAAGCTTAAAATGGAGTCGTTTTTATATCTTCCAAGAGAAAAACATTATAAATGTGTGGCTAGAAGTAAAATCATTAATTAGTCTGCTGATTTTAAGAGGAACGCAAACGCACTTAAAATATGAAGTAAAATGGAAAACCCAGCATAAATATAGCCTTCAGAGAATTATGTCTACAATTATGATCAAAGTGGCAAAGAAATCTGTGGCCACAAGGAATAACGACTAAAACTCAAAGTATCGTAAAAAAGCGATGACATTTTCTTTATTGTCAATATTTGGAAGGATAGAGAAACCTATTTTTTGCATAGAATAGATAACCATTTATGTTCATATATTTCAGAAAAAAGGTCGTAGTTAGTGCAATTAAAATATCGTTTTTACGATATTTTGAGTTTAGTCGTTATTCCTTGTCGCCACAGAAATATTACCCCTAATTTTTTAAAGGCTTATATTTTATATTTTGTCTTACCAAGAATGATATTCAAAAGAAAGTGATAACATTTCTAAACGTGTCTAGTTAGTTAATTTTCTTGTTATTTAAAATGTATTCTTCAGAAACTGTTAGAAATCGAATTTTAAGAGCGTTACAGTAACGAGTGAAATTCGATTCGCATTTTATATTAAAGCAATTTAAATTCTTAAAGGATATGCTTGCAGAAGGAAGCCATAAACATTTAAATAAAAACACCGAACTTTTATAAACAGTGTAGATAAATAACAGGCTTTATTATTATTAAAAATAAAGGAATACAATTTTTCATTTAACCCTAGAATACTAATCTACGTAAAATTTACTCACTCCTTATGAGTAATATAACGTATAGTGAACAGAAGATTAGTATTCTAGGGTTAAGATACTTATTATTAACTTTTTTCTGCTCTAGCATAGACATTTTCTGATGATGCAAAAACACCAATAATATTCCCGGTACCGAGGCGAGCAATTTTGAGGGCATTTTTTTTTTTGTCATTTTTACATTTCAGTTTTTTAGGTCTTTTCCATAGTTTCAAGTCATTATTTGAGTAAATTTTAAAGGTTTTTACATTATTATTTTTTATCATTTTTAATGATTTTAGCGATTATTAGGGGCAGTAAAATATTTCGTATACTTTTGAAAGCCGTTCAAGCCAAAACAGTTGAAGAGGCTCAAACATTGTTTTCCAACAATTAAATATAGAATGTATTTAGAAGTTTTATCAATTATTAAATAAAAATTCAGGGCATGAAGGTAAAGTATTAAGTTGAAGAAATGGATGTTAACTATCAGCCCTATCATAAATAATTTTTCACGCGGAATCTGAAAGGGAGTTTCCGTTTTTCAGATAAAGCTCCAGAACTTTTTGGAAATTTTTAATGCACATTTGTGCGTTACCCGTCAATAATTCATGAGTGTAAAAACAAAAATTTAATGTGTTTATCTGCTATCTTTAAAAAGGATACTCCCTTTTTCGATTCCGCGTAAAATTATTCATGATAGGGCTGTATATTTAATTTTTTAAATATACGCTCTTGTCTGTGTTGAAGTGGAAAGATGTTTTTTATATAGAAGAGAGTTTATACCGACAATAAATGGTTGTTTTATTTTGATAGTTTAAAAATGTTTAATTGCAACAGAGTGCAGTTTCAAACATTTTAATTAAAAACAATTAAAAATATTGGGTATTCGAAAAAGTTTGGTCACAAATTTGACTAAAAATTAACCACATATGTGCCGTTTTGATCGAGAACCTTTTGCCATTTTTGGCCTAAAGCCATTATTCCATCTGTGAAGAACTTCTGAGTTTTCTGAGCGATGAACTGATCCAAGTGCGTTTCGCAGGCCTCCACAGAATTTAAATTTACACCATTAAAGAGTTCTGCAGAGATCGAAATAAATAATAATCTGAAAGTGCAAGGTCCGGGCTATATGTTGGATGCATCAAAGCTTTCCAGTCAACTTCTCTCAGTTTCTACCGGGTCTTCAAAAATGTGTGTGGTCTGGCGTTGTCAGAATGGAACACAACCAACACCTTTTCTGTAGATCAATTCTGGCCGTTATAATTGAATTGCTTGCTTCAATCTCGTAAATTGTTGACAGTAGAGAATAGAATCAATCGTTTGACCAGGTTGTAGACGCTCATGTTAAAATCGGTGTTCAGTATTTCGAACTTCCCTGGGATCCTGTTATCAATCTTCGAAAATAAAAATCTACTACAATTCCGTTAACTTCTGTTATGAAACAGTTGAATGCTGTCAATAAATTCTTTTAACTTGTTTGCTTTTTCGTGTTGACTTCGATACTTGCTAGGTGTAGAAAAGTTCATGTTTTCCTACGCCAACGCATCTTTATAACAAATCTGGAGAAGCAAAAAAGTGGATAAATCTTATCCATTACGTTGGACTGTTCGCAGCAGTAAATTTAACACAAGGCAACATCAAACATCAAGGCAACGTCATGTATAGCACAATATTAGAGAATCTTAGCGGACGCAAATTGTCTAGGTGGCATTTTGCTAGGTGGCAGCAAAATCTTATTGGCGTGCTACAAGTTTATCGTGCTTATGGATCAGATGTGCAGCTGCTGGAGCCACCTAAAGCACTGCGTCTAACTGTTGATACGCGGCTCGCGTTCAGGTAAGAGATGACTTGAATTGCCTATGGGTAGAGAAAATAAATTACTTTCCCCTCCTCAGAGACAAGGAAAACAACGATTCGGCCTGGCAGCTGTATCCGCGCTCTGTGGAACAGCGCTATTTGGACTGCAATCAAGTGATCCAGCAGGAGACGCTATATTCATGCGAAATTATACCACTTTTTGAGCTGGGCGCTTTGCACCACGACTTTTATTTGCTTAATTTGCGCTTTCCCATCGATACAGACCTGCATATGAATCTAAATATTGGGCACATGCATGATCTAACATTGACGATCATCTACCAAAATCGTGGATTAAAGAAAGTCTGGCTTACGCTTAAAACGATGCTTTTCCCCTTTGTCGTTACTATTATGTTTTGATTTTGGCGTCGTGTTCATGTCTCCAGCTTTTCTGGAGTACAGCTACTCTATCTGGGCAGTGCTTTGACTTTTTTAAACTTGCCGCTGGAATATCTGACACTTTACTTGGGGAAATGCCTTACATGCTGCTACTTTGCATGATTGACCCTTGATGTCCTTGGCAGACTCTTTTGGCTGGTCTTTGCTGGGGAACACATGTTGATTCAGGACTCTGCCCAGAAATCCTCCATTCGTTTACGCTACTGGAAACACTTTTCTGCGGTTGTGGTGGGATGCTTGTCACTATTTCTCTTTGACATATGAGAGCGTGGTGTACAGCTGCGCAATCCATTTTATTCACCTGAACAACTCCGCTGGGCGCTTAGGTGGCTTTAAGCTTAATTTTTTTTGGCTGGTATTTCCGCGGCCTTTTTTTCATATTCTTTGCTTTGGTTGCCAAGGTGTTTCGTAATATTGGTGTAAAGCGCAGTTCGCAGCCATCGATGTCTGCTGCTCAACGTTTGCACTATGAAGGTAGGTCCAACTGTGTGCTTTTGGGATTGAATCTAAGATAATTGTTTATATTTTTTTAGGTCTAATTTATCGCTCTAAGTTTTTAATGTTGGCCACATTGATTTGCGCCGGCCTCACAGTTGCTGGATTTATAATGGGCCAGATGGCCGAGGGTCACTGGAAATGGGATGAGGAATTCAGCAATTTACCATCTGACTCCAATCCAAGCGAGATATTTTCGCTGACATCATTTTCCGGAAAAGTTGCATTTGACTAAATTGTGGAATACGCAATCAAATGTTGATTGAGTGCCAAGTGGAGACTGATGTGTAACGCGAAGCAAATATTTGCAAAATATCAGCAAGCATATTAATAATTAATTTTATATTTGCTACTAAATTCTAAACCTACATTATTGTGCCAAACGTTTAAGTTGTAACGTAATAACTGTTTTTTTTTTTAGCTATATGTCTATCAATATAAAAATACGTATATTCTTTTGAATCTCCTTTTTAAGCAATTACAAATTATGCCCGCTCTGAATAGTTAATTTAGTAAATTACTAGTTGGTGCTTGCTTCTTTCGCTTTATATTCTTAACATATTCATGTGCGTGTTTGTGTAGAAATAAATTAGGTGGTTTTTTTGGTGTAGTTTTTAAAATAGGTGCTGTAACAAAGCCTTATAAACTTAACTTATTTACCTGCCGTAAATGGTACTAGTATAATATTAGAGATACAAACTAAAAGGAACTTGAACTTTTTTTTTTATTCCATTTTGAAAAACTTTGATTCTGATTTCATTACTTTTTATTACACACTATTAAAACTCAACCTCCATAAGAAAATATGAATTCAATTAACACAAAATGACATATGGTATAGTCTACAGGCGCGCTTTGATGTAGGTAGTTCTTAAAGCTATGTGAGCATGAAGTTTATTGAACTGGCCCGTTTCTACATTATGTTGGGCCAAAAGAGTAACTAGTGCGTAACTGAATTAGATAAGCAACTAACGAGAAATGGGCAATTGGTTACTCTGAATACTGGTGGACTACAGCTAAAAACAAATCATCTTCACAATATAAATGTTGTTACCAAAAAATAAATACTCTCTAAAAAACGCAGCAAATATCATCAATAATTGGTTATTGCCTGCACAAAGTTCTCATCTTAACCCAATAGAACATCTATATATATAAAAATGAATGTATGTATGTGGTATGTGGGTATGTGGATATGTGTGTATATCACGTATAGACTCCAAAACCACCGAACGAAACTCTATGAAATTTTGAGGGATACTGAAGCATCATCGGGAAGTGTTCCTGTGAAGTTTGGGGATGATTGGGCAAGGGGGCGTGGTACCTCCCATACAACCCAAATTGGCTCTATCGCCCACAAACCAAAAAAATTGCTATATATCAGACGGTTTTAATCATATAAAACTTAAATTTGGTAATTTTGTTCAGATGGTTACTTTCGGTGACTGTAAAAGAAATGGGCGTGGTCACACTATATTTACGCCCACTTTTCAGCAATTATTTTAATTCCTAAAATGTTCAAGTTTTGATAGTGAATCTTGATATGCAGGTGATATGCATACAAGTGGCAGTCACTATGTAAATATAAACGTTGTCACGCCCACTTTTACCGCCCACAAATAAGTAAAAATGCTTTATATCAGACGGCTCTTGCCATAGAAGGCTATGATTTGATAATTTAGTTTATATGATTACTCTCGGCCAATATACAAAAAATGGGCGTGGCCGATTTATATCTACGCCCACTTTATCGGAATCATGCTTATTCCTGAGTTGTACACGTTTTGATAGTGAATCTTAGTATGCAGGTGCTATGGATCCAAGGGGCAGTCACTATGTAAATATAAACGTTGTCACGCCCACTTTTACCTTCCACAAATCAGTAAAAATGCTTTATATCAGACGGATTTTGCCGTAGAAGACTACGATTTGGTAATTTAGATCGTATGGTTACTGTCGGCCAATGTATAAAAAATGGGCATGGCCGCACTATATCTACGCCCACTTTATCGAAAGCATGCTTATTCCTGAGTTGTACAAGTTTTCATAGCCAATCTTGGTATGCAGGTGCTATGGGTGCAACTGGCAGTCACTATGTAAATAAAAATGTTGTCACGCCCCCTTTTACCGCCCACAAATCAGTAAAAATGGTTTATATCAGACGGCTCTTGCCGTAGATGACTAAGATTTGGTAATTTAGTTCAAATGGTTACTGTCGGTCAATGTATAAAAAACGGGCATGGCCGCACTATATCTACGCCCACTTTAGCCTGCATAGCCAATCTTCGTATGCAGGTGCTATGGGTGCAAGTGGCTGTCACTTTGTAAATATAAACGTTGTCACGCCCACTTTTACCGCCCACAAATCAGTAAAAATGCTTTATATCAGACGGTTTTTGCCGTAGAAGACTAAGATTTGGTAATTTAGTTCATATGGTCACTATCGGCAACTGTTTAAAAATGGGCGTAGTCGCACCATATCTACGCCCACTTTTTCGAAATCATGCTTATTCCTGAGTTGCACACGTTTGATAGTAACACTTGATATGCAGGTCCTCTAAGTGACAGTCAATATATATATATAAAATTTGCCACGCCCACTTGTACCACCCACAAAAAAAACAAAACGAAATGGCCAATTTCAGTCCTTGAAAGTACTTTGACCGAGCTTCTTATGATCAATTGTGTTGTGAGTGTTGTGGAATGTTTGAACACAATTGATCGAGAACTGGACCTACATGTTTTATGCCGACTTCGAACGGCTTACGTTCTCAAGAAGCTTTTCATGGCAGTTTTTATTCTCTGAGGTTTGCCATTGTCTACAGAGAGGTGACGGCCGAACAGAAAAATTAGTTCAATCGAAAAACTTTCAGGTGGGATTCGGACCAGGGTTCCCTCGCGTATGGGCCACACACTCTACCCGCTACGCCACAGCCGCCACTTGGTTTCTTTTTACCCACAAATTAATAGAACTTCTATAAATCAGACGATTCTCATCGTTAAATACTAAAATTTGGTTATTAAGTTCATACGCTTACTCTCGACAGCTTTGCAAAAATTGTGCATGGTAGCACTATATCTGTGCCCACTTTTCAGAAATAATTTTATTTTATTTATTTATTTACTTATGTATTAATGTACTATAGTTCATTACAATTTAAAAATTATAACTAAGTTAGCTGCCTGGGCTATCGGTTAGAAATAATTTTAATTCCTGAGATGTGAACGTTTTGATAGACAAACTTGGTATGTAGGTGCTATGGGTCAAATTGGCGTTCACTTTATATATAAATGTTGCCACGCCTACTTTCAATGCCCACAAATCCATAAAAAGGATATATATCAGACTTTTTTTACAGTAAAAGACTAAAACTTGGTAGATTAGTTCATATGGTTACTGCCAGAACCCTTAAAAAAGGGGCGTGTCACACTTTATTTAAGACGACTTTTCAAAAATCATTGTAATTTCTGAGCTGTACGCGTTTTGATAGTGGAACTTGGTATATAGGTGCAATGGGACCAAGTGGCGGTCACTTTATATATAAATGTTGCCATACCTACTTTTTCTGCTCATCTATCTATCTGTAAAAAATGTATGTATGTATACTAAGGCTCCTCACAAAAAAAAGGTGTTTGGGCCGGTTCCTCAAAATTATGCTTTATGTTATGATGATTCCCCAAATATTTCGACTGTAGCGATAGTCATCCGTGAGCTGGAATGGTTTGAAATAAAAAAAAAAAAAACAAAAAGGAAATAGCCATTTCAGACTTTAACCGAGCTTCTTATGCGTGCGTGTTGTGAAATGTTTGAACACAAATGATCGAGAACTGGATCTACAAGGCTTATGCCGACTCCGAACGACTTATGTTCTCAAGAAGCTTTTCATGCCAGTTTTTACTCTCTAAAGTTTGCCATTGTCTGCATAGAGATGGCGGCCGAACAGAAAAATTATTTCAATTGAAAAAACTTTCTGTGTCAGATAGAATTCGAACCTGGGTTCTATGGTATACAAGCCTCGCACGTCAACCAGTATGCCACGGAATGGTTTCAAATATTCTGTAAAAATCGAGTTTTTTATAAAAATATTTACTGGTGCGGTAGTTAAAAATAACAAACGGTCAGAAATAATAGTAATTAAAAAGTGCTTCCAATCTGCACTAATAAATTTTAAATTTTTACTCTACTCTATAAATTTTAATTTTTTAACTTTTTTTTTGTATTATTTTCACTAAAATGCAAATTAAATTTTTTTTTTGTTTTGCCATTTTACTTTTAGTCAATTATATTATCTATGGATGATAAAATAAAGTGTAAAGTGAATTGCTAAATTGAATGAAATTACAAAAAAATTTACACATTTTTTACATTGTACAATTTATTTGACTAAAATTAGTTTAGGAAAAGATTCGTTTGAATTTTAGTGAAAATAATATGAAAAAAGTTAAAACAATCCAAAAAATCCGCATTATCTTTGGTCCAACGGAAAAAATATAAGATTTTTTGATGCAAAATTTTTTCCATTACTCTTATTTCTGACCGTTTGTTTTTTTCTAACTGCCATACCAGCCAATATTTTTAGTCGAAATATTTTGGGGATCATCATAACATAAGCCATGGATTATTTTGAAGAACGAGACTGAACAAATTTTTTTCTAAAGAGCGTGAGGCGACTTAATGTATATACGTATGTGGGTATATGTGTATATCACGTAAAGGCTTCGAAACCGCTAAGCCAATTTTTATACCAAAGCGTTGAGAGGGTTCCTGTGAAGTCTGTTGCCGATCGTAAATACACCTAAAATTTTCGATTTCGAACAGTTTTGTAATTATAGGACGCAAAGCCTCGGAATTCAGTATTCGACCTCAATTTACACATGCCGTGTCACAGGTAACATTTTATGGGTGTTGGACGAGGGGCGTGGTACTTTTTCCGCACCCAAAATTTTCGGTATAGCTTTCGAAACAAGTCACACATTAATAAAACCCGGTAAGAACTTACTATAAAAGCATGGCTTCACTAAAGCTACGCCCTCTTTTAGGGGATAAGCGCTGAGCGCAGCGAAGCGCGCCGGGTATAAGCTAGTATTCTTATATTTTCGAACCGGATAGCAAAAATATAAACATACTAGTAGGGCACAATGTTCCGCGGCTTCGCCACGGACTTTTTTTTTATTATAACGCAAAAACTTCATATAAAAAAATCCTAAACACCCTAAAGGTAGTCAGTCAATCGCCTTGCGTTCAAAAACAAACAAATTTTGATCGCTTTACAATGTCTCGCTCTCACTGTTTTTTGACAGTTTCCATTGAAATCAACAACAAAAACCTTTGAACGTCGTTCAAACGATCACCGTGTGACCTTGGCTCTTAAGGCAATCCATGTCAAACGAAATAAAAACATTTTTTTGTTTTGTTTTGTTTTGCAGCTCTGCACAGCATTTATAAGTATCTCACTTTTCGCCTTGCGCGAGGCTCATCGTTTTTTATGTCGTACTGTAGTAGTTGAGCAGAAAAAGAGAGCAACATGGAGTTTATTGAAACTATCGCAACACAAACTTGTGAAAGAAAACCATCAAGCAATTCATGGCAACGGGGATGATTTCTTAAAAAACTTAACACTTTAATTAACAAACTTATTAAAATATCGAAATGAAAATACATACTGTGCTGTATTAAAAATGTGACATTTTTAAACTTGTTTCATAAAAATTGATACAGCACTTTTGGAGTTTACCTGGAAACAAAAATTTCCACCTCAATTTTATATAATAGTATGGATATGAATTGAACCGGGTGCTAATAAATTTGAAGCACTTGGTTAAAAAACTGGATACAACATCATATGCCCAATTTGGTAAGCATTTTAGCCTAAAAATGTCAACCAACAATAAAAAACATGGTCACTCTTCAAAATATTAATATTGTAGTTACATAAAAAAAAGCAGTTTTCTTTAACATTTGTTTTCGTTTTAGTTAATCTAAATAAGTGTGCTAATTCTGTGACCTATAAAAATTATATCAAAAACTAAATAAAACACAGGAAAAACGGTTGCAAATTTTTGTTTTTTCTAAATCTTAAGTTTCAAATTGTTTATTCAATTTTCAAAAAATAACTTTGTTTTAAAATGGCAAACTAACTATTCTTTTAAGTGTTTATTCAATAGTATGCTATTTATCTGACCACCACTGTATATTAAAAATAAATTAACAATTAAAATAAAAATATACCAGCAAATTGCAGAAAAATAAGAATTTTAAATTGTTCCAACATTTATTTATGTGGGATTTACTTTGATAATTATCGACTCGTTATGCATCAATGGACGTAATCGAAACGTACTTTTAGTTGTTTAGTTATAAAAAAAATGTTCATCGGAAATTCATAGTCGTTACAGTGATCATTAATATGCAATACTTGAAATTTATTAAATATTGAAACAAAAATTTGATCTCTGTTTTGATGTTATAAATGAAATAAATTCAACGCTTAAGTTTTCAACGCCAAACTATGTTAGGCGAACTTATATACATTTTTGTGAAACATTTTGGTGTTTTATAAGAGGTTTACGAAATAACGGTTAAAGATATTGATTTAAAAATTTGTGTATATTTTTGAAGTATAATACTGTAAATAAATCCCTATTAAAATAATTTTATCAGGCATGTTCTGCATTTCGTGCGAATTGTAAATTGATTGAATTTTTAATGGGTGTGCCACAATTCGAACGCTTATGTGTAAGTTCGAATTTACTTCCGATACAGCTGATTCGAGACTTCGACACCTTTGACGCTGCAGGCACTTGCAATACTTAGACTCTTTATAGATGGCGAATATCAGCACGCATTGGAAATGGTGGGGGCATTGCTATCGATGGAACCAAAATTTTATGGAATATGCTACGTCTCCTTAATAAAGAGCTATATTCGAAATGGATAAACATAAGGCCAAGACGAGTCTTCTTTGTATTTTTAATGACCTGCTTCGTTGCCTTTGACATGCTTGCTACAGACGCTGCTTCCTCAGACATTTGCTTTTAAAGCACTTCTGCATAATGTCTGTATACATTCCTCCCCGCGGAATGCTATCAGTTGAGTTTAAAAATATTGGCTCTGCTATAACCTCAAATTCAAATCTTCCCTGTGTGATAGCAGTTCAGTTTATACCCAGCAAATCATAGTTGACGACTTTGTCGAAATTCCGACTAATTCGTAACTATTTCGAGCTGTCTTAATGAAATCGTTACAATTTCATTACGCAAATATCGGAACAGTTTCACTTTTTATACGAATTTATATAGAATTTCGTTATGCGATTGTTTGTACGATATATTGAAATGCTGACATAGTGAAATTTCCTTTCTTTCGAACTGTCTGAACGAAATCGTATTTTTTTTTGTAACATTTCCGTTAAGACTCGTTACGACATTTCATTACGAAGTCGTGTAAACCCTTCATACGATTTTCATTACGATTTCGCAACGAACTCGGATTTCGAAATTGGAAAGATTTCGAAATATTCTTAACAAATCGTAACAAACATTTCGCAATCTTTCCGATTTCGTTACGAAATCGTAAAGAATATCGTATGAAGAGGTTGACACGACTTCGTAACGAAATGTTGTAACGAGTCTTAACGAAAATGTTACGATTTCGTTCAGATAATTGATAAGAGACGTTCGTGGCGAAGCTGCGATGAAAAAATACTTCCGATTAATTTTTGCGATGTTTTTTACTCACAGACAGATGGCGCTGTTTTCTGCATACAGATGAACAGCTGATGTTCTTTTTAAGATGAAAGATAAGATAAGCAGCGCCATCTAGCCATTAACAAACGGTCAAGTGTTGCCTACTTTTACAGTTGCGACCGCAACACTTTAAAACATAGAATTGGATCAATTGAAATGAAAAAATACTTCCAGCTCACTTGCTGAATCATGTTTTGTTTTTGCTTTGCTTGCAAATTCGATGTTATGATCCTGATCTCTTATGAAGAAAAAGCAGCTATAATTGGTAATTGTTTCTGATTTGTCATTTGTTAACTTGTTCAAATGAATCATTTTTGTTTTTATTTCAGTTATTGTGTTATAGGTTTGCAGAAGCAAAGGAAAAGTTTTATCTGATAATAGAAAAATTTCCGATAACGCATCTAAGCAATCTCAAAGAAAGAGAACTTTTAATTTTAAAAAATAATCTCGGGGATAAAAGAGAACATGTCCTCTTTTAAAGAGATATGATGGTAACACTAGTCAACATGGCATTATTAAATTTTTTAATTTTGAGTTAAGTCTTACATCAGTAAATTTTTTTAATATGTCATTCGACAGAATATTTAATTGCATTCATGAACCTGAACTTAGATCTGTTAGTTTGTTAAAGCTAAATTAAAAAAAAAACGACATATAAACGAGTAAGTATTAGTAACTAATTGACGATATTCGAATATCATACAAAGAGAGCAATTCCATGACAGTATTATTGTATTAGCCTGACTGTCGACGGATAGCTCTCTTTATTTTTATATTCGTTGCATGCTTTTTTTATTAATGGACGTGTACAAGAGTTAAAAATTCAAACAGAGACAAGAAGAATTAATAATGAAACAATGAAATACACATAAAAAGTAAATGAATGAAGAAAATTTAAATTTTGAAAGACAAACAAAATATATCAGAAAGATGTTAAAAACAAAAAAATTGTCGATCAACGAATATCATACGAAGAGAGCAATTCCATGACAGTATTAAATTGTAAATCTGGACTGTCGACGGATAGCTCTCTTTATTTTCTATTCGTGTGTAGCAACCTAAATAATGTGAATAAGTAAGAAAAACAAAATATAATAATTTTCACCATTGCTTACAGTGAAAACAATGAAATCTATAGATAAAACAAAGCTATTTCAGTAATCAACAAAAATAGCCGGTTGGTTGGATGCGACAATCATCGTTAACAAACATCAACAAGATATATACTAGAAGTTTCTACTCCGAAATGCGCACTTGGCACAAAAATTCAATGCAGCCCAGCAACTTGGATGACTTGTGTTTATAATATAAAAATAAACAAACGGCGGCAAGAAAACAACTGAAAAACGTAGGAATATATTTAATTAAGAATAATTTACAATTTTTTAAGTACAGGCTAGCTTCGTTAAGCACAACTTGAAAATATTGCTTATTTTGTAAAATTATCAAAGAATAGCACCACTTGAGTGTTTTGTTGAAAGAATTGCGTAGTGGAAATCAATAGAATTATGCTGATGATGCAAGAACGAAGCAAAAACAGAAGCAAATGCGAAACAAAAGCAAATACAGATGGTTTTTTTTATATCGTTGTTATTTTTACCCCTTTTGTTTATAAATTCATAAAACATATTCTTGCTACTTGGAATATTTCTGAGCAGAAATAAATAGAATAGTGTGGCATGTGTATTAAGTAAGAAAAAACATGTTTTGCAGTGTGCTCAATACTCTTACTATGTGTAGCATTGGAATAAAAATTGATTTTAAGGTTATAATTTTTTTTAGGTGATTATTTTCAACGCAAAATAGATAGCCCAATTTATTTAATATGCTTTTTATTAACTACAGTTTAATAGAAAAGTTATTAACAAAGAAACCTTTTTAAAATAACTTAAATCAACATTCTTTTGAAGTTACTTCTTTAGACCTGGTTGACGAAAACAAAAAAAAAAAAACGAAATGGCCATTTCAGCCCTTGAAAGGACTTTGACCGAGCTTCTTATGATCATTGTGTTGTGTGTGATGTGAAATGTTTGCACACAAATGATCGAGAACTGGGCCTACATGTTTTACGCCGACTCCGAACGGCTTATGTTCTCAAGAAGCTTTTCATGGCAGTTTTTACTCTCTGAGGTTTGCCATTGTCTGCAGAGAGGTGACGGCCGAACAGAAAAATTAATTCAATTGAAAAAAACTTTCTGTGTCGGATGGAGATTCGAACCTGGGTTCTCTGGCGTAAGAGTCACACACACTACCCACTACGCCACGGCCGCCACGACCTGGTTGACAGTCAACAAAAAACTATTAATCTGTAGCAGGGTTCTCAAAAAGTAAACGATAATAATAGTTGTCATTATCGGTCATTGCGCCTGCCACGTTCATTGAAAATGTCATTTTCCGATAGTTACCGGCAGCGAAAACCGTCGTTAAGGCATTTGCAAATTTCGCTACTGATACACTTAATTTAAAAGGGCGATGTTATGCTGGCGGTGAAATGATCTTTGGTCATGTCACTTTTTTTACGCTCTTTTTTCGCTTGATGAGCTTTGTGCTCAAAGTATGTTATGCTGACGGGCATATGATCCCCGAGCACTAGTACACTTTTTGCTACTTTTAGCACTTTATTCGAAAAAATTATCATATACTAAGTTCCATGGCGAGTTTACTCGGGGTTACTCGTTAAGTTGACAACATCGAGTCGAGTTGAACTCGTCAATGGCCGCATTCAACTGTTGTGAACTTTTATGATAGCGATACCATCGTTAGCGATATTTTTCTCTGAATGTGTTGTTACTCTAAGCGTCAGGAAAAGTTGTCAAAGTTTAGAGTTTTTAGAGTTTAGAATCCAAGTTTAACCCTTAACTGGTACACTTAGGATGTGGGACCATGCTAAAAAAAGAAAGGAATATATTTCTCTCATTATGTCACCATTCATTCTTTAACGCTCCGTGCATTTCAAGCCTTCATGTGTGTTCATGCTTTCGCATTGATAAGTCGTGTTGTTATTTAAGGCCTTTTTTGAAAAAAAAACATAACTTGTAACTAAATTTTTTGAGGTGTACCAGTTAAGAGGATTAAAGCACTCAATAGTTGTGTTCATGTATCATTGATTTTTTTTGCTCGATTCAATGGCGTCCGCTATCTGATCAGTTTAAGTGAGAGCTGGCATAATTGTACCACTTAGTGAGTTTTTACACAACTGTTGACTCTGCTGAATGCGGCCAGCAGAGGATTGCATTCATTTTTCTTATTATAAATGAATACAGTTCACTTTGACATATAGAACCCAGTTAAATCTTACAAGTTTCGTGGAGTTTATGTGAATTTAACGAAGCTCAACTCAACTCGCGTGTCCATGGCGAGTAAACTCAAGAAACTCAGTAATAGTTTATCATGATAAAGTGTTGCTTTTAAGCAAATTTCATTATTGCTTTCATATATTTCATACTATTGAAAGTGTACTATTTTCATTCTTAAACTCAAGTGCCAAATGTTTTCATCCCGTGATTTCATATTTTTGCCCATGGTTGAATTAGAAGGTTGTCGCAAGGGTGAGAGTGAGTACCCATAATTGTCAAATTTTTTAAATTCCTTCGTAAAACGATAACTGCATTTATTTTGAGAAGTAATTTTTTCTACTAATGCACTCACGGCTGTTTTGCTGTCTACCGAAAAAAGGCTTTTACAAAAAGACGTACCTTAAAAAATATGTAAGCATGTGGTATATTTTGTTTAGTAAAAAATTATTTTTTCAATCCAAAAAAATGTCAAAAAGTTTATTCATGTTGAGACTTTTGCAATGACATAAATTCTTAATGCACATAGTTTAAAATTAATTGGTTTTTCGTAAAAATATTGTAAAATTATTATCTAATGCCTTAAATAAAGAAAGCCTCGAAGTTACACGCAAAGAAAAAAAAACATTTATCGCCAGTTTGCCGCAAACAAACTTCGTTTATCGTGCTTGAAAACGGTTTTTGCAATAGTTTCAAAAGTTACGAGAAACGTAAACAGTTGCGGGAAACGAGCTATTTACTTGCAAGAAATGAATTCTCTTTGTCATGAAGGCAAATGAAGAATTTATTTATTGTAACTTAAAACTATGTTTGTAGGAAACGAACTTATTTTCTCATAAAAGAACATTTTAAATTAAAAAAAAATTTATTTTTTGACACAAAAAATAAGCAGCACTAGCCGAATATGAATACAATGAAAATTCAGTAAAAATACAATAGACTGTGGTGCAACAGGTTAAGCAGAGCGCGCAGTAAACTTGACATCGACCGAGTCAGGGTTCGATTCCCAACAATGGAAGTAAGAAAGTTTATTTTTTTTAGACAACTGAATATTCGTTTGTGGTAACTACAGATAGCAAACGAAGTATAGTTAGTGAATTTTTCAGTTGTGGTAAACGAAAAATTTCTTTGCGTGTATATTTTCGGATATTGGTAACTTGTGCGGTGGTGTGCTAGGGTTGTGCTGCAATGTACTATAGGAAGTTTATTAAAATTTTGTTATTTTTCGAAAATTTGTCAATTGTGCTGCGGTGTGCTCGGTTTGTGCTACAATTTACTATAAAAAGTTTATTAAAATTAAAATCTTGCGAATTTGAAGAGAATAAATATACGTGGCGGCCGTGATGTAATGGTAAGTGCGTGGCCTGTATGCCCATGGTGGAACAATTATAAAGTGGTCTCATCCCATGACATTTTTCAATATGTTTTTTGACATGCTGCCTTGTTTTGACAAGTTTCATACCCAGCCATGTATGTTTGATTCTATGAAAATGTCAAAATAAGGCAGCCTATTTTTTCTGATTTTCCGGATGAGAACACCTTATATTTATTTCACCATGTGTATGCCAAAGAACCGCAGCAGAGCCGCGTTCAAATCCCGTCAGACACAGAAAATCTTTCAATGAAAATAACTTCTTTAATCGGCCGTCTCCTCTCTGCAGACAATAGCAAATCTCTGAGCGTAAAAACTACCATGAAAAGCTTCTGGAGAACATAAGCCGTTGTAATAAAGCTTGTAGGTCCAGTTCTCGATCATTTGTGTTCAAACATTTCACAACACACACACAACACAATTGATCATAAGAAACTCGGTCAAAGTCCTTTCAAGGGCTGAAATGGCCATTTCGTTTTATTTTTTTTTTATTATTACATCCTGAATTTCACTTCAAACTGCTGAATTTTGTTTCAAATTTACTAAAAATGAATTAAAAGTTCTGATAGTTCCAATGAGGGAACAAAAACTGTTGCGTGACTGTAGCGTCACACATTGATTTTTAATAAATAAACCAAATTTTTTTTTTCATAAAGGGTGCACACTAGAGCCCTGCATGAATATATTCATCAAGCGAATATAGCCTGCTTCTCTGGTGTAGCAGTCACTGCAAGCGAATAAATGCAAAAAAACAGGTCGTGCAGTACAGATTAAATTCGCGCAAGATAATAACTACTACTTATTTGTTCTCTGTTCTCTTTCCACACACTCTTGCACTGAACTGAGCTTGCGAACTACGCGTTGTTTCAGTTTTTTCTCTGAGTATTTAATAAACTATACGAATATTCAGGAAAGTGAACTGAATAAATGTTAATATGTTCGTTTTTATAAGGTGATAATAAGCTTTTTTGTAATTCTTTTATGCGAAGCCATTTTGATTTTGAATAGGGACGCGTGTAAACGTATTTATTAAAGAAAAAAACACATAATAGTGTCTCGCATAACAAGAGATGCTTGCGATGAATAATAAAAATATGCGCAAAATAGTCAGTGTATGGAAAACTTATATTTGTGTTCTTTTTTATTGCTTTATTCGCTACCTTCTGGTCAAGGTTGATTTATATAAGTTAAGTCACTTGAGAGAAGCTCGTTCCAACTGTCAGAATGGATGAAAGGAAATCAAGAAAAGAAAACCTGAATCTGTACAATTTTAGCTAACAGCTACTTTGACAGTTCGAGCGAAGCCGAAAAAAAGAGTGCTTTTCTCTCAAGTGACTTAATCTATATTAATCAACCTTGCTTCTGGTGTAGTAAAGCAACGTGTTTTTACTCTCGTAGTTTCTTATTTGCGCATAAAACAAAGAGAGTGTATGAGCAGATATGGGCACAGTAGAAAAGCCACGGTGTAAACTTTTGATTCTATAGCAAGCGAATATATTCAAGTAGGCGAAAAAGCATACTCATGCAGGGCTTTAGTACACACACTCTTAATTCCCATTTAAGCTACTTCTTTAAAAATTAAAAAAAAAAAAATATTGCTTAAAATTTCACTGAATCTAATACATTTTGATGTGTGCCCCAAATCAATTTTTTGTGGCATCCGAATGGCTTTACATTGTGTAATATCTTTGGACGAAATAAAGTGCTCGACTAGTGCTTCTCAACAACAAAAATAAGCATTCATAACATTCTGTTCATTTTAGTTTTTCTTCGTGTTTTATGCGGCGTTCAAATGTGACGACCGTGTTCCACATGTTTATTTATTATAATTTTCTTTTGTCAACTACTATAGAAAGTCACGGTGATAACTTGCACGGTGAGAATATTACACACAACATTACTGCTAGCCCATATGGCGGAAGAAATAATGATAAGAAGAATTATGACCTCGAGTAAGCAATCAATTCTAAGTTGAACCTCAAAATACGAGTAACAAACTGATCACAGCTAATGTGTTAGCACTCTCAACACTTTAAACAAGTTTTAAAGTAAAAAAAAAAAAACTGTTGGCATTGAAACTAATGATTCTGATGATTTTTCGAAAACGTGTTACATGAATATTTTTACCAACATACCTAAGTAAAGTTAATATACGAAGAATAAAAGTATGGTAAAAAGTTGTTTCTTTATTTTATTTTGCTGTTTGCGTGTCCAGCAAATATCACAGTCAAATACAATTGGTCGGTCTCTAGTATTTATACTAAACTAGCAGAAAATAGATTTTCACTGAGTTAATATCACAGACATGTGTCGAAATCGTATCGTTATAGGAATAAGTTAATTCTTTTAACACAGATCTTATGTATATTCTACAGAGTTTAAATTGAAAAATAACACAATTTTAAGAACTGTTTTCAGTTTCAGAAACCAAATTTGGTTTTAGACCAAAACGTACGCGACGTTCAACGCCCGATTAAAAACTAAATAATATCAGGGTCTGTCAGAGCATTTATAAATGTCTACAACTTGTTTCTACGTTGCGTACAAGCGAAGCAGCACAAAAGTAGCTGCAACTAGGAAAATTCAAACACAATTAATAAGAGGCAGAAATAAAATAAAATAATGGCATAATAAAAGTTAAGTCACCTTTGATTATTTTGTTTGAAGTGCAATCAGAATGTGTGGGGGGGTATACAACAAAAGTAAAGGCGTTGCTCTTGGGTACTAAACTGCCCGACTAACTGGCTAGCTGTCGATTGATCGGCGCAATAGCAAGATAAAAGAATGCAATAAATCCCATTCATTAAATTATTGTGAGAAGTTTAGAAATATAAAATGTTTGCTATGCAATTTTAATTGAATTAGAATCAGGTGCAGGTAAATAACACGTAGTTGGCACCGCATATTACAAACGACTCTTACGATTGTGTAAATTGTTCAAGTGTGCTTAAATGCTTGTTAGCAGTCGTGTCGCCACGCCATCTAACGCTGGCAGTTCTAGCTCAGGGTAATATACCAGGGGCGCACACAGGGGGTTAAACCCTCCCCACCAAATGAACAAATAAAAATAAAATAAAACGTATAAAGTAAAACAATTATAAAGCAGTATTTATAATTTGTAATATTTTAAGCTATTTTATATAGTGTCATTTATTATTTTTGATGGTCATCTAAGTAGTTGCACAAAGCACTACTTATACTTAGCACTTCTACTACTACTACATCAAAAATCACTAAATCTAGTGCAAAAGCGCTGACCTGCAACACTGGTGCTCAGATCGACGCTGCATTAGACCAGAATAAAACAAAAACATATAAAATTTGGCAAAAACAAAAAGCAAAGCTCTGTACACTTGAGCATGTTCTATTACATTGTTGTTCTCTGTAAAGTCTCGTTATCGCAGGAGTGTGACTGTGATGTGCAATTATATCCAGGACTGGCAAAAATTTGCATGAAAATATTGATTTTAAGCGCTCAAAAAAGGCTCGAAAAGTAGACAAAATATGCTCTTAAATACGCTAAATCAATGAAAAGCTTTACTTCAATTTTTATCTCTGTATTAATAATATCGGTATTAGTTTAAAATTATATACTTTTTAAATTATTAATTAAAAATGTTCTTTTGTCATTTAAAACCGTTGAATAATTGGAAAAGCTTCTTTTCACATCTATAGAAATACTTGGGCAATATTTGAACAAACCTAATTCTGTTGGAAAGCACGTTGCTACATCTTCACTCCTAGTTGTGGAGCCACACAGTATGTAATATATATTTTTTATATATATTTTATCGTAAGAGAATCATGCGTGATTTTTCATGCGTGATACATTTCATTGACGAAAATCTCATATGAATGTTCCAATTTCGGGGAAGTTTCGTTAACAAACAAAAGACAAATGTGAAAAAAATATATTTTTTCTCTTTTCTTTTTTTATTTATTCTTTGATTTTATTTTATTTTACGTTTTCTCTTTGGATCACATTATCTGAATCTGTAACCTTTTATGTATCAGTCTTTGAGGCCACGAAAAAATGACCCCGAAATATAAGCAAAAATTAAGCTTTATAGGGAAGTCATGAACGAGCACAAGAAAGAAAGTTGAAGAATTTTCGAGAAATTTTTTAATGAACGAAAACAAGACAGAAAGTTGAAGAATTTTCGACAAATTTTTAATGAACGAAAAAAAAAAAACAGACGCGTTAAAGAATTTTCAACAAGAAATGAAAGAGAGAAGAGTTATAGTGTGTTCTACTGTTTTCGTTGTTGCTTTGTTCTTTTTGTTTTTTTTTTATTGTTGACAAATCCATTGCAGATGAGTTAAAAGAATATTCTGCAACTCTTTTGCAAGAATATTGATGAATACAATACAGACGCGTTAAGAATATTCTGAAAGCTTGGCTTATGCAGCAAGTTTCTTTAAGAAATTACCAAAGATCGATTCATCCATGGTGCCCGAGACTATTGGGTTTGTCTGTTATATGCCACTCACAATATTGACAAAACAATTATAGAATTGTCGCAGCACAAGACTTTAGGAAACTGAGCAACCATTTGAAATTTTTTTTTTGACATTTCATCAATCACCAAAAATAAAAAAATCGCTTTCCGCTAAATGTACAATAATGTTGCCATATATGAAAAAATATGCATAAATGTCAAATAAATGCATAATCCACGAAAATTGCCAGATATATGCAAAATAAGCATTTGCTTAGAATTCCCAACCCTGATTATAATTAAGTCAATTTAATTCATTAACTCGGTGAAGATGGGTGATAGTTCAACTAAAAAATACTTTCAAAGTAATGTTTCAAACGCATAAGTGAGTGATTCTGTTGTAGTTAATTCTGAAGAAAGTAGTAATGCACTTAAAATTCTTAAAGAGGAGGTCCCAATATATGAGCGGTTAGCTTTTTACATATATACATAGTTATAAGCTCCCGAGCGTACTGGCCTTCTACTGGGAAACTGGAACGAACGGTCATTGGACAATGAGTGTGGTGTCGAACAAAGGGCCTATAAAAGTTTTGAATATCTATCTATATTATTATTACGTAAACGCATTTTTTGTGATGAACATCAAATCTATACTGTAGACGCGATTTTCATAAATAGGGTAGCAATTCGTCCCCTTAGTAACACAAAAACGTATCTCTTGTGGGTTTCTAATCTATATTCGTTTTTGTTTCTAAGGGGGGCGAATTGAAAGGTTGCTTATTTTTTCTTAAATATTGTATTGTTTAAAAAAAGCTGAAACAATTTTCTATAAAAAAAACCAAATTTCTTTGTGATGCCTAAAAGTATGTGATATATTTTTATTTTAATGCTATGATAAGCAATTACTTAGGGCTATTTAACAATTCAACAGAAACATAGAAAGTTTCTATGAAATATTTGATTCAAAGGTAAAAAAGGCCCTTAATATAAAAACAAAATGATCTACCAGTACCTAGATATTTTTTATTTTGGCGTTTTAACGCCACGCGGGATGACTAGTATTTATTTTTTTCCAATATAGTTGGCGGGTGTTTCCAACGCACACCGGGTATTGCTAGTTTTTATAACAAAAACTGTGCCACCAAGAATTCGGATGTATTAATTTAATTATGCTGTTTTCATTCTTATAGGGGTACAATCTTGCTTAAAATTTATGTAATAAACAGTTATCTGAGCGCTACTGACTTCGAATAAAATTTCCGTTGGTTTCTTTATATGGTATCATAAAAATGACGTACATACAAATAAGTTGAATGAAGGCGTTATGAGTTTTGACGAAATTTGTAATAACAACATAAATACTTTATTGAGGGGCAATAAAAACACCTGCCTAATTGTTTGTTTTGTTTATTAAAAGTTTTTTTTAGTAAAAAATCAATAAATAACAATGTTGTCGAACGGAAGGTGACACGTTTAACTTTTACGTAACGAAAAGGCGTTTCGAATTGAATATAGACTATATTTAATTTTATTGTTTAAGTGTGTTCAAAAACAAGAATTTATGAAACAAAAAATATCAAATCTAAAGCGTTTGCACAATTTTCACTATTCGCAAAATTTTCGCTTGCTGTTCTGTGAGTAGTCTAACTTGGACAATATTCCAAAATTTTCCAAAAATTAATTGAGAAAACAAAATATTAAGGGGATCAGTACAGTTAGCGGCCGTTAAACATACAAAATTAGGCATTTTCATGTCTTTCTTTAAAACCGTTCATCCGATTGACTTTATATTTTGTAGGGTAATTCAGTTGATTTCAAAAGCTGGTGCTAAGTATTTGAAAAGATAATGGCCCATAATCATAAACAAAATATAAGTCAACTCTACATTTAGTGCAAGCTATTTATTTTGATGGCGGCCGTGGCGTAGTGGGTAGAGTGTGTGACTCTTACGCCAGAGAACCCAGGTTCGAATCCTCTATCCGACACAGAAAGTTTTTTCAATTGAATTAATTTTTCTGTTCGGCCGTCACCTCTCTGCAGACAATGGCAAACCTCAGAGAGTAAAAACTGCCATGAAAAGCTTCTTGAGAACATAAGCCGTTCGGAGTCGGCGTAAAACATGTAGGTCCAGTTCTCGATCATTTATGTGCAAACATTTCACATCACACACAACACAATTGATCATAAGAAGCTCGGTCAAAGTCCTTTCAAGGGCTGAAATGGCCATTTCGTTTTTTTTTTTTTTTATTTATTATGAAAAACTGTCAAAAATTCTTATACTAAATTGAAAGTCGCTCTCTTTTGTTTATGATTATGGGCCAAAGTATTTAAACTGATTTTATAGCATTTTGAAAAATGGAGCCTGTCCTGACGTGCTTCAAACTTAATTCAGGTATTCAGGTTATAGTTTGCAAATTTTACTTACCACCAGATAATCGAACAATTAAAAAAAAAACATGTTAATATATCTCATGGTGCAAGGCCGTGGTAAACTGGTTGAGGTGCGTGGCTTGTATGCGATAGAACCCCGGTATGGTATGGTTTATAGACACAGTATGGTTTTTTTAATTGAATTAATTTTTCTGTTCGGTCGTCACCTCTCTGCAAACAATGACAAATCTCAGAGTGTAAAAAAAACTACCATGATAAGCTTCTTGAAAATATAAGCCGTTCGGGGTCGGCATACAGCTTGTTCTCGATAATTTGTGTACAAACATTTCAAACACCTGCATCACAATTGATCAAAAGAAGCTCGGTCAAAGTCCTTTCAAATGCTGAAATGGCCATTTCGCTGTTTTTTTTTATGTATCTTATAGGACCAGTGAAAAAGCTGCATTAACAACTAACTATTTTTACTATAACTAACTAGTAACTTTTTTTTTTTTTACTTTTTGAATTTTTTTTACAAAAATTTTGAATATGAAATGAAATATTTCATGAACATGAATAAGTAAGTATCATATCATCAATTTGGGATCTATGACTATTTTATTGACCTCAGTTATGTGTTTTGCTTCGTATGGTGCAAAGGTGCCACACATATCATTCCTTGGTTTAAATAACGACAAATAATAAGACAAATAACATTAAATAAATAAAAAGGTGCACTTAGGTCTTTTAGAATTTTGTAAATAAAAACGCCGTTTTAAGCTGTAGGAGTGCAAAATTTTGCAGGAACATGTATTTCCATACGGTTCATCATAATCAGTCAAAAAGTTGATTTTGAATTTTTGGTAACTTAGGGGGTTTTTTAGATTTCATATAACGATATATAGAATAAAACAAAACATTGTTATGAAATTTAAAATTATATACTTAGGGGTTTATATAATTATATACTTGGGGGTTTTTTAGATTTCATATAACGATACATAGAATAAAACAAAACATTGTTATGAAATTTAAAATTATATGTTGATCGAATTAAGATAAATGGCTGCAGTCTCGGCTCACTATAAATACGAATTTCAACTCATCATTTGTGATACTAATACTAATGTTTATACAAAATAATTATATAGGTTTATTTCAAAAAAATATGCATATGATAGATATGGATATGACAAAAATTCTGTTAAATTTATTTTTTTGAGTTTTTGCAGAAGTTCATATGATTTTTGTCTTGGGTGTTTTACTTCTAAAAAGTTTTTAAACTGAAATTTTTTTAAAAATAAGAAAAAAGTTTAGTAATTCGGCGGCATAGACGTTGGTAATGAAACAATACTCACGACTTTTGTTGAAAAAATAAAAAAAACTTAAAAAACATAAGAAACAGTTAACTTTTTTTATTTTCAGTACTTAAAAACGCGAAATCTTAGACAACACTCTTGACATATTAATCTATAATTACAATAATCTGCTGAATAAATTTTAAGACTTTTTAAAATGCTTATCAGTAACTAAAATAAAGATTAGAGCAAATAAAGTAAAACATAACACTGAAGCGGTGACATCACAAATTCTGCAAAAACAAAAAAAAAAAAAAAGACTGTTATGTAAACTTTAAAAATTAAAAACACGAAAAACTAATAAAAATTTATACTGGCATTGCAAATCAATGCATATTTTTTATTTTCTTTCCGTTTTCTTTATGGAATTGTAGCTAAGAGTGGGTCAAATGCTTTTCTATGAAACAGTTAAGAAAGGGGACAAAATAATTGCTTGCAAATATTATACTATGATATTTGCTTTAACTCCAAATGCCTTATTACTTATACATATATTGATTTTATTTTACAACAGTCAGTTTTAGTTTATTTTTATGATTATTTTTGAGAGAAAGGACTGAAAAACCAGGGACAGAAAGAAGCCGTTAATTCTGAAATTCACCCATATAAGTTAGTTTCAGAAAAATGTTGGACACCTCACTTTGGAGAAATATTTTGACCAGTGATGCTGCGAACAAAAAATGTGCAAATATTACTGTTCGAAAATGCTAAGTTTCAGAATATTAAATATTTTTTTTTAATTTTCTCGTACTGGCCCCCTTAAAAACTAAGTAACAATGCCAACTTTTTGTTGAAAGATGAGTATAAAAATATCGAAAATAAACAGAAACACTTAAAAACATAAAATAAATACAATAAAAAAAAAACTTAAAATTAAATACATAAAATAAATTACAATATTTTCAAACGTTAATGCGTTAGAATTAATTTTGAAACAAATGCGTTTAATTTAGCAAAAATGTATTTTCTTTTTTGTTTCTCTTTCAACACGAAGACAATGCCAATTAAGTGTTATGCCGGGGGAAAAAGCGTGAAAAACAAATGCTACGTAATGTTTTTCATTGTCTGCCAAAAGTTGACGCTAGAGATAAAAAATTGTGTTCACACTAGTTAGCAGCACGCGACCAAGTAAGTTTTAGATACAAACTATTATTAATTTATTGCGTATAATCAAGTCGAATATTAATTAAAAAATACATCATATAAGAAGAGCAGATATTGCGTGAAGGTGCCCTTTTAATAAAGCGTTTTATCACAATAAATTATAATGAGAAATATAGGAATTTTTATTTTATTAATAAAGGTCCGATGTCACATGCATACAAAATGTCAGATAAACTATATGACAATGAATAAAATAAATAAACAAAACTATAAATATTGAGACTGTTTATTGGTGCTTCAATTCATTTAATATAAATTAATAACAATTAAGAGCCAGAGCAAAAATGGAAAAACAAATTTAAAGTTGTTTAGAGCTCGGGTCGATCTACACTTAGAATTGGAATTGTGCAGCATGTAAAATTTCATCAACATCTTTGAAGAATACAATAATAAATCTTGCATATAGATTTGAATACGTGTATGAGATATATACACATAGAATCCGGTATAACAAGTAAATGTCATCATTTTTATATGACAGGCAGTGTATATACATTTTAGGAATCATATGCATCGTAGACATTTTGTTAAATATATGAGAAAAATTTTTCGCGTAAAGTTAGCATTTATAAGCGCCGCACTTACTTCAGTGCTTAAGCAAAAGCTGACTTTGACTTTAATCACATTATGAGCTACTTGAAATAATAAATATTATCTTAATTAAAGCGTGTGTGTAGTATGATGTAGCTATGTAAGAATGTTAACAAGTCTCTTTGTTATCTCATATTTGTCAAAACAACAATATATATATTAGGCGACTTTTTGTATCTCAGAATATGGTTTAAAGCTAATGGCATGAATTGCAGTTAAATATTACTTGAAAGGTAAACACAAGAAATAATGAGACGTGAACAAACAACCAAATAAAACAAAAGAATGAGAAACAACACCAACGTCAAAGCAATAACATGATGTCCTCGCGTCCTCTGATAAGAACAATGATAAGATAAGTCATAAAAACCATTCCGTTTACAAGTGAAAAGCTGACAATTTAAACAAAAAATTTAACAAAAAGAAAAAGACACATGAATTTATTATGCGACATCTTTGCAAAGACCAGCGGCGTCAAAATAATTAAAATATTTAAAACAGCCCTGGCCAACATTTTAATAAGAAGGGTCATCAGTACATAAAGAATTAATACATTGGAAATTTAATCAGCACACATACAATTTTAGTTGAAACGACATATTTAAACAATGGAATTCTTATTAGTAGTATTCTTAGGTAGTATAAAAATCTTCTAGAAAAATTAGTTATTATTAGGTATGAGAAAATAATTATAAAATAGCGTATTCAGAAACAAACGTATGCAAAGTATATTTATAATTTATAGAGGCTATAAAGTTATTAAAATACTTTTTAATTTGTGAAGCAACGTGGACTCATTAGGATTATAAGATTGTCGCATTTTAATATGGAGAAAAATAATTACATTTGAATTGCAGTTATATATGACCTTTGCTGATCTTGATCTGAATAAATTTTATTCAATCTTGTAATGAAAAACCAAGTAAGGTAATATGAAGTAGGGAAATAAAGGATAAGCTCGTTTATATAAACTGTAACGTTATAGCTAGTTATGATACAAATAGAATTTTACAATACAGAATTAAATAATAAATATTAAGCTACTTAAACGATGACAGAGAAAACCATGATTTTATAAAGTCAAAAAACTCAACTCAGTTGAGTCATGTTAGCTTGAATTATTAACATACTGTAGACTCACTAGCTGCTGTGGCCAAACTATTAAATGCGTGAACCGTATGCCAAAGAACCACTGTAGTAGTCCCGGGATCAATATCAGGACACCCATCTGATACAGAATGTTTTTTTTCGATTAAAATTATTATGTCTGATCGGCAGAGTGACAAAAATACCATGTAAAGCTTCTTGAGCCGTACGGAGTCAGCATACAAGTAGGTCTAGCCCGTTCGTTCTCGTTCAATTGCATACAAACATTTAATAACACGCACATCAGAATTTAACGAAAAAAGCTCTGTCAAACTTATTTTAAGGGCTGAAATAGCCAATTCGTTTATTTTTTCTTACTCACTTTATAATTAATGTTCCATCCCTCTATAATACAGTGGGTATTACACCGGGTCGATAAAAAAAGTTCGCAAAGTCCGCCCCTTATTTGAAAGCTTATCTCAAAAGATTTTCATCGCCATACAAAATTTTTTGTTAAACACCCTGTGTGAACCGCCTACACAGAGCCGCCTGCAGAGATTGAAAATAAACTATGGCTGTATTTCTTTATTCATTCCATACGTTCGGAATGACTTATTTTGTTTCTTTATTCATTCTTGATTATCCGGAACATTCCTATTTGTGTTTCTTTATTCATGCGGCATATTCCGAACGCGTTCCTTTTTTACCATCAACTGAGGTAGAATAAAAAGAATATTCCTTGTGTTTGAGGTTATGACCAATGTTGTTGTTTAATTGAGGGCAAAATGGCACAAAATTAAATGGGTAAATTTTTGCAATTTAAAGCTTTTAGTTGAATTTATTGCAAAATTGAGTACATACAAAAAATACATCATACCTATTTGTGTTAAAAGTTTGCTGTTTACCAATAACGCAAATGTGTTCTTTATTTTCCAATTTTGTTTCTTTATTCATTTTGTTCTGGACAAACAACTGCCTATTCTATTCCTTCTGTTCTTTATCTGGAATAAATAAGGAAATACAGCCTATAACAAATTCAAAAACTCTACAAATTGAAATTGATGAAATACACAGGGTGCCTAAAACTTTTTTTATTTAGTTCGACTGTAACTTTTTGTTTATTAAGTAATAAAAATACTTAAGGCAAAACTTCAAGTTTTTAATGGCATTATTAAAAAAAAAAATTTTCATTAGGGGGGTAGAAATTTGGGTAACTGAAATCACTTAAGGAAGATCTCAACTAAAGCAAACAATAAGTTGATGGTGTAGGTCAATGACACCTATAGAACAATTGTAGTGCTCATCAATTCCTTTTCAACGACATATTCAATTTGAAGATCAGACAAAAAAAAAGCAAAGTTATGATGAAAAAACGATTTTGGCGGTTCACACGGGGTGTTTAAAAAAATTTTTATGGCGATGAGAATCTTTTAAGGTAAGCTTTCAAAATAAGGGGCGGACTTTGCGAACATTTTTTTTGTATACCCACTCTAGTGGGTATTTGAACGATGTGAAAAAAAAACATTTCGTCACTTCTTTTAATGGGCATAAAATATTAAAAGTTAACTCGTATACCAATTCGTAGGAATCGAAAGATGAGACTATAGAATTATTTTTTTTTTAATTTTAACATGTATATAGTTAGGGTTTGAAAATTAAGAAAATCGTGAACATTTGCATCTAATTAGTGTAATGAGTTCTAAGCACCATATCGCAGTTAAAGAGTTAAAATTCACTAGCTAATAATTCACTAGCATGTAATTTTTAAAAATTACCTTTTTAACGAGTTTGAATATTTAATTCTACAAATAATAGTTTTATCACAATCCTACATCAGCTCAAAGAATGACTCATATACAAATTCAATAAAAAATCCCACGTAGACGTATTTAAGGGGAGCGTCTGTTTTTTTTTTTTACAAAGAAATCGATTTTGAGATTTTTATTCTTTCAGAAAGCTGAAACTTGTGTTGTCTCCGCTTTGGGCCAAGAGTGTTATGTTTTACTTTATTTGCTTTAATCTTTATTTTAGTTACTGATATGCCGTCAAGTACATAACTGTAAGAAAACACAAGATTTATCGACTTCAGTTTTACTACATAAGTGACATTTTAAAGTGTTTATTAAATTAAATTAGCAGTTTATGCTAAGTAATGATTAATATGTCAAGAGTATTGCCTATGATTTTAAAATTTTAAGCATTGAAAAAAAAGTGTTTGTATTTGATTGCTTAGTTTTTTTAACTGTTTCTTATATTTTGAGTTTTTAGTGCAGACTTTTTTTCAACAAAACTACAAAAAGTCGTTAAAAGTCCTAAGTGTTGTTTCAATACCAACGTCTATGCCGCCAAAATATCAATTTTTTTTTTAGTTTTTTAAAAATGTTCAGCTTAAGACAACTAAACTATTAAATGCTAAAATTCAGAAATCTTTTGTAGACTTTTATAGTACAACACTCAAAACAAAAATTCTATAATTTTTTCTGCAAAAACTTAAACAACTAAATTGAATAGCATTTTTTAAAGAGCTTAGCAGTGATATTGGATTCTACATTTAGTCAACGTGCATATCGTCGAAAATATCGTGACCAACAGCACCGTCCGACAACACTATCCATCGTTTGGCGTCGAATTTTGCTGAGCACGGGATAGCTTGAGATCTTTTGCATGCCATTCGTCAACGCCCAAAACGTTCCAATGACCTAGCTGAAGCGGTGAGAAACGGTGTTGCCGAGAACCCACATGTGTCGTATCGTCACTGCGCTCAGCATTTTGGCGACAGTGGAACCAGTTTTGGAGTTGGAATCAGAGTTCGTAAATACTTATCATTGAGGAGTAAAAATCCCTCACTCACCTCAATACAACTCAACTCAGTGCATTTCGTTTTATTTCTTTCATAATAAATAAAACAAATGAGCGACCATTCGTTAATCTCCGAATGAGAGAGCGAATCGTTTATTTGCATTTCTCTTTCGTTGCTGTTCACAGCATGAGCTTTTGAAGAGGATAAGCCGATATGTGCGCTCGCTCTTTTTTTTCCTCACTCAGATTATTTGAAAATGATGCACTCTTTTCAATGATAGTTATATACATTGAGATCTGAGTGAATTTCATTTTGATGCCATCATTTTTTTTTATCATTCGTTTCTATTGGAGTTTGTTTGTTTTGTTTTTTTTACGAATTCGGTGCTGGGGCGAACACTAGGTAAAAATGGGTTACTGAATACGAACACAAATAGAGGGGTCTATGTGCCCCCATTTGCCATATTTTTAAGGGGACCGAAACATGTGTTTGACTTACAATTTGACTTACAGTGGACAGTTAAACACATGTTTCGACTTCTCCCCTAAAAATGTGGAAATTGGGGATGATATACCCTCTATTTGTGTGTCTCAAAAATGCCTTCCCCCCTTAGAAACTCCCAAAAAATGGTTTATTTTTACCTATTTTGCGATATGACACTTTTTATATTTTTTCGAAGATTTTTCGAGGATTTTTCGAAATCTTTCGATTTTATGTTGTTCCATATCTCGACAGGGAAGCAAAATAGGTAAAAACTAACCATTTTTTGGGGGTTACTAAGGGAGGAAGCTTTTTTTGAGCAATACAAATATGGGGTCTATCTGCCCGCCATTCACTATATTTTTAGGAAGGGACCATAACGTGTTTGACTTACAATTAGACTTGCAGTGGACAGTTAAACACGTGTTTCGACGCCCCCTCCCCCCCTAAAAATGTGGAAATGATAGACTCCTCTATTTGTGTGTCTCAAAAATTCCTCCCCCCATAGAAACCGCCAAAAAATAGTTAATTTTTACCTATATTGCTTTTTAATAACTTATCATTGATGAATTCAAATATTTTCCAGCTCAAATAAAGAGCACATCATTTGTAGAACTCGAGGGATGAAAACAGTGACGATGTTCTCACAACTATAAGCGATAGCGCATTTTGAGTGTTCTACGCACTCTGGTTGGAATACGGCAAAACATTCGCTCGAATGGTTGATACTGAAGCAAATTTTTGAAAGCAAATTTTGATGACCGAAGATGCCCATTTACACTCACTGGCGTCGTTAAGCAAGCAAATTTGGAGGTTTCGTGAATAGGTAAAAAAAAATTTTTTAAATTCTTGAATTTCCATTTAACCGAACCGTGTACATGAGGAAAGAGTTTGAAAAAATCTTTTATTTTTTTTCCAGAAATTATTTGAATTTCATATTGAATCCAGAAGTGGTCGAAAAAATGGGTTAATTTCTTTTTATGTGCTTATTGAAACAATAGCTTGTCTGTATTCTTCCATAAAGCCTTCAAATTGAACCTAAAATATTTTATTTTACTTTAGAAGAGTTATTTTACTCTCTTTTTTTCTGAGAAATTTTTAAGCAGACTGGTACTTTTTTCTACTGACCGTGATAACTTGGTTGCAGAATACTGACAGGATTATATGTATATATTAGGGTGGTCCTTATTCCTAAGAAAAATAATTTTTTCTTTTAACATTATTTGAACATATACCATGATAAATAGTAAATTTCTTTTTTTAATTTTTAAATGATATTTAGGGGTCGATACCAAGTCACATTGGCACAAATGGCAGGAAAAAGTGGCCAAAACTAGAACACAACCTCGTATCTACATGAAATCAGGTAGCTATATGTTTTTGGGGTCGAAAAACACGAATCTGGAGTCAAAAATTTAAAATTCAAAATAGCGGCTCCAATATGGCAGCACTTTTCAAAAAAACGCACTTATGTGAAATTTTCGGACGCCATTTTCAACCTTAAGCTTCCGCACCTATAAAAAATACCTTAGATTTTTGTCCTCTTATCACATATCCGAAGCTCATTAAAATCTGCGAATCACACCAAGGGACGTTTTCTTGTAAGAGGGCTAAACTTTGACAACTTGTGCGACCTCTTAATCATAAAAAAATTAAAATAAAAAATCTCTTTCATATTAAGATGTATATAATCGAATAATGACATGCCGCGATGATAATTCAAAAGTCGAAAAATAAGGACCCTAGTATACAGGGTGTCCCGCAATTGAGTGCAACTATTAACGGAGCTGAAAGGTTACGTCGAGCTGAGCAAAAAATCGTATGGGAGGGGGGTCTATTTGCACATTCTTAGGAGCGACAGGGTTAATTAATATTTCACGACTTGAGTTTACGTTATTGTTTCTAGCAGAAAAACTAACTTACATAAAACTTATTTTGATAGCTCATTATAAAGGCAATAAAATCACCTTTCTAACGGCAGATCAACAAATCCTACCAACTTAACCGTTACCGAGCTGTGCTCGTGTGAAAACTAAATCAATCTATTGAAATCAATCGATTGAAACTACCAAATTTAAATTTTGAGTGCAAATTTCTCAGAATTTCGCGTAATAAATGAAATTTTTTTTAGGATAATTTTTGTAATCTATTCAATTTTCTTTTCAATGACACCATAAACATACACATATCTTAAAAAATAAAAAAGTTGGCTGTACTGAAAAAATTATACTTATTAGAAACAATGATATTATCTACTGCACAACTAACTGTAATGTCTTTATTTATAATTTAGCTTTTTTTCAAAAATTTTTTTAGATACAAGATATTATTTTTTTAAAAATTTTTACAGCTTATTGATACTTACTTTTTTATCTTTTGCTCCCCATAACACTTCGTAACAAAAAATATGGGTGGCCTCATCATTTTGCTCGCCCGTGTATCAAGTTCTTACTTGTTTTATCTGTTTGTACAAGTAGAATGTATGGTTCTCTGCAGACCTTTAAACAAAATGCACGAGTTATCTATCGAATCGTTTTTAAAAAACTAGTTTTGAGGAAATGGCGTTTAAACTTTTTGTTTTTCGAAATTTTGCATTTTTTTTTAAATTATCGGTTGATAAAACTTACTATTATTTAATCTGCAATGCCTGGTATATTTAAAAACATGTATGTATATTCTAGAAACTGTAAAAAACACATTAAACTAAAAAAAAATTAAAATAAAATTGCTCAATTTTAACCCAAAAAACTAGACGTCCCCCTTAAGCATCTGTCACATAGCCTACAAAATTGTACTCTCCTGCGAATCACGTGTTTGCAAGTAGTTTATTCAACTAAAGCGCCATTTATTTGCCTTTACTAGTCTCCCAACTAACATTTTCTTTATGCAATGAAACTGTCTGCCAAGGGACAAAAAAAAATTAACAAATACACTGCACTATGACGTCAAAACAAGTTTTTGCTACAGATTTAATAAATTGTTTTTATAAAACTCTAATCTATATGTACTTGTATTTCGTTGAAACTTAGTTAAGGCAATATTTATTGTTTACAGGTTTTAACACTGAAAGTGTCACATCAAAATAAATAAAACATGAAAACAAAAATTTGTGGATACGCAGACCAAATTAATGAAAGAATTCGGTCGGTCATCTAATACAACCACTTTAAATTTTATAGTATAAACATACACAAACACAGACACACACACACACTTATTCAAGCAACATCTCATGCGCAGAAGAGAAACAAATTATTTGGTGCGAAATTTTAAGTGACAGAGGCAAATACGAGTTTTGGAACAAACTCGAAATTGTCACGTTCACAAATAAGAGCAATTTTTTTTTTTGCATACAAATACGAGCTATTGTTTACATTGAAATTAGCTTACGAACCAAGCTTATTTCAACTAGAACTCAGTAACATGAAACCTTTATTTATTTAGGTTTTGTTTAAATTAATAATTCTTTCATAATTCGAGATGATATCTTTGCTTACGAGGCAAGATATCGAAATGCTGTTAATTGTTAAACGTTAAGCAATTTATTAAGAGCTTGTTTATCAAACTGCAAATATTAGCTTGCTGCGATAAAAATTATAAGCAAGTATTTAAGATAAGCTGAGAAGGAAAATATATGGTGCTACTCGAATGTTCCATTTTATATTGCTGAGATATACACCACTTAAACTAGAGTAAAAAGAATAAAAAATAATAACACGTTTACCATAAGTGTGGAGCGATTTGTTCTTCTGTAGTGGAAATTAGTTAACTTTGATATAACCAGGGAATACAATTTATTTTTGCAATAAAAAAATTGAGATAACCTTTTTTGTTATTGAATTCAATATAATTCTTCAACTTACACTATAGTAAGTTTATCATCAATCGACAATTTATTTACTAAAAGTAACATGGAGAGCACAGTTCAGTGCCACCAATCAACGATGACGGAGTGGAAGTACCACCACCTAGCCATGTAGAGGTTCGAGTTGCTATTCAATGACTCAAAAACAATAAAGCAGCGGGTGCTGACGGCCTGCCAGAATTGATAAGGCGCATGCATCAGCTCATCAGCAAAATATGGTTAGCGGAAAGAATGCCCGACAATTGGAATCTCGGCGTACTTTGTCCTATACATAAGAAAGGAGACCCAACAATCTGCGCCAGTTATCGAGGTATCAGTCTTATTCCCATCGCATATAAGGTTCTCTCAGGCGCACTGTGTGAAAGATTAAAGCCGATTACAAAAACACTGATTGAGTCTTATCAGTATGGCTTTCGACCTGGAAAGCCCACCATAGACCAGATTTTCACGCTACGACAAATCCTGGAGAAAACCCACGAAAATCAAATTGACACACACCATCTCTTTGTCGATTTTAAAGCTGCGTTCGATATCCCGAGAAGGGATTGCCTATACGCAACAATGTCAGAGTTTTTTTTGTTTTTGTTTCAGCGAGTTTAAACCGAAAGAACAAGATTAACGCCAGTTCAAGCATTTTCTGAAAAATAAGTTCAGCCGTGTAATTTATAAGTTCTACACAATCTAAAAGAAAACTAATAAATCTGCCTGATAAAGAATAAAAAAGCAAAACATCAATAAACAACGCGAAAATAATTTTTGAGCTATTTATGCTTATCCCGTGTTATCTGGGTATTTTGCCATAAAGAAGCACGTGTAAGTTTTCTGTAGCTCGTTCCTGTAACTCATACCGATCAGAGTTACCGACTCATATTACCGATTTGACGTTACTCTCACCTGAAATGTTTCTGTACGAATCTGTATCGATTTCTGGTCAATTCGGCCGTTTCAAATCGATAAGCTGTCACCTGTTCCGATTTCATTTCAATGGAACCTTTTAAAAAGTGTTTCTGTACAAAAAGTGAATCGATAAAAATGTGTCGCTTTTCTCACTGGCTTTGCGGCAAGTGAGAATTCTACCGATTTATCTAATGTCAGTAATGTTGAGTATTATAAAGTTATAAATACTCGAAATATAACTTTAAAAATGGTTGCTTTCATTTAAGTTGAATTTTTTATATTTGTATATATTACTAATATGCATATATATAACTAATAAAATTTATTTGAAGAGCAAATTAAATCCGGACGAGTTTCGAAACTGCAGCGACGTTGGCTGTTGAACTTAACAGGCCGCCTCCAATTACAGTATTTGATCTCATGAAATATTTCATGATATTGATATCGCAAGTGTAGACCGCTTGTTTCATGAAATTTCACATCTCATGAAATTTGTCTCATGAAATGTTTATATAAAAATAATAAACTTTTATAAACAATTCGGTTGATTATAAAACTTTAAAAGTTCCAATTATAAGCGAGTTTATCTGAAACAATCTGCTGGACGCCATGCTTAAAATGAAATTTCATGAGATGAAATGCCCATCTAAAAATAAAATCATGAAATTTGGATTTCATGAAATTCAGATCGCATGCAATCAAATATTGTAAGTGGAGACGGCCTGTAATGAAGCAGCACCGGCACGTCGGAAAGGGTAAATTTTTGAATGCATTTGAATGTTACTGAAACAATAATCCATTAAATAATTGATTTCCTAATACTTCTAACTCACTTCACTGTTCACTAACAGATCTATTCTGCGCGTTACCGGTAATAGTAATCTTGTTACCGAAATTTGTTACCGGTCTTAGTATTCGGTATTCTGTACACCCGGTAACGCTTTCAAAAGCCGTAAGCTCGTTTAAGAACAAATAACACTCTTTCCTTGCATCTGGCTGTTTTGCTTGTTACCACCTAAGGAGATGGTAACAATATTCACTGGTAACGCTTGCTTGTAGAATACCAAAAGGATTCTTCGGTAATAAGATTAACGTTACCGCGACAGAATCGATCTGTAAAACACTTTTGTTTACCTATAAATTATAAAACTATGGCGCACATAAAATAAAATAAATACCCTTAAGCATAAACACATATACAGCTATTCTGCTGCAGCGAAATTTAAACTCATTCGTTCATATGGCGATGAACACATGAAACATCTGCACTACACCGCAGCGCTGCAAGTAGTCAACAAAATAAAAATTGCTGCGCATAGTCAGTAATGCCACAACACAAAATCAACACTCAACGAAACAATTATGGCAGATGACCAAAAATCTAAATAAATAATATTCAAAAGAAACGAACATGGAAGAGGAACTTATTTTTTTTTGTTTTTTACATTGCAAAGGCAAAATTTTAATAACTTAATATATTTCTCTTGGACGGCCATTAAAAAATTAGTTTCTTTAGCTTGTTTTTTCTTGTTTATATAAATAAATTAATAAATGAGATGTTTCCTTTGTCAAACAATATGCAGCCTACTGTCAAGAAGAGACTGCACATCTATTGTACCCGCAGCGCTGCGCGCAGATAACTTAAAACGATGCATGCAGAATAGCTGCACATGTGGTTTGAGCATTAAACAGCTGCTTGTCATTTGAAATTTGGGAAATTTCTCGATGTGTGTTCTTTTTCATCACGGTCCGAATTTTTACCGACAGAAACATTAGTTGTTACGAAATCGGTAACTAGGGATCGATAACGCATGACGTCACACAAATCGGTAACTTACCGATTTTGTTACAGGAACGAGCTACTGGTCATTTGACCAAGGGGTATAATGAACCAAAAACGAAATAGTCAAGTTCTAAACTAATCTAAAAATTGTCAATATATTTTGCAAGCCTTTGTTAAAATGCTCTAAATATTATTTTGAAAAATTGTATTATTATTATTTGAACTTTTCAAACTGAGTAAAATTAAAGGGGGAACCAGAATGGTGTAGCTTGTAGCACGTAGAATGACCTGTCAAAAGTTAAAATATACTAAATGCACGGAATCGCACAGAATGTGTAGTACGTCTGTGGCACGTAGCTGTAGTTGTAGCGCAAGTTAAGCTAACTTTAACTTTTGAGTACTACGCAGCTCTGAAAATTGTATTGATGATTTTTTTTAGGATTGAGTATATCAGATCGATACTGCAAACGTTGTCGGTACCGATATAAGTGTTGAAAGTGCTCAATTTTTGTATATAGAAATAAGTGTTCTCTGAAGCGCTCATGCCATTGTGGACATATTTTTTGGCGTAGCGTGCTACACATTGAACAGCTGATGAGGTTACCACCTGTAAATGCTACAACTACATCGCATTCTGTTCCACGCTTAAAGCCGGATACGATTTTTAGAAGAATTCTTACGCACATCTTACTGTATTAATAGCAACAAAAAAAAAATTGTTCTTGTTAAAATAAAAAACACATATTTTAAAGAATACTATCGGCTTTACAGAATAAATTCTGATTCACTTTTTCATATTGTTTGAGTTAGTTTTTTTTAGAAATTAAAATTTGTGCTAAATGATCTCGTGTGTTATTCCTTTAAATTGCAGATGCAAAACATTATCTAATTTTATGTACATATTTTTCTTTATTTTTTAAGAACTGTTCATAGTACTTTAAGACATTAAATAACTAGTAACAAATGGTTTAATTGAGAATCAATAAACAATTCTATTAGAAGAGCATTTATGAATAATTGAAATTGTATGACCAATTAAAGTATGTTTATTTTGAAGCACAAATAAATTGAAGATTTTATTTCAATTTATAAATAATAGCTTAGAAGGCGATCAGAATCTTACGACTGTTGTTTGTATACATATAGATTTTAAATTGAAGCTACTTAATATAAAGAATTTATGGCTTGAAATTAGAATGTCCTGTATGTAGGGAACTATTTCTCACGTCATTTGAGTCCAACATTTTTCTTGTGCTAATTAAAAAATACCGCTCAAGTAGATCAGCTGGGTTATATCTACATCAGGAAGCTAGGAACGAGACGTAAGGGGCCATCTCCATGAATATAACACATATAATCACATGCCTCAATGCGTGAGCGTCAAATGTCAAAATATATAATTTACTACCAACGCTTGATAGTTAAAATAGTCGGGACTTTTACAATTACAAAGGCGTGTATATTGGCAAAATTGTTTATTAATTTAATATCATCGTTCCAATTATTTTTTAATTAAAATTGATGTAGCATTTCTTTTTTAGCAACAGTTAAATAAAAAATTTTCAATCCCATTGAAAATCCGAAATGTGTTGCCTTCGGCTGTTTGATATGCAGATTCCTATACCAACAATACGTTAACTAGCGTACGTGTGCTTCAGCCATATTCAGCCGTGTGCTTCGCACTCTCTTCGCAGTACCCATAATCGTCAAAATCAGCAAATTTTGCGAATAAATACGAAAGAAGAACGGGTGAGAAAAGAGAGCGTTTGCAGATTTTCTAAGAGCTGTCAACTTCGATTTGACAATTATGGGCACTGGCTCTCTTCCTTGTGACAACCTTATAATTCAACCAAGGTTTCAGCACTTTTGTGCCTGTCTAGACTGGTTTCACTCAACCAGCTCACAGTGACGTCACTAAAAGAGAGATGAAATGGGAAGATGTCAGCTGCGTGAGGCAAGAGTTTAAACAATTTCTCGATACACTCTTATTCTTTTTGCGTTACCACTCGTCATCGATTGGTTCGTTTGTTGTTTTGCACCAATTTAGCATAATAAAGTTTTGCGAAAATTGATTTAAATACAAATATGTTAAATTGCAATAAAACTCAAATCAAAGCATTGATATAACTCTAAAAGCGAGGAATCCTTGGATTGAATCATAGTAAAATATATGAGGGTAGTCGCACGGCTGAGAGCCGACCACCATAACTGTAAAAAAAAAAAAAACTACGTGGAGATATGGTATAATTAGGCAAGGTAGTTTTAGTAGTTAAAATTCTCTCTTGTGGTGGGTACCGCAGCTGTCAAAACTAGGTTTTTGCGAATAAAAGCAAAACAAATAAAATTTACAAATTATAATATTGTATGTGCTTGTTTGTCAGCTGCGGTACCCATCACTCCGAGACGACCCTACATTGTTAAATTTTTGCCAAGTGACAGAAAATAATTAGCATTGATTTTGACTTTATAAAGTTTTATAAAGATTTTGACGGTAAACATAACCCCATGTCTGTTTTGGCAATAATGGCCATTTAGCCAATGGAGCCGCTCAATTGACATAATTGGTAATATATGGCTTGAAATATTGCAAGGCATAGATTGCCACCATCAAGCTGGCAATGCAGCTGCCATGTTGGTCTTGGACAGCTATTTTTCATTTTTGTGAGTTTCGAAGATCAACAATAAAAGAGAGTGGTGTGCTACAGATATTTATTTATTTCATTTATTTATTTCATTTATTTATTTTATTTATTTATTTATTTATTTACGTCTATGGACAATGATCCTTACAGACTAATTAATAATGCCTATTAGACTTAATTTCTATTTAAAAATTAATATTAAATAATTATTTCTAACCTTAAAGCTTTATCTACAGATATTTTTCGCCTTCGAACATTGCCAATAGGGGTATTCACACCGGATTTGTTAGGTTGTTAGTTGTTACTTGTTATTTTCTTAACATGCTCTTTGTTTTTGTAAAATTATCGAACAAAAACAAAGTGCATGTTAAAAAATAACGAGTAACAACTAACAAACCAACGAGTCCGGAGTGAATATCCATTTGTTTTGCAATGAAATTTGGCAGTTGTTATGAAATAAAAAAATTGCTTGTCGAGACGTGGAGTAAATGTCAAAAATACTAGGCATAAAATAGAACGAGCAATAAAAAAGTAAAATGCAAAAGAAAATGACAACTATGACCATCGTACGTGAGAGAAAAAAAAAACAGTTGTTGCTACTACCTTGCCACACGTATCATGATGTGGTCTATGTGGTTTAAGTGCTTTGCATCGTGGAGACGGTCTGTAAATATTCTTTAAGTTTTAAATATTTTTAACGTTTAAAACTTAATTGCAAAATAGAATCATTACTAAAAGGTGAACAATGCCAAAATTTGAACCTTCCAACTTAGCACAGTAAAAATTTTACTAATGATATATTTTTAAATATATATACTTTCAAATATTTTTAAATTTGATGTTTATACTTTCGTTTGGTTATTTCGTATAAGGGTGAACCCCCAAGTGTGCATAATATGTAAACAGCTATATATTTAAAAGTAATGCATGGATTTGAATGATTGATAGCTCGTTGAATAGATAATATCATAACCTTTCTTTTGATACCAATGCCTTTCTTTTTTTTTGTGTAGGAAAATTTAGAAAATAAATGAAGTTTTTTATGTCCAATTTCTCAACTTTCGATACCTATAACTTCTAAACCAATTGAGAGCGGCCATTCAATTTTCCATATTTGGTATTAGAAGGGCTTAATACACATAATCCACGAAAAGTTAAAAAAATTAATTTTAGCTAAATGTAAATTATGCCATATATACATTTGTTTAAAAAGAATTTTAAGTGTTTTTTAAAAATTCATACGTGCTTGGAAAAAATTGATTGATATGATTATAACATATGATTATTTATAATATAAAAGAAAATATGCCAAAGACAAACAATGCTCGACTTATTCAATCAAAAGAAATGCAAGAAAAATAGGCGGCAAAATAAACTGAGTAATCTCGAATTATAAAAAATTAATTTAATAAATGTTTATACTTTTGGAAAAATTACAAAATAGAGTTGTACTGCAACGTAATTCTGTACTAAGTATCAAGAAGTAAGATACTTTGTACTTTTGTGTATTATTTTACTATCTTGTACTTTTTTTCCCATCACTTTTGAAAGCCGCATGTCACACATCAGATACTTTTCAAATTTTAGAATTTTCGCCATTGTTTTTTATCCCGTTCATTGTTTTGTCCACGGCAAGGTGGATTAATATAGGTTAAGTCACTTGAGAGAAGCTCGGTCGAACTGTCAGAATGGATGAAAAGAAATCAAGAAAAAAAAAATTGAATCTGTACAATTTTTAGCTAACAGCTACTTCGACAGTTCGAGCAAAGGCGAAAAAAAAGAGTGCTTTTCTCTAAAGTGACTTAACGTATATTAATGAACCTTGGTCCACGGTATGCTACAAAAAGTTTTCTGTTTGTCAAAGCTGAAAGCAACATAAGGTCTGTTTCCGTACTCGATTGTAGTAACTTGTAATGTGCTAGAATGTGTTTCCGTACTTTTTCTAGCTAGAAGAACAAGCATAAAACCGCTCTCTCGAGCTCGAAAGTTGCTCGAAGTGTGCTAGAAGAAATTTCTTCCAGCCACATAAGAACAAGCATCAAGAAGAACAAGCCAATGTCAAATTGTCGTTCTTTGCATGGTGGAATGGTTTATTTCACCATGGTTCCAAGGTTGATTTATAAGGTTGTCGCAGGGCTAATCGCACTCTCTTCTCAGTACCCATAATTGTCAAAACCAGCCAATTTTGCGAATGACTACGAAAGAAAAACGGATGATAATAGAGAGCACTTGCAGATTTTCTGAGATGTCAACTTCGATTTGACAATTATGGGCACTCGCTCTCTCCCTTGCGACAACCTTATAAATCAACCTTGCATGGTTCTTTGTTTGGTTATGTTGTGCGATAAAAACCATATTTACAAATTGTTAAATATCAATACATATAAAATATCAATTTAAAATTGGCATCGTTTGCGTTTGCAAAAAGGTAAAATTGGCGTTGTTTACATTTGATAGGCTCTCAAATTTCATTTTACTCTCTCACATTGAACTTCACTCGACTTTTACTTGAAAATGTGTACGGAAACACACTATTCTCAAATTTCATTTTACTCTCTCACATTGTACTTCACTCGACTTTTACTCGAAAATGTGTACGGAAACAAGGTTGATTTATAAGGTTGTCGCAAGGGAGAGAGCGAGTACCCATAATTGTCAAATCGAAGTTGACAGCTCATAGAAAATCTGCAAGAGCTCTCTTTTATCAACCGTTTTTCTTTCGTAGTCATTCGCAAAATTGCCTGGTTTTGACAATTATGGGCACTGAGAAGAGTGAGATCAGCTTTCTGTCTAGTTGCTCAAATTGTTTTTAGATTCTGACCGTAAACATAATTTGTCGGTTGCTTTTGGAGTTTGTGAATGAAATAGCTCTCCCAAATTCCAGTCATATCTTTTACCCGCAAAAACAGCAGCAACAAATTTTGGCTGTGTCGTTAAGTGCAGCATTCACCAAAGCAGTAGGAGATAAAGTATCAATAAAATTTGTGGGCTGAGCAGCTTTTATTTTCATCTCTTTTGAAATAACGATAACAAAATTAGTATTGTACATAAAAATTTGATGTTTCGAAACGAACATTTTTCTAAAAAAATTCAAGAAAAGAAATTTTATTTTTGAAGTCCTTTTTACTTATCTCCAATGCAACCCTGCAGCCAGACTTGTATAGAAACTTCCAATGAGGTCTTGACGAAACAGATGACGAATTATTTGTTTTCGTCAACTCATTTGCCATTCCAACGAGGCTGCAAGTATTTGTGTACAAACATGGCTGCTTATGTATATATATAAGCAACAAAAACAAAATCGCAGAAAATCAAATTTTAAGCTCAAATAACGGAAGCTTCAAACAGAAAAAGTAAAAAATTATATTTCAAAAAACTAAAAATCTACACAAAATATTTTCGATTTTTTGAAATAAATTTATTTACTTAACTTACATCGGGTTGCATCAATTTATAGTCCTAAATATATATTTTGAGAAATAACACATTTTTAACACCACCACCTCCACTACATTCATATATATATATATATATATTTATTATTATACCATCATATTCTTATTAGCCACCAATTGGAACGGAAAATTTCCCGTTTGCAATTTATATAAACTAATTCTCCATTCGTTTTCTCTAGATAACATGAATTTTCATCACTTTCTACACTGTGTGGCTCATTTTTACTTACAGTTTATTATTCATGTTTGATGGCATTTTTACACTTAATGGTTGCGAACTCACTTCAAAAAATAAAAACGAAATCAACAAAATAAATTGTTTACAGAAACTGTTTATAGAACTTTTACTGTTGTGTGAAACACAATATAGAATAGTTTTTTGCTTAAGATGACCAAAGTCAAATACACAAGCGATTAAAACCACTAAAGGCAAACTTCAATAGGAAACTGATATTCCAAATTGATATTTCCTTGAATTTATAACAAAATTTAACGAAACACGGCCGCACATGGGGCGTTGGAAGTGTTTCGAGTTGACAATTTCCAGTAATTTCGTTATCAGTATTGCCATTTTAAAATTTGCAATGATAAGCACGGCTGTGTTTACACGATGGTCAAATGATGCACTTCATTCCTTCTTTTTGTTCAATTACCTCTCATTGAAATATTTGTTTAATGTCTGCTCCCACGTGATTTTTTGATTCAATAGCCGGCGCCAGCATTTATTACTTTTCTGCTATCTACTATTCAGTGAAGTTGTATAGTGTTATATGGTTAAAAATTTTGTGATATGGATAACTTTAATGAAAATAATGTTGATGTATTGGGACTAAAATTGATCACAATAGCTAATTAATATGCAGGAAATTCAACATATTTGTATGACACTGATAATTGTTATAAAAATAATTGAATTTATGGCAAGGAAACTGACTCGCAAGAAAAAAATATCTATTGCTTTTATAAATTAAATGTTGCTGGCTTCTTTGATCTCAGTTTGAATGCAAATAAAAACTATATTTCATATCTTTCTGACGTTTCTGTAGTTTTTTCCCACCTTCTTTAGGGTTTATTGAATTATAGTTCTTTAATTTACATTTAACAATTATTTCCACGGCCTGACAATACAAACTATGATTTATTAAATAATAAAGTAAATAAATAAATTTTATTAAACACACGAACAAAAATTGTTACTAAATTTAAAACACTGTAAAATCAACTTCACTCTAAAAAAAAATCACAGACTAAAACTATTGCCTTTTCCTTTCATTAAACTACTTTTGTGCTAAATTTACTACCTTCTTTGAATTATTTGCTACTAAGCAGTTGACAAGTAAAATTTTGCAACGCTATGACTGATTGATGCAGGTTTTGAGCTCCCTCAAAATTTTGATTATGGTCAGAAATCGCTCTCGCAGAGAGTTCATTTTTTTCCAGGAAAAACAAAAACAAATTTGGATTCATTCAATCGTTAAATATCAATAAAAATCAATATATATAAATAAATAGCCATATGTAAATGTTTATGTTTGATAGGCTGTTTGATCATATGTTTTTGTGCTGATCGGAAAGTCATTTCCGAACTTTTGACACTGTTATCAAATTTAATTTTACTCTATCAGATTGAACTTTGCTCGACTTTTACTCGACAATGTGTACGGAAATACACCTTATATACGTCGCATATTTCACTTAGGACACTTGTCAGTCAAATATTATAAGTTTTGCCATCTTTTCTTCTATCGCTCACTGTATTTTTCATGGTATGCTACACATACTTTTCTTTTTAACAAGGCTGAACGTAACGTACTTTCTTCTATTTTCTGTTCAAAATCTGTTTTCTGCCAATTGTCCAAACTGTTTTCAGCTTCAATTGCTTGCAATTTTTGGATGAAAGAGAAGTAGTCTCAAATTCCAGTTTTTCTCTTAACCGCGAAAACAACAACAAGTTTCGGCCGGTGTATGAAAGTGAAGCATGCACCGTTGTCGTCCGGCCAACGCTTGCTTAAGACCTAACCAAAATAGACGAAACGAGACGATTGCAACTTGTCGAACGTCTGACGAGTTGAGACGGTAAAAGTTCGGTTCTTGCGGAACAAAACGTATGGACAAGCTGATTCGTTCAGCTTCATTAAATTACGTTTGTTCATTTTGGACAACAACATCGAATTGCATTAAAGCGAACATTTTCGTCTCTACTCGTTACGGAGCAACACGTCTATTTTGGTTGGGCCTTTAGTAATGCAGTGATTAACACTGCCTTACGCGGCACCTACGTAACCTTGTTTAAATTGTTATTCATAAATATTTTGTTATTCATTGGCTCAGCTTGCAAGGTTTGTGTCTGAACAATCAAAGATCATTTACAAAAGTTAATAACTCTTAATTCTTAAAAAGTGAATAATTCTTGTACATTTTTAGTGAAACTTTACAGTTTACTGAAAAAAGTACTACAAAGGATGCACATCGAGCATGTCTATGATATCAATATCATAATCAAACAATCATAAACTAAGCAGCTTTTAAGCTCAAACTTTGACGTTTAAGTTACACAGATGTTAAATAAGCCGGGTAAAATCTTTAGAAACTTTACGATGTGTTGTTTAAGGCATGTTGAAAGTTACGCAGCCTCTAAAATGAGATTATGAATAAAGCTCTTAGTTAATAGAATCACTTGAAATAAAAAATTGTACACTTGGAGTGAATAAGAATTTTTTAATTTTGCGTACACAAATTTTATACACAGTTACAGATTAGAGCCATTGGTTCAGTTTGAATAACAACAAGAGCTCAACAAACTAAGTTTTGCTTATGAGTGAGTTTGAAAGTACTCTTCTGTTAAGATAATTATTTTTCCACACTTTGTTTGTCGAAAAAAATATTTAGAGTAGACCAAATATAATTTCAGCGATTATTTTATATACTCAATCATGAATACTCTCTCTGGTTTAAGCTATCACGGATTTTTTTCTCAAGAAAAAAATCATCGCTAGAAATAATCAAGCGCTTAAGCGTGTGAAGAAGGAAAATTTTAAAAAAAGATTCTTACTTACTTACTTAGTTGGTCGTAACAACCCGTGTCCTGGTTTCAACCGACCCCGAAAAAAAGATTCTATAATTTTAAATTAGCAGCTTTGCACAAAAAAAAAGAAATTTATGACATTTCTTTATATCTCAGAACGTTGCATAATTGTGTTTATCAAAGTTTTCTTTGTTAAAAAAATCAAAGTCCAGCCTTCCATATGTCAGCGTTGGAAATCAGTCCTAAGATGGAGCAGCGCTACAACAACATAGGACTTAAAGTTTTCCTAGTCAATGACCATCAATGACCATCGAGTACAAACAATATTTAATATTCGTTTAAAGTAATCTATTTTTAATTTTTAAATATATGCAAAATGTTACGTTGTAGAAAAGCCTGTTGGAAGTGCTAAACTGTGAACAATGTCCAAGTTGACTTGCACTATTCTCAATAAAATTGCAATATGTTACTTTTTAATCAATTTCGGCTTTCAAATAACTTTTTAAAAACGTGAAATGCTCACATTTTTTATTTAAGTTGAATGGAGTTGTTTGGCCATTTCTTTTTAATTGCAATTTTTAAATATAAAAATAAAAATTCAATTTTTTTCCCGACGTTTCGTCACTTTCTTGGCGACATCTTCAGGGGAGATTTTTTAATTTTTTCTCACATTTTTGCTTAACCCATTTTGGTCCACTACTAGAACGCGTTGGAATTTCGTAATGAAAATTTCTGGTTTTGCTTTTATTGATCAAATTAAAAAAATTCCGGTCACGATTTCGTCAAAAAATCGACTAATGGTCCAATATGTATACAAAAATTCGAAAATTTTACATGAAATGTTTTAATTTTTATTAAATGAAATATTTTATGGAAAACATATAAAAATCAACCATCGAAATTGGACTATTGGTCGGGAAATCAACCACCAATTTTAGTATGCATAACATATAGTTTAATTTACCTTAGTTGACCAAAACTGACTGATTCTCTTATATTAGTCTTTTGGCTGCATGCTCACGTAAATAATTTTATTACATTTTGCATATGTTTTTTCTATTTTTTTTAAAAAAGGGTCCAAAAAAGGTGTTTTCTTGTAGCGATTACCGAAATATGTAAAAATAGGGTATTCGAAAAATTTATTTTTCTTCTGAATTTTAAAATGTAACAATAGTAAAATAGTAACAATATGTCTTGTAATTTTGATTATAAAAATTGTAATTTCAATCTTATAAATTGTTTGATAAATGATGTAAACTGGGAAAATGAGTTCGAGCATTTAGCCTTGGTTGACTGCTTTAATATTTTTAAATTAAAAGTTAATAACATGTGCAATGAAAATATTCCTCTTCTTAAATCTAAAAGTTATAAAATACCCTGGCATACTCCGGGCTTACGGAAGATTAAGAACTTGAGAAACAAATACTATAAACTGTACATAAAAACAAATAATAGAACTTACTTCATTTGGTATCGGCATTTTATGCGGGAATTCATAGTTCATTCATAGATAGTTATCTTTTTAAACAATATATTGGTAAAATTGAAGCTAAAATAAAATTAAATCCTAAAGAATTTTGGCGATATGTGAACTCGAAAAAAGCAAGTAATAATGGCTTGGAATCAGCAAATCTATTTGCGGAATTTTTCAAATCTAATTTTGAACCTGACTTGGGCTGTTCGAATGTCAATGTAGAAGCTACTGCGGAGTGCATTAATTTTGGGTCTCTATTTGTATCCGAAAAAGATGTAAGACAAGCAATAATGAAACTAAATTTTGCTACAAGACGTGACTTGGATGGTTTATCCGCTATTTTAATTAAAAAGTGTGTTTCATCTATGGCAAAGCCACTTAAATACATTTTTAATAAGTCACTTAAATCTGGAAATTTTATTAACTCTTGGAAGGTTTCCTACGTAACACCGGTGTACAAGTCTGGAAATAAAAATAATATTGAAAATTATAGGCCTATTTCCAAACTAACAACGTACGTGGACGCTCAACTATAACAAATCTAACCTTGTTCTCTGAGTATTGTATCTCGGCATTCAAAGAAGGCTGTCAAGTAGATACCATTTACACTGATTTCACCAAAGCCTTTGATAAAGTGGCACACTCTTTTCTATTGAGGAAGCTAGCGAAAATTGGCTTTCACTCTGCTTTACTAAAATGGTTTAATTCGTATCTTTCGAATAGACTAAGCTATGTATCTATGGATAATATGACATCAAATTTCTTTATTGCTTCCTCTGGTTTGCCACAAGGTAGCGTTCTTGGCCCTCTTTTATTATTAATTTTTATTAATGATCTGCCTTCTTCAATAACATATTCTAAATGTCTATTATTTGCAGATGACCTGAAAATATACCTTCTGGTTCGAAATTCTTCTGATTTGCTAAAATTGCAAATGGACCTAAATTCCATCTACGAATGGTGTATTCAAAACCATCTGCATTTAAACCGCGAAAAGTGTGTTGTAAATACGTATTCTTAGTCAGTTTTTAGTGTGAAGGAGTCTTATTTTCTTGATAATGTACCACTAAATCGAGTTAATGTTGTTAAGGACCTTGGAGTAGTATTTGACTCGAAATTTACCTTTGTTAGTCACAATAACTATATCATACCCAAAGCCTATCAAGTCTTAGCTTTTCTCCGTAGAAACAGTCAAAAATTTATGGATCCATATGTGCTCAAGTCTCTGTACATCGCCTTGGTACGTTCAAAATTAGAATATGCTTCCATTATTTGGAATCTTTTTTATGCCTCACACAACATACGCATTGAACGAGTACAAAAATCTTTTTTAAGGTTCGCATTGCGCTTTTTAAATTTTGAGGAACCTATTTCTTCCTATGATGCTAGATGTAAACTTTTACACATTCAATCGTTGCAAAAAAGAAGAACTTTATTTTCCTTGATATTTATTTATGATGTTATTGTTGGCTCAATAGATTGTCCTGATCTATTAGAGTTAATCAATTTCAATGTTCCTAGTAGAAACTTACGTCATTCAAATATTTTTTATTTAGGCACTTGCCGAACAAACTATGCTTTTAATTCGCCTATAAATAGAGCGCTACATGAATTTAATACTCTATCAGTAAACTATCATATTGATTTTTCTATTCCAAAGGAATTGTTTAAAAATTTGTTACGAAATGTAATTTGTTAATTTAAACCAAAAATTATAATGTAATTGTATCGTAGTCAGTAAAAATTCAATGTTCATTGACTGGAATAAATAAATAAATAAATAAATAAATAAATAAATAAATAAATAAAAATTTTCATTTAACCAAATCGTGCACTTTACGAAAGAGTTTGAAAAATCTTCGATATTTCCCAGAAATTAATTTAAAAGTTAGTGGGATAAAATAGTTTAAAGTCCTTTCTTATTTCTAACATCTAAGATGACACTAAAAACCGTTAATCGGTTTTGGCCTGTTGTAAGAATATGCGCCAGCTCTTTCTATTTTGCGCATGTTGGTACCAGTCGGAAGCTACAAGTGATTAGTGACTTATAGAGCGTGACTTTTGTTCGTCGAGAGAGGGCTCTGCTTCTCAATTGCCTACTGAGCCCAAAATTACACCTGTTGGCAAGAGTTATCCTTCAAATCTCTACTGATATCGTTGGTGGAGTTATTGCTGGATCCCAGGTAAACGAATTCCTTCACAACCTCGAAGGAGCTGTTGGCAACAGTGACGTGGGTGCCAAGACGATTATTACTTATAGTAATATTCCATCTCATTCTACTTCTGCAACTCAGAGATTTCTCATTTTTTGGAATTTTGCTTAAATAGGAGTAAAAAGACCGGCAGCTATAACTTTGAAGTAGTCAAGGAGTTCGTTTACCTTGGCACCGCCATTAATACCAAAAACGAAATCAGCCTGGAGATAAAGCGAAGAACAATAATTGCTAATAGGTGCTACTACGGGCTCAGTAAGCAACGAAGTTCCAGAGCCCTCTCTCCATCGACAAAACTAACACTCTACAAGACGCTCGTTCTACCTGTGCTGCTTTATGGCGCTGAGGCATGGGTAGTTTCGCAAACTGACGCAGCCGCTCTGGGGGTGTTCGAGAGAAAAGTTCTTCGCAAAATCTTCGGTCCTGTTCGAGTCGGCGATGACTATCGCATCCGAATGAACCACGAGCTGTATGAGCTCTACGATGACATTGACGTAGTTCGGCGTATAACTGTGCAGCGACTACGCTGGCTTGGTCATGTCCATCGTATGGACGACGAAGCTCCAGCGAAAAAGGTGCTCGAGGCGAGGGTTGCTGGTCAACGGCGACGAGGGAGACCATGCCTCCGATGGATGGACCAGGCTGAGGAAGCCCTAACCGCACTTGGTGTATCCGATTGGAGAAGGCGCGCGCAAAGCATAGGCGCCTGGCGAGAGCTGATGAGGTCGGTTGAAACCCGGACACGGATTGTTACGACCACCTAAGTAAGTAAGGAGTAAAAAGAAAATATCCGGGGAGATTTATTCAGAATAAGGGGAAGAAAAAGAGAGACAATTCTTGGAGTATGTCTATTCAGAATTGGGTTGAAATTCAAAATAAAAATTGTAGAAATATCAAAATTAATATATAATTAAGATCGGTTGTTTAAAAAATATAACCGGTTGAATCTTTTTGAACAAGACTATCCAATATTGATTGGACAACGACATTGAACAAGTCTATTCGCACCTAATTTATTATATTCAATTAAGGATGTGGCAATATTCGCACCTAATTTATTATATTCAATTAAGGATGTGGCAATAGCTTAGTCAATGGCTTAGTCAATATTTTCTTCATTAAAAGAGAAAAAGAGGTAGAATGTCCTGAAAATTCTTGAATATTACTCAAAAAATTGTTGTAATGACAAACATTTAACTCATTTTATTATAAAAATTATAATAATTTTGAATAAAATCAAGAATTTCTACGCTTAATAATATGAGATATAAAACAACAAGCTATTTACAATTTAACAAACAGTGTAGAACTTTACTAGCCATATTTTTAAAGTGTGGCAATGATATTCATTCCAGTACTAACGATTTCCTTACCACTAGATGTCAGCAGAATCCATTATAAGTGTCACGGTAACTCCAGTGGCTGTTAAGCTTGAGCTGTCAAAAAAATTCCGTCGTCTTTAGTTGGCTGTCCTGCTTTTTGATTGAAGCGCGGTAAAAGTATAAACTTTTGTTTGAATTTGTTTATCCGGTCAAACTCTGCCACAATTAATAATTATAATGCTTTAAAGCAATCATTTTTTATAACAAATCAATGAACATGTCTATGAAAAACTTTGAAAGTGCCTTCAGAGAATCTAACAAAAATGAGGCAGCTACTTTGGATGACATTCAGCAGTTGATGAAAGTTTTTGCAGCGAAAGGAGGTGCAAATGCACTGCACTTCAGCCATAGTGTGCTCACACAGATGTGCAAAGCGGTGCTAGCGGGTGGCACAAACTACTCATTGTACTGTGATGTATTGCTTACAGTGCTGGCACCCAATGTAGAGCCTGCAACAAGTCCGAAATACTGGAGTACGTTTCTAGAGACAGTGCGCTATTTTTATTTCTTGCTGTGCAAAAGTGTAAGTTTTCTGTGAGGTTTGTGATAATTTGTTTTTAAAATATTTATTTGCAGCAACTCTACACAGAGATGAGCAAAGTTCATGACTGGCTGGCGACTAAGCCGCATAAGCTGCAGAACGAGGGTGATTATGAATTCTTACTTGGTATTTACACCCAGCATCTTATAGCACAAAAAATCGCCTTGGACACTTGTCCAGCCTATAGCAAAAGTGTACAAAACACCTGCATCCACCTCGCTACATTGTTTGAAGAAATGTTGCAGAAAAACAGGGAAATGAATTTTGTCTACAAGGATTTACTTAAGAATATCATGCGTTTTCTTATACCAAAAAAAGCTCACAAGAGTGTTGCTTGCGCGCCAAATAGTTCCAATATGTTTGATGCTCTGTTCCGACTCATTGCTGGAATACGTGCTCCTCAAATTGCAATGAACGAGATAAAATTTTTATTTATGGAATACATGGCGACTTTAATGCAATTTACAAGCATCGATGCGGTCATGCAGTGGTCAGGCGAACAAGTAGCTTTGCGCTTCCTGCGTGTCTCTCGAGATTTGGTAGTTTTCCAGAGCGACAAAGCCATGACCTATGCATTATCCTTACTCTACTATTTTGTAAAGTTCGTCTTCTCCCAAGATGCAGTAGATAGTTTTTCGCAGTCTTATGTTGAGCTGTGTGAAAATTTTCGAAAGTTTTTCGCTCGAAATGGTGAATCACTAAAGTCAGAGCACTGGTTCATGGAATTTATCATGGTCATGAGCTTGTTGCTGTTTCAGCTTGATGCTAGTAAATTAAAGGTATTCGGTGCAACTACGAAGCTCAGGCAAAACGGAGAGCTTGATGTGAAGATTGCGCATCTTCTATTAATATCGGATATAATAAAAATTGCTGCATCCATTACACAGTCAAAGCTGATGAGTTGGACATGCTGCACAAGCACTCGCAAACATACGATTTTGTCCTTGGCAATAGCAGCCTTGAAATTCTACACATTTTTCGTTGCAACATCAGTGGAATTGGTGAGTTTTGGGTAAATCCACTACAAGTTAAACAAACTCTATTTTTTCACCCTTCTGCAGGATTCTTCAACATCAGCTGATGAAGAAATTCACAAAACGTTTACATTAATCATACGTCACAGTGTTCAAGTCATTGATTCTATGATTTGCATCAATAGTTCTTCACCTGATCTGCAATCATTTCACTCTACCTTCAACTATCTGCTAACCAAAGTGAAGACAAGCTCCCAAGTTAAACTTTGCATTGCGTTGACCGAAACGTTTCTGAAGTTGAAATCAAAATTTACACCCCAAATGTGGATGCAGCTGTTGTTGCGCCTGCGTCGTGCGTCTCCAGTGACAAAAGACAACAAATTAATAACCGAAATGCATGCTATACAAATCGGTTATATGTTAAAACTAAAGCATCTCGATCATTCTGTGCTACTTAATGATATTGGCATATTTTATACGACGGAGCACCTTCTGGTTTGGGATATGTGTCTCTTGGAAGTTCTGGAGACGAGTAAAAGTCCACTTAAGCCAATTTTAGACGCCAACGAGAAGCGTCTGCTTCATTCATTTGAGTTACAAATTGTTCATAAATATCAAAACACGAATCTGTTGCTGTATGCGTCGCTGCTTAAATGCTCTCAAACACATTTGAACTTTGTTTTAGTTGCGCGTGAGTCCAAACAATTGGAAACATATGGCAAAGTACAACGTATTTATAAAGCTCTCAAGAGTAAGGCAACTGAAGCTAGAGGCTTGAAACGAATTGAAAAGCTAACATTGGCGCATGCGTGCACCTTACTTGCTGATGAACAAATTGGGAAAATGAAAAAGATTTTTGATTCGCAACCACAAAAGGATTTTACCGAGGAAGCTATGGAAAGATATTTTTTCAATGAAAAAATTAAACGCATTGATGTGATCACTGAAATTCAACTCATCGAAATTATGTTGGAGGCTGTGCAGCTATTTGAGAATTTCTTTAAAACGGTAAATTTATATTTGACAAACACTTTATTTTTATTTGGTGTTTTCTTGCTCAGATTCCTAGTACACAATAGAAATGAAAACATTTCGCAATAATAGGGCAAGGAAGAGATAGAAAATCTATAGCTTGGTCAGAAATGTACTGCCCAACTGAATACCGATCGTCACAACATAATATAACCGTGCAACCAATGCATAAACAAGTTACCAATTAGCCATAAAAGAATACAAGATAGAATAGAATATAAATTAATATAAGAAAAAAAGCGAAAAGTATAAGTAGGCAGTTCTGTTTTTACACGACTTCTTACATGAATTTGATTTAACACGAATTAAAAATAAATCTTAATTTTGTTTTTACACGCTTTATTTTGATTTAACACGATTGACACAAATTCTGAAAATAACAATTTTAGTACTAACAGTTTTCACCGCTATAAAATTTTTAATTTTTATTATACTCCCGTGTTGCCGCGTGTAAACATGCATGTCAACAGTCGGCCCTATTTTATTGTATGTGTACTATATTGTTTTTTTGCATTCTTTTCTAAGTTTCTGAAATTGTTTTTTTTTGCATTCTTTTATAAGTTTATGAAATTAAAATATACGCAAATATTAGCTATAACTCTCCAATATGAGTTTAAAAATGGTTTATTGTATTATTTCTACAGCTTTTGTTAAATTTGGAACCAATCTTCTACTTTTCCATAAGTGCAATGCATTTTTTTACACGATTTTTTTTTTGCACAAAATCTTTGGGAACGTATCTACCGTGTAAAAACAGAACTGAGTGTATATAGAAGTAAGACTTCATGGCTTAGGATAATTCTAGAAACTATTTCTCCAAAACCGAGTTTCATGAAAAGGCCCGAAATACGCAACACCAACAGAGAAAAAGATCATTATTTTCGTAAAGACTCACTTTTATGAGTGCTCAAAGATAGGCAACTCTCCAGTAAAAGAGAAGCATATAATTTTGAAAGAGTTGACAAAAAGTACACACTCCAAGCAGGCAATTCAAAATATCAAACTGTTGAAGTTACCAGGATCAGACGGCAAAGCTTAGTTGTCTGCATACTTGTAATACTAGAACGTAACGAATATTCAGAGTAATTAATTTTTTCTTAATAAAGCTTGCAATATTTGTTACAATTTTAACAATTTGAAAATATCTTTTCCCATGGGCTTTAAAAAAAGTTGAGTAACGTCTTAAGGCGATTTTTTCACAGAAGAGTGACTAACAATCTTTTTTTGATGTGCTCGTATATTTTTCACCATATTTGTGCCAAATTTCAATAAAATGTTTATATTAACCTCATTGGAGAAAAAATTACCGTAGATCCGACGAAATTCTTCGATTACGTAAATGTCAAAGGCAAATCAAACGGATACCCTTCCTCCATGTTCAAGGGCAATGTTACATCCTCTAACACTCAAGAGATTTGCAATCTTTACGTAGATCATTTCAAGGAAGTTTTCTGTGTATCTACAAACACATCTTACAACTCCCCCCCCCCCCCCCTCCTATCACTAATTTAACACCTCATATCAATCACATCGAACTAACACGTGATGAAATATATGCAGCTATAATCGAGCTAGACCCAAATAAGGGACCTGGCTCTGACCTAATTCCCCCAAATTTATCCAATGTGTAGACTCGCTGCTCTTGCCCCTACAAATAATCTTGAATATATCACTGAATCAAATTGTTTTTCCTTCTTATTGGAAAACATCTCACCGCACACCAATATTCAAAAATGGTGATAAAAGGTCGGTCGAAAGCTATAGGTATTGCCATTTTATCTGCTATCCCAAAACTGTTTCTGATGTCTTAGGCAAAATGGCAAAAGGACATCGAGTTGATGCAATATACACTGACTTTAGTAAAGCCTTCGATCGCGTTGATCATTATATCCCAGCTTTCAAACTGGAAAATGTTGGTATTTCTGACTCCCTCCTAAATTCGCTTAAGTCTTATCTTCACGGTAGATCTCAATTTGTTAAATTTCAAGGTATCCTATCCAAAGAGATTTCTGTCACATTCGGAGTGCCACAAGGAAGTCATCTTGGGCCACTTCTGTTCAATATTTTTATATCAGACATATCCGATGTTTTGTCTGATATCCCTCATCTATTATATGCAGATGACTTAAAAATGTACAATGTAATTAATTCTGAACCTGATGTAATGTTTTTACAATCGGAACTACTTGCAATTAGAATAAACTATTTCTAAACGTGAACAAATGCTACTCAATAACTTTCTCCCGAAAAAATCTCATCGCGAATATCGTCGTTCTTGGCGTCGTTTTAGACAATAAATTGGTAATTAATCTTCATTATGATAAAATCCTAACAAGAGCCAGTAAACAACCCGGTTTCATAAAACGACGCGGAAAAGAGTTTAAAAATGTATGGGTTACCAACACTTTATATTGTTCTTTAGTATGCCCACTTCTAGAATATGGATGAATTATTTGGAATCCTGCTTTCGATATACACTGTGATAGACTGGAATCTATTCAAAACCAGTACCTGCTGTTTGATCTAAGGAACACCTCTAACCCCGCGAATATTATATCCTGCCATCTTATGAGTATAGGCTTAGCTTGCTTAATTTGATGCTCCTATCAACCAGAAGAAAATTACTCACCTCATAACTTACATTTGACGTTCTCAACGGTGCTATTGACAGTGATTATATATCAAATAAGATAAAATTCAACGAATCCTCAAGGCAAACTAGGCACAAACTATTGTTATACGAGTATCAGCACCATACTAAATACGCCATACCATACTATATACTATAAGAATTTAATAGTATCAGCGTTACCTACTCACCATCCATATCCAAATTCTTCTTAAAAAAAAAAATTTTTACAAGCTCCTATTTCCGTCCTCATAACCTCCTTTGCCCTATAATTGTAATCATTAGTTCACTAAAGCTTTTCTTTAGACATGTAGATAAAATCATATCAAGCGGGTAGGCGGCCAAGCCTACACTGTTTCCCCAAAAAAAAAAAAAGAAAAGATAGGTTAGGCACAGGTTAAGCCCAGAATTAAGATCATACCTTGCTTGGTTAAGAAATAAATAAACAAATAAATAAAATTGCTTGGATTTTATTACATTCTGAATGACCCAATCACACGTTGCTTAACTAACCCATTAAGTCCGGGAAGAGCACAATTTTTATACGATGCTTAAAACTTATTTTCTGTCATAAAAAATTGATGAAAAAAATTCTAAACACACCTATTTTATTTTTTTTTCAGGTTAATGACTTTAAAAACCAATATGATTCATTTTAAATAAAAAATAACATTTTTGCTTTTTTTTTTTGTGAATCTTTTTCGCATCAATAAAGTTACTGAATCGATGCCAAACCACAATCAAAATTGCACAAAATATCTAAACTATAACTAGCAATAAGTTAGATTTGAATAAATCCAGATGGCGGATTCAATATGGCCGACCAAATTTCATAAAATGCTTCAAAATTGCGTAAAAATATGTATGGGGGGGTTTTTGAGGTCGGTCGCTGATTACGGATTTGAAACTCCGCCAGGTTAGCAACTTAGTTGCGCCTGCCTGTCCACAGTTAGGATAAAGGAGGATGGTTGTTTGTATGATACGTCCTGCAAATGTAAAAACTGATAAGGCCAACCAAGAGCTCGGGGTGGCGCCCATCTTGGTCGCAGGTCATATTCGGCATATCGATATGAAACAAGGCTTCGAAGGTATCGCAATTGATCTTAAAACTTGTTAGTACGGGGACAGTCTTAACCCGTCAAATGGGGTAGATAGACCCTATCTATCCACCGCACTGAGACCTTAATTCGGCTGGATAAATTGATGTGGAGTGTTTTGGCATGTGTGCATAAAAGTGTCGACGCTCTGGCTTTCCTAGCGGTTTGCTTGTCGACGTTTTAACTCACACCCTCAAACTGGCACGGCAGTCACAGAGGGAAGTGTAGAAATAGTTGTAAAACTTGGGTTCTCATACTGTGCACGGCAATCCCTGAGAACAGTGGCCTATACTCTGCCTGGATGTTGAAATCCGGACTGCCAGAGTAAGAGTGGCATTTGCAAAGGTCCTCCTAAGTAGGTACCTGACATGTGCAATAGTTTGCAGTTGAGCCGGCAGCTGGAAATTATTAAACTAGCCCTTTAAGTGCACGGTCATGCATAAGAATGCACTTTTTCATAATTGCATTTGTGTATTTTTGGTCTTTTTGCGGGGATGTTGTGGATCCTCATTGACGGGATCGAGTTGCCCAGATGACTGTCGTGGGCTGGCCCTTCGAGGAGTCTCCTACTGGTTGTGGTTGTGTGAATGCTACACAGGTCTAGATTGACCGGCGGGGTCGCGCAGTGGTATGACCGGGCTGGCATATCTGTCTTAATATGCAAGAGATTGTGTAGGTCGCGTCTTCACCAGGATTGTAAGTACGTCACTACTGAAGTCTAAATTGGTACTGCTATTACGGGCAGTATGTAATTTATTGCATAATGCTCCTAATCAGCAGGGCACTGGGTGATGCTTTGTGTTTGTGATACAGTTTTGTGAAACAGGGATGCCCCGCATGTTTTACTAGTTAAAACATAAACGGGTCCGTGTTGTGGTATAACACATAAGTTCTGGTTGTCTGTTTCATGAACTATTACCCTAGGTCTGGAAGACCCAAGTACTTAAGCCTTGCGGCAGGCGTACTTGTCAAACCAGAATCTAATTACGAATTTGACTTTTTTTTTTGATTGGTGACCAGTCCAAACGCTGTGATAGGCTAAAACTGTGAGTAGCTGTAGTCTTTCGAATTCGGAACCTTGTTATAACGCATTTAGCCACGAACGCCGCAAAAAAAAACAATTTGTCGAGTTCATATTTCCAGTATTCCTTTCTAAGCAAAAGTATCCGCTAATTTTCAATTATATCTGTATATACCAAAGCGACGAAATTCGCAACGATTTTAATTTTGCTCTATTCTGCGTTCTATTACTTTGTTTACTTGCAGGCTGATTTGGAACCGATCACCTCGCAAGAACTACTGCTTGACTGGGAGGCTATTCTTTCTGATATTTCGTTTCTGGCACGCTGGCTACAGTTGCGGGGCTACTTAGAACATGCTTGCAAAACCTGGTTGTTACTTTACACCATAGCCGACTTCCTAGACGATAGTAACAATATTTTGCGCGCCTTCGCTTTTCTATGTGAGCACGTTGCATATTTCGAACACTATTCAGATATGAATTTAACTGAAGAAGTAAATCAAAAACAGCAAATTATTCTAAATAGCTTGCATAATATTCAGACACTAGTGCCACGACGTCAAAACTATATATTGCTTAGTCTCTGTCAGCTAGCATACTTCTACGCATATCAAGGCAACTTCAACTACGCTTATATGCTATTAAATTTGGTAGAAACTAAACGCAATGAATTGCCAGAGCGACGTGATAAGTTTGATTTTATTTTGAGCTCACTGCAGGCTGTAAAATTTCGCATTCTATGGAAGTTCATGGATAGCACAGAAGCAGCAAGCACAGAATCCACATGTATATTGCGACAAATCGAGGCAACTTCCAATAGTTTTCGTGGTTTTGTCTACATAACATCTGAGGACTCTGTGAATTATATGATTTTGTTGTTTGGATTGATGCAAGAATATTCGGAATGTACAGTTAATCGTTTATGCGACAACAATGTGAAGAACTCCTTAATGACCATATTCAAAAGTGCTTTAGATTTAGGCGCTGCGCTGCGTATTGTGCAAAGTTTAACTTCCTGGGCTATGGCCAATTTACAAATGGAACATGTGGATAAAGCGCAGGTGGAGTGCATAGAACATGCATTGTGCAATTTTCGTTATTAATACAATTTTGGTGTTTTTATTTTAGAAAAAGCTGCAGATTATTGAATGTTTTCTGGGATTTAAAAATGTCCAAGAATTGTTGAAGGCAAAATCTACATCATGTGCTTTACATGTAATGATCGATGAGCCACAAAAAATTGAACGCGTCAAGGAACAACAATTATCTCTTCAGGTGAATCCAGGCGTAGAAGTTATGCGAAGGGTTACCCAAGTGCATCTGTCACCAATAATGAAGGTATGGCCGGGAAGAATAAATATTACGACTAAGTCTTATTTAAATTTGTATTCCTTTTTTTTTGCAGGACAAACTGAGACTTGCATCGGATACAAATGAACAACACGATTTACAACGGTTTTTAAAACATGACGTCAACGACGAACTAAACAAAAACAGTTTGCTACAATGGACCTTTATGACTATAGGTTGCGTTAACGCACGCCTCTTGTTTCTTATAGAGGAATACCCACAGTTGGAACAATTCTATAGAAACTCCAAGCAATGGTGTCAGAATCAAAAAAATACTTTTTTGCAGACACATTTTCAAAATATACAACTTTTGAGCATGCAACATTATTTGAATTACTTGCGTGCTAATATGCAATACGACAAGGCATTAGAGTCCGTCGAAGAAGCTTTGAATTTTTTTGAGAAATCGTCATGTAACGTGGACAAAGTCTACAGCATCAATCTGGAGTTGCAAAAGCGGGCCACCAAATTTCATATGCTGCATATAGAAAAGAGCACAGATAAGTTTAGAAGAGCTTTGAAGTTCGAAAACTTATCGCCGGAGGAGGATAAACGCATTGGTGGAATTGAAAGAGGCATTAAGAAAACAACCAATCGAACGAAACCAAAATCTCCATCTTTAGTTGCAGTTCCAGCTGAAGATGTTGCGAAAAGAGGCTCCAAACAAGTAGCTATTAAAAAAAATAATGATCTTAAAGTAAAGGATAAGGTTGGCATGCATAATAATGCATTTATTGGAAATATATCAGAAGAATTTGAAGTGGCAGCGATCAGTGTTTCTAAAAATCTGAAAAACATTAGCACTGATGCTATTAAATCTAAAAATAGTTCAGGTAAAGTTCCAAAACCTCTACTTATTACTGACACGCGTCAAAACAATACATTAAAAACTAAAGAAAAAAATATTTCTTTAGAAAAAATTAAAATTGACTTAACCGAATCTGACAACGAGTTGAGCTCAACTTTTTCAACTAATGAAATAACTGTTATAGAAACAAAAAATCGCGTTAGTAGTAGCAGTAAAATGTCAGATTCTGTTGAAATGGTAGACGCAAAGTCAACAAAAAATGACGTCAAGCCACAACAACCAACGAAAAATGAACTTTGTCTTATAACTTCGTTTAACCTGCTTAAAATAAAGGACGTTTGTGGCAGTGGAGAACAACCCAGGAATACAACAAATTCAAACAAGAATCAAATCCAACGTATTGCACAAATAAACCTAGTCGACATAGAGGATGAAGAGAATATAGCTCCTACAAATAAAGCAAAATCTGCCAACGAGAATCCCATCAAACCTTGCAAGCTGGGCATCAATCAAACAACTAAGAACACAAAACAAAGCAGAATCTTGTCACCAACAGTTTCTAGTCTCGTTAACAGTGAAATTGTTAACAAAATTAAATCGCCTGACCTTAATTCTAAAACATCCAGTAAACACCAAAACACCAACATTATTGAAAATCTATCAGAAAAGAAATTCACAAAATATCGTACGCTTCAGACTATTTCGAAGAAATGTGCCAATAGTGAAATGCCGAAGTCCGCCGATACTGTTGTCAGGAAACGGGGCAGACCCAAGAAGACTGAAACGGAATCCATCAAAGAAAATAACGTTATTGAAACAATAAAAATTACACGCCGTAAACAACAAACATAGCAAATTTAATGACGATTTATAGATTTTGTTTTATTTCATAATTTTTATATTGTTTTAATTTTTTAAATGTTTTTCTTTGTCTTTGTTGTACGTTTTATACCTCACTTAATTTTATATATTTATAATAATTCAAGCATTTTTAAATCATAGCAAATAAATTAGTTGATATTAAGACAATGTTTAACACTCGAACATCGCTGAATTGGAAATTTTTTAAGAAACATAGTTACTCAAATGTGAAATTTGCTTTGTCAGCTCATTTTGTTGCACCTAAAATAATTTATTTTTATATTTTTTTTACAATTTAATCCTGAAAAATTTTAAATAAGTAATGAACATTTTGAAGGGAACGTGTCCGTAAGTATTTTTAATATATAAAACAAATTTATTTTTATATTTCAAATTCAAATAAATTGAAACAAGTGATAAAAATCATCAAGGGAACATGCCCGTACAAATATATTTTTATAATTATTATTTGTTTTTTCTAGCAATTACATCCTTACCTGGTGTTAATAGAAGCAATAGCCCTAAATGCAAAATAATTGAAAAGATTTTTAGCATTGTCAAATGAACTCGTAATACCAGTAAACGGAAACATAACCTGCAGTGGCAGTCAGAACGAACCTACATACGACAATTGTTCTGAATGCATTAACCTTATACATTCCGAAATTCTATCCAGAATTGTGATTGTGTTTCTATTCAACAGTTGGTAAGAGACAACGACTGAGCAACACCAGCTAAAATCGGGAAGGACCTCTCCCCCTTCCCCCATTTGTTACCAAACGAGGTTTCAGACAAGGTGATCATTCAAGCTGATGATCTGCGGCACAGCGGCACCATATTCTATAAGAGTGCTATTCTGCTAGCGTATGCTGATGATATTGATATCAATGGCCATAATACACGCGAAGTCAGTGCAGCATTCTCCAAGTTAGAAAAAGAGTCGAGTCGCATGGGTCTTGCAGTGAACTCAGACAAGACAAAATACCTGGTGTCAACAAACAAACAGTCCCAGCGTCTTGACACCCACGTCACTGTTGACTACACCTCCTTTGAAGTTGTGAAGGACTTCGTCTACCTGGGATCAAGCATAAACTCCACCAACGATATCGGTAGTGAAATAAAACGAAGGATAATTCTTGCCAACAGGTGATGCTTTGGGCTCAGTAGGCAATTACGCTCTATAAGTCACTAATCATGCCCGTTCTGTTACATGCATCACAAATCTGGACGCTGAGCAGCTTTGATGAAAAGACTTTGTGAGCTTTCAATTCATTGATCTGCGTCAATGGCGAGTACCGAATACTATGAGCTGTAAGATATCCAGAGGTGAACGAAACGGCCATTAGTTTACAACCTTCAGAATTGGCAAAAAACAACACGGACTACGAAATCACCAACATTGACTTTATTAAGACATTTACCAGCAAGTACTTAACTAGAGCGGAATGGCGCTATGGGAGTCCCGATGCTGTTTATGATGTTACCTTCTACACCAATGGGTCCAAGATGAGTTGTGGAGTTGGAGTGGGTATATAATCAGATTAACTGGATGCGTCCAACTCCTTACGCTTACCGGGCTCAGCCAGTGTCTTCCAGGCGGAACTTTTAGCGATAAGGAAGCTTGTCGGGCAATAAGATGTGCCAATACTAACAACCTCAGTCAGATAGCCAAGCTGCTATTAGAGCATTAGCTGCAGTAGGATCCAACTCCTAGCTTGTAAGGCAGTGTAAAGAGGAGCTGGCCCGACTAAGTCGACTGCTTCACATTACTATAATTTGGGTTTTCGGGCACAGGAACATGTATGGTAATGAAAAAGCGGACGAACTGGCCAGTTTAGGCTCTTCGCTTGAAGCTTTAAGAGCGGAACCGGTCTCAGTTCGAAGTCTCAGTGCTAGGGTTGCTCTCGCACTACCATCCTGTTAAACAGCAAAAAAAAAGTGGCCGTCATACAACCAAGGGAAAACTCGCGAATTGCTAACAAGATCCCAAACTGATATAGCAAGAGTCACGGCAATCAGCACGGGGCATTAGTGCATTGGCGTGCATCGGAATAAACTTCAACGCCCAATGTCGCAGTTGCAACGACCGTTACGAAAGGGAAACATTTACCCATTTCTATATGCTTGCCCAGCATGGGCAATATGTATGTATTAAAAACACTGGGAAAACCGTTCTTCGCTAACTTAGAGGAACTTTCAACTCTAAAAGTCAACGACCTCCTTATATTCCTAAACAGAACTGGATGGTTATAACGGATACACCTTAACCTTTCTACACTACACACGCCAACGTTCACGGCTCAATGGTGCTAATTGGATACCGCCTGTAGCAGTCTCACCACTCAAACTAACCAACCAACCAACCAGTCCAGCAAAAAAACTCCTGACACAGAAAATTAAGGCTTAGCGATTGGAGTGGCCCAGAATGCATCACAATTGCCGACCAATGGTGAAACATTATATGATCCGATAAGAGCAAGTTAAGTTTTCCAGGAGAAAGATTTAAGGTTTCGTGGAGGAGCAGTGTACAGATGGGTGGTGTCCACTTTATAATTGTTCCCGCTTCAAAGCGATTGTTTTTGCATCTATTTTGTGCCAAATCCAAGTTTGTAATACGACTAAAGTCAATTTTTTTTATCGTAAAATGAGTTGATATATTCCACTTTTCTTTCAGTTTCCTTTCAATCTAAACGAAACTAAATAAAGTGCTCAGATTTGTTATTCAAATTTTAACTGTTTTAAAAAATTTCAATTGATCATAATTATCGGGCGCCACTCAAGATAATGCAACGAGGATGTTACTGCTCATGCGTACGCAAAAACAATGTCAAAGCTGAGAGCACCGGTTGGCGGGCAACATTTTATTTTCCTGCTGGTGGTACGTACAAAGGCTACTGGACCAAGAGCCAGCATGACAGATACGGCGTAAAAACAACAAAAAAGCAGCTAATATACGATGGTCAATGGTTGCTCGGCAAGCGTCATGGACATGGTACGTTGCGACATCGTCTAGCCGATGGCACCGTGGAACGCATTTATGTTGGCGAATGGCGTGACGATATGAAATGGGGCGAAGGCAAGCAGTTCTATCCAGATGGTGTCTATTATGGCTGGTGGCAAAAGAATAGACGACATGGCTTGGGCATCAAGTGGTATAAGGATGGTCGCATTTATTTAGGTGAATGGAAGGCTGATAATCATCATGGCTTAGGTGTTTTGTTTTGTGGTACGTATTAAATAATTTATTAACACTTTTAAGGTGTTTTTTTATAGAAAATGGTAATCGTTATGAGGGTCACTTTGCAAGAGGTTATAAAAATGGCGAAGGTACTTTTTATCACATGCACACCGGACAAATACAGAAGGGCACCTGGGATAATGATGTCTGCAAAACTTCATTGGTGATGGACGAGTTTCGTCATCAAACCGAGGAGCCTACAAAGTATCCAATAGGAAAGGTAACTAATATAGTTTCAGAAAAAACTCTTCGAAAAATTAAACAAATATTTTTGCCATTAATTCCACAGTGTATGATAGCACATCCTGATAATTTTATACGTGAATTGTTCAAGAAATACTTGCCGAATGCTGATAGGCCAACGAAATCATTCCCAGTAAGTTAAAAACTAGAAATTTGATATTAAAGTAGTACTTAAATTAACAAATTAAAAAAAAAAAACGAACAAAAACACGGATTAAAATTGTTATAAATTCTCACATTTAAGGCGTTGTTCTGAATATTTAAACCAAAAATTTATGATTTTTGGGAACTTTTTTTTTTTGTTACAGGAAACCTTTATTATATCAGGTGTAGTTAAAAGAAATCCATTTATTTAGTATAGTTAGAATGCGCCGATTTAGTTCAAGTATGCACCGTTTTGTTCAATAACTTGTTGCCATTTTTAAAGTAATTTAATTATGCTTCTCTCATAGAAACTTTCGACCCTGTTGGCAATAAAACGGTATAGAAGATTTTTACAAACTTCTCTTGAGGCGAACGTTTTACCAGCAAAATTATTCGCCATATACAGAAACAGATGGTTATCATTTGTTGCCAGATCTGGGTTTTAAGGTGAATGAATTAGAACCTCCCAACCAAACTACCGGAGCTTCTGGCGAGTCACTTTCGATTTGTGTGGCCTGGTGTTGTCCTGATGGAAAACAATTTCTCTCCAATTGGGCAAGGAATTATGAGTTTGGCCGTAGGGGGAGCAGCTCATATCATATAATTCCGTAGCACTCGTACCAAACACATAGCAAACCTTTTCTGATCGTCAATGCAGGGTTCGCCACCGTTTGCGCCGTCTTAGCGCATTTCAACCACGCTTGTTTTCGCTTAACTTTGCCATAAGTGGCCCACTTTTCCCCACCAGTTACAATCGGCTTTGAAATGGATCGATATTGTTGCGATTCGTAGATGGAAGTTCGGTTCATGAGGTTTTTTTTGTGATTTAACTCGTGTGGCACCCATACATCGAGCTTCTTTTTGTATCCAGTCTTATTCAAGTGGTTCCAAACGGTTTTTTGTGCATTGTATAGCTCCTGGGAAATCAAAACAGTTCTTTTATGATGGTCGGACTCGACGATTTCCATGATTTTATCGAAATTTTCAACAATTGGCATTTCAGAGCATGTTGCCGTCATAGATAAAGCTGCAGCACGCGCTTCAGCGATAGCTCTGTTCAAATTGGTCTGAACTACAAAAATCAAAATCAGTCTCATTAAAAATAATCTACTTAAGTCACGTTTCTACAACTTTACCAAATTTTAGAAATTTATTTCTATTATGTTTTTATGAGCTAAATTTATAAAGCACTTAAACCTTATAACAACAGACATAATCGACCATCTGAGACCGCTACTCGCTGTATTGTTAAGCCTTTTCGCACAATATTTTCTTTGCAAGATGCAGTGAGACGTTTAAGAAAAGTACGTACTGAGGAGAATATTGTATTCGTTCAGAAGAGTGTTAAAGAAGATCCAAATGCATCGATTCGACGTCGTTCACAACAGATTGATATTTGCCCGTCAACTTTATGGGAAATTTTACGCAAACATTTTGGTTTGAAGACTTACAAGATTCAGATCGGGCAAGAATTGAAGCCTAAATTGAATACGAAATGCATGAGCCAAAAATCAACTGGTATGATGGATCCGCTGTTTTTTCGAAAAATTTTGTTCAGCGATGAGGCTTTTTTTTTGTGGTTCAACGGGTATGTCAGTAAGCAAAATTATCGCATTTGGAGCGAAAATTTTCCATTTGAGATTATCGAAATTCCGCTACATTTTAAAAAATTAACAGTGTGGTGTGGTGTGTGGGCTGAAGGAGTCATCGGGCCCAGTTCAGGATTAGCCCATAAACAAATTAAGCAATTGCTTAGGGCATCACGTCTCGGGGGGCACCGAAAATATTATTGCTACTATTAGTATTTGCTACATTACTAGTTGAAGGATACCTTATTCTAATAATGACAATTTACGCTCATATCTATTATCAAATACTAATTTTCTACAAAAACGAAGACACGGTTATTTTATTCAGAAATCTTTACATGGAATTATTTACTCTTTGAGACAGACAAATTACGCCCGCACATAAAATGGTATTTAATTGTAATTTGTCAGGTTAAACTACATTATCTGGAATTACTGTTCGTTACTTACATTACTTATGTTGGTCATGTGCAGAGCTGGGTTGTAATGATTCCTTTTGGAATTAATTCCGCCTCAATTCCTTGGAATTAAGAATTGGTCATCTCCATTCCTCAGGATTGGAATTGGAAAAAATTCGTCAATTCCATTCCAGGAATTGTAATTGGTAATTGAACATCTCAATTCTTCAGAAATGGAATTGGATAAAAATTGTCAATTCCATTCCAGATATTGTAATTGGTAATTGAACATCTCAATTCCTCAGGAATGGAATTGGAAAAAATGGTCAACTCCATTACGGAATTGTAATTGGTAATTAAATTTTTCAACTCCTCAGGAATGGAATTAAAAAATGGTCGATTCCATTTCGGAATTGTAATTGGTAATTGAATATTTCAATTTCTCAGGAATTGGTAATTGAAATTTTCAATTTCATTACAGGAATTGTAATTGGAGGTTACTGTAATCCAATAACAATTGTAATTGAGGTAACTGTAATCCAATAACAATTGTAATTGAGGTTACTGTAATCCAATTACAATTATAAAGGAGATTACTGTAATCCAATTACATTTACAGTAACCTCTAATTACAATTCCTGTAATGGAATTGCTGTAATTCCTCAAGAATTGAAATTTTCAATTACCAATTACAATTCCGTAATGGAATTGACAATTTTTTCAATTCCATTCCTGAGGAATTGAGATGTTCAATTACCAATTACATTTCCTGGAATGGAATCGATGAATTTTTTCCAATTCCATTCCTGAGGAATTCAGTTGGCCAATTACCACTTCCTAATTCCAAGGAATTGGAATTGAAAAGTAATGAATGCTTTTCGACCCAGCTCTGGTCATGTGGGCCGAAATTATCCATTCACCATCTTTTATCGTTCATTTTATTAATTCTTTCTTTCCAATTAAATTCATCCAAACACACATACAAATTCACACATTGCTATAGAAGTAATTATTTGGTTAGTAAGTAACTGTATCAAATTTATTGTTTTACCTACTCAACAAAAAAAGAATCTATTCTTATTTTAATATTTTTATTTTAATTACTACTTTTTATCAACAGGAAATAATTTCATTGAATTTCTTACGCAAAATGAAAAAATTTGCAAGTCTTGAGCCTCATGCTATAATGGATCCAAAAATTCAGTTGAACGATGTTTTCTATCCGTGTACTTGTCAGAAAATAGAAAATCCACCTTTACTCAGGGAAAAATAATTTTTTTGTAAATTATACTATGTTTAAATTTATATTTTTTAGTTGCTTTATAAATTGCTGAACTCTAATGCTGCAATAAAATTCTTAAGAAATATTTTAATAATTTGTTTAGTCTTGAACTGATAACTCAAGTTAGACTTTTGTGATCAAATGTAAAGAAAAAATTTAATTTAAGAATAAGAATAAGAATAAGAATAGAAATAGAAAACATTCCTATAATTCTTAACTATGATTACTTTCACTCCAAGAAAAACTGTTTTAAATTTGTTGGCAGAATATATATTTACTTTACTAAATAATAATAATATATAAAAATAATTAACTTATAAATTAAACTATCTTCGAATTAAAGGAAAATATACAAATAGCTGCTTTTAAAAAATTTATAGAAAATACTAGTTTTAGTTAAGTATTTTTTATGAATTACATCTTTTTTTTTAAGAAAACGACTGATTGATAACAAAATAAAAACCACAGAATTTAAGGTATTCTCTCATTGAAAAACGAAAGCTTAATTTCAGTTTACTTTTCTATTTCGTTATAATTATCACATCAGGGTAAAGGTTTACAATTTGCATCTTTAGTTTACAGTCTTAAACTATGTAGTTCCAGAGGAAGAATTGCCAGTTTTAAACTATTTATTGCTTCTTTATCATCATCCGTGAACTTAACTGGATGGGCGGGTGAGACATTTTTTAAAATGCATCGAATATCTTGCCAAAAGAGGCATACCTACGTAGCACTGTATCACAATTGCATAACAATTATTAAAATAAATTTTCTACAGTATTCTAACAATTAATTTATCATTAATTTGTATGTCTTTTTTTTTTCTTTCAAATTGTATAAAAAGTTTACAACTTAATCTATTTTGTTTTTATATGCAGCATTAAATCTACACTATTTCACCACTAGCTCCATAATTAAGGCCATTATTTCGATGATGATGATGCTGATGGTCCATATGATCTTGTTCCATTTGCTCCTTAAGTATCTCCAGTTCTCTGATGCCCGAGACGGTGACTTCATATTTGTGTGTTACAAGCGATCGATAAAAGTGTATTGCGAATGCCAAGAAAATAACAAGTACTGGTATGAGTACGATGCACGCTGACCATGCAGCAGGTTGGCTTAGATCGTAGAATTTGACCCAGCAGAGTATGGCGATTTCGAGCAGGAACAGTATGAGACCAAGTAGCGTTGAAAAGGCCCAGGCAGTTTCAATGTACCAATGTAGTCTTTCATGTGGTGACTCATGCACCAGAGAAATACTGTGCAGATTACAAACTGTCTCGATGTTGGGTAGAATACATGTGCTGATCATGAGTGCCAGCATATGGACGGCTACTAGGAGGGTCGTACAGATTGCAAAGGCAACAAGCATGCCGGCTGGCACTTGGGTATCATTGTTTAGTTGTACCTCCACCATGGCGACCTTAAAGAAAATAAATAAAAACATTAAATATGAGAATAAATATTAAAGAAAATTCTAAAAACTATTCCATAAAAAGCAAGAAAGAGAGAATTTTAACATTTTTTAAATTTTCAGTATAAACATTATAAAATAATTTTACCAAACCTACTGAAGGTGTTAATCAATAGAAGAGTATATTGAAATGTTATCATATCTATCTGTTCACTTAAATATTTGATTTTCTAGGAAGCAATAAAAAAAAATATCAAATAAAACGATAAAAAAAATAATAGAATGTTAATGTATCAAAACGCATATAAATAACTTTTGGCTGCGATAAATTCTTAAGTGGAAATTTCTGAGTTGCAGACATCAAAAGTTTTGACACAAATACATGAAATATTTTCGGTGCTTTTGTATTAATTAAAAAAAAAAACAACAAAATTTTAGTTATTTATACAAAAATAAAATTTAATGGTTTCTTCAGTGTGCTTAATTTTTATTGCTTTCATTAGTTGAGCATAAATAATTAAATATCTTAACAAGTTGAGGACGCTTTCGTGTTTAAGTTTTTATTTGTGTGGCTTTGGATTGTGTTTGATTATGATTAAAGTTATGTTTGCAAAATGTATAGGAAACACGTGGGGTGATAGATAAATGCACTTGGATGTGTCAAAGGGGGTATTAGTATTTTGTGTTAGTTTTTAAGATGGACATATTTTTTGAAAGATATGTATGCGTTCGAAATTCTAAAGGTATTTGAACCCAGACAGACTTTTGACATATTTTCGGCTCGTGAAAAGAATATTTTAAGCATATATTTTCATTGTGTAAATTTACGAATGAAGAGAACAAGTAAACTTGTATGGAGTTAAAACATCAAAAAAAAAAAAAAGAAGAAAACTATCTAGATAGATTATTTTGTGTTTTATTTTAAGGATAAAATTCTATTTTAGCTTTGAACCAAGGATTTTAGTTGTTGCACATATCCAGCCAAGTCTGCCTTTGCTTGAAAATTGGATGATAGATTTGTAGAAAGGATTGAGAAAGAGTTAAGCTTATCACTTACTCATGGAAACTCGAATGAATCCAAGAAACTTCAAAATTGTGTTTTATTTGTTTATCATTAAAGAATTGGCAATACCCACCCGGCACATATTTCTCTAAAAACGAATGTTCGTCTCTTACCAACTTTTATCGAATGTTAATTTCGTATTTTTGTCAATATGGCGAACAATTTACGAAGAATATACGATTTTGCATTTAAAGTTGCCATCACCCTACATAAATCACACTTTTTCTAATAACTTTTGAGAACTCATGGCAACCACGTTGCCTGAGAAAAGAAAAATAATGACGTTTGCATTAAATAGAAAAAATTTGGTTAAGAATTTTTACATGAAAAAAACTACCGACATTTGTTTCTTTTAATTCAAAAGTTCGGTTTAAAGTGCAGTAACACGTAAAAGAGCAATTAAATTTTTGAAAAGAAAAAAACCGGTAAATAAAAAATGAAACGGTATAAAATTGGAGCTGAATGCAAGCATGCGCTCAAAGCTCTTGTAAATAGACAATCGGTTTCAAGAGCAGGTTCTGTTTCGGAAAGCTGGTTGGAGCCTGCGGTGGAAGTGTACAATCCAGACTTCAGCAGATTTTTTTTGAAAAAGTGGAATTTAGTGAAAGTGAAATATTTTTAAATATAAATATCGATGGACTTCCGATTTTTAAAAGCTCAACACAGCAAGCGTGGCCTATTTTAATTAACATTAACGGAACACAAGAAGTTTTTGTAGCTGGGGTTTTTGTGGGAAGATCCAAACCTGCAGATGCAGACGAATTTCTGAAAGAATTTGTTGTCGAAATGAAGGACCTGATTGGTGAAGGAATGAATTTTAAAGGTAAATTTTATAAATTCATGTGTAGGGCCTTCGTGTGCGATGCTGCTGCTCGTGCATACATATTAGGAGTCAAAAGCCATTCCGGATACTTTTCTTGCACCAAGTGTACTCAACGAGGTGATCGTTTGCAAAACAGAATCATTTTCAAGTCTAACAACTCTTGCAAATTGCGAAATAATACTGATTTTCGCAATAGAGTTCAAATCAATCATCACAACAAACAGAACCCTTTAGTTTTGGAGGAGTTACCAATAGACATGATGGATCAGTTTCCTCTCGACTACATGCACGTTGTTTGCTTAGGTGTTACAAAAACACTGCTAGTAGCACTAGTTAAAACAAGAGGACATGCTTTTTCCTTGAGTCGGGATAAAATAGATTCCATAAATAAAAAATTAATTGGTACTAGAAAGCAAACTCCCAGCGACTTTAATAGAAAGCCCAGATCATTGAAAGAATTAGACCGATACAAAGCAACTCAGCTGCGTACATTTCTGTTTTATACGGGATTAGTTATTTTTAAAGAAACTTTAGATGAACACAGATATAGTCACTTCATTCTTTTAAGCATAGCAGTTCGATTACTACTTCACACAGAATATTGTACAACTCAAATTGATATTGCAAGTGCAATGCTAGAAAATTTTGTTAAAGATGTACCAACTCTGTATTCTTTTACAATGCACACCTATAATTTCCATTGTTTAATGCATTTAGGTGGTGATGCCAAACGGTTTGGATCTTTAGAAACCATAAGCGCTTTCAAGTTCGAAAATTTTTTGGGTCAAATGAAAAATTGGTAAAAAGAGGTAATGATTGCCCAAATTTATAAAAGGCTTTTTGAGCGGAGTTCCCTTGGAATTTTTCAAAATAAATCAGTTTCCAGTAATAAAGTGTTCTATAGAAATCATATTCCAGTTAAAATTCGTTTCAGTAGCTTATACTTTGGTCTCAACTGCGCGGATTTCTTTTATTTTGTAAAAGAATCTGGTATCAAAATTTTTAAGATCTTTAAAATTGAAGAAAATCAATCCAATTTCTTTTTACATAGTTATGAAATTTTGAACCTTAGGGACTACTTTGTGTATCCTATTAGGTCATCTTTAGTCGGAATTTTTTATTCTGAAGCATTAGACGTTAACCAAACCCCTACAAAACATACAGCTGCATCTATTTCTGGAAAAATTTTTCATATATCGGATCATAGTTCTAACATTTTGATCTCATTGATTTAGAGTTGACAATATCTTTCTAATTATATCACCATGAAACGATCTTCACAACCACAACAGCCACAACTCCCGCAGCAATCCAAATATGTATGTATTCAAAAACAACCTACTCAAAATGAAGATATAAAAGAATCTCTACTAGTAAAACATAATAATGCTTATAAGTCCATTTTTAAGTTCAGATTTGTTAAGTGCCCATCTTAATCCCTGAATGCTTTGAATTCTATAACTTTTTCACTTTAATTCAAGGGCTTACTGATCGCTTATCAAAAATGGAAGAAAACACTACATCGCTCCTGAGTCGAATTTTAAACGAAGTCATAGAACTCCGAAAGGAAAACTCACTTCTTAAAGCTAAAGTTCTACAAATCGAGAACAAGGAATCAATTTTGCCGCACAAACCTTTTGAAAACATTGAAAATTTCAAAAACTACGAGAAGGAAATACAAATAGTTTCCGAAAAGCACTCTCTTCTGGTAAGAACATAGTGCAATAGCAAAACTGTGGCAGTCTTAATTCGAACGTAAGGCCTTCGACATTGTTTAAAACATCTGTTTTTTTCGCTAACCTGTCAAATTTTTTGCTTATCGAAGGCTAACTCTAAAAGTCGATATAAAATATTGCCTGCATACAATTTGAGGTTGCCACAAAAAAAAAAAGGTTAAAAATGTGCCACAATGCTACTATTTAACACATTATCTAATATTAAAATCTAACACCTTTTGAACTTTATTACAGGTTTCTGAATTTCGAAATATTAATTGCAACAGCTCGGACAAATTTGTTCGTATATGCTGGCGAAAAATATTTGTCGACGAAGTTGCTGAGCATTACTCATGGAGATGAACTGCTTCGAAGGAAAGCATTCGTGGCTTGTCCCTAACGCTAGCTATAAGAAGTAATCATTTAAATGTTTTGGTAATGCGCCAAAGCAGATATAAAGTTTCAAAAATTTTTATCATTTCAGGTGCATATAGGCAGAAGTTTTCATTAGGCGATGAAGACTTTGACAAAACGTCTCAAAAGTTTTTCCAATATGCGTATGACCGAATAAGTAAACTTCAAAAATATGGGTTAAAAAAAGGCGAAGTGAATCCATGTTCATAATATTATCAATATTTTTTCATGCGTTCATTATTTATTCGTTAATTGACAATTTTTTCTTAAAATCCTTATTCATACACTATTAATCCAGTTTATTTCACTATTATTCATTAACTATTATTTCACTCATTCACTTAAAATTAATATACTATTAATATAATCAATCAGAATTTATTCATTCCCTATTATTTCACTATTCATTCATTAATTCACTTTACATTTATATTAATTTTTTATTGATATTTTCATGTATCATTAATATTCATATTTCTTCGTCGTTTTAGTGTTTATTCATTAATAATTCATCCATGCATTCATTATTTTATTATTTTTTCAATCATTTTTAATTTAAACATTTATTTCAATTGATTTCCTATTACCACAATAAATCTGTATTTATGAATTCATCCATGATTTAATTAATTTTTAATCAAATTAATCATTTATTCACTCATTACTTTAAATTTATAATTATTTCGATAATCATTTCTAATTGATTCTTTTAAATATGAAATGTTAATATGTATATTAATGTATATTAAATGTTAAATGTTTATTATTATTAATTAAATGTATATTAAAAAACTAGCATTGAAAGATTAAAAACCGCAAACCTTCGTTTTCGAGGGAATATTACTTGCGCCAAATATATCGTTTTCGATTCGTATAAGAGTAAAAAAACGATAATTTCCTTCGTTAATTTTATATAAAATTTATCGCTTACGACATCGTAAGCGGGTTCTTTTTCGATACAAAACCATCACTCGCTTACGAACTGTCCGTTAAGAACGACAAACGAATGGTTTTCGTATCTTTAACGAGCTCTAATACGATAGTTTTCTTCGCCAATTCTTCGAGAAAGTTACATTTTACGATATCGAAATCGGAAACTTTGTGCCGAGTGGGTAATTATAGTTTGACAATATAGTGATATAAAAAAAAAAAAAAATAAAAATCAAAATACTTCATTGTCAGTGGGGACAATAAAATCAGGGGGACAATTAAAACTATGGTTGAATTATAAGGTTGTCGCAGCGCTGATCGCACTCTCTTCGCAGTACCAATAATTGTCAAAATCACCCAATTTTGCAAATGAATACCAAAGAAGAACGGGTGAAAAAAGAGAGCGTTTGCAGATTTTCTATGAGCTGTCAACTTCGATTTGACAATTATGGGCACTCCCTTGCGACAACCTTATAATTCAACCATGATCAAAACAAAAAAAGACAGTTTCGATAGTATCGTAAGTGTGGACGTAGAATTTTTTCTTGATGAATTTGTTGTTCTTGTTCATGTTTATGTTGGTTAAAAATAAATAAATGCAATCTTTTGTTTAAAAAATTTAAATAAATATTTCGGAATAATGTGAGTTTATTTTTCCTGCAGCAGAGAACTTACATATATTTTAAATTTAGTTGAAAATTGAAATTTTAACAAACACAATATATTTTTAATATGTAATATATATAAAATTAGTTCAATAAATAATTCGAATTTATTATATTTTAAAAATAAATGAAGTTTTTAATAGCATTAATACCATGCCTGCCTCCAGTCTCCGTATATGTAAACCAGCATAGTAGTAATATAATTTTTTGTATTATTTATTGTATTAAGCTTGCTGAAGATTAACAAAAACAATAAAAAACTACAAAAACGGAAGAAATATATGTATGCGAATATTTCATACATACGTATTAATAACAACAACACAAGCAGTTACGATTCTTGATTTATATAATAGTTTATATGTAGTAACGCTGCGTTTTTAAAATACCAAATATAAACTAATATAATGAATTATTCATCGCTTCTTCATATTGCAATTTCTTATTTTTTCAGGCATCAGGCGGACAAAGCGACGCTACCCTAACTGATTGGAGTCTGCCAGCAGACTGAAAGCTTCTTATCGGCGCAAGCATTTATATACGTATGCATTCCAGGGATGATATTGACTTAGTTGGAAAAGGGCCAGAATTCAAACAAAAAATTGGGCCAATTTGACGTTAATAGGGCTTTTAGTTTTAAAAAGTGGCAATTCAATATCCGTGGTCTCACAAATAGTACACTTTTTAAAACAGTCCAAATAGTCGAAATTTCAAATTACAAGTTTTGGGAAATCAAAAAACTTTAATTTTTTCGTGTTTTATTTAGTTTGTGCCGTCTAAGCCGAAAATGGAAGGAAGTTCTTGGTTGATCACAAAAATAGTACGCTCTAATTTAATTGATTAAATTAAATCACTATCCATCTTAAAAATGTGTTAATGTGATTATTTGTGTGGCAAAAACAATCTTTAGATATAGTGTATTTATGCAAAAAAAATTTTAGCAAAATATTTTCACATAAAACCGCAAATCGGTTATATCCACCTTTAAAATGTCGTAAAATGTCAGAAATGAATAAGCAATTTAATGTACACTCTTCTCCGTTGAGACTTGTAAAAAGACGAATCAATGAAGCGGGACGAAATTGAGTAGAAAAAATTCACTCCTGTCAAAAAATATACCACCTTGTTCAAAAAGAAAGGTTCATTCACACTGTGAACCGGACTTAACTGTCCAATTCGAAATTTTTTCATCCATCGCAAAAATCGAAGACACGAAAAAAGTTGTTGTAAGCAAAACACTGTCACTTTACCAAATGTCAACGAGAGACGCTGATATTTGGCAGCCTTGTCATAGACACATGTGGCAACCTACTAAAAAAAATTTCGAATCGGACAGTTAAGTTCGATTCACAGTGTGAATAAAGCTTTCATTTTGAACAAGGTGGTATTGAGACATGGCTGAATTTAACAAAAAATAGTTTCATAAATGACCACAATTTAAGAATTTTTCAAGAAAAAAATTAAGTCAAATTACAACTGATAAGATGACAATCGCCAAGAAATAAGTTTGAAATTTTCCATCAAAACTTCATCAGGATGTAGAGCAGTGGTGCTCATTCTACAACATAGACATTTTTGTGTCTGTGTTAGAGAGCTTTAAGCTTCCCTGTAGGAAAATCAACTAATTTAAAAGTAGTTGATAAAGTAGTTTTTTGTCAACCACAACTAGTTGAAATTCTGACTTTTTCCCATAGAACGAACTAACATATTTTGTATGGTGATGTCCGCTAAATAAGTCAATTGACTTTCGTCTGCATATATTGTCAACTACTTGTTAAATTAGTTATATTTAAATTATGTTTTAATTACTTTAAAATAATCAATTGAAAACTTTGCTGATGGCCTAAAGTTAATAATATTTGATGAAATAACATGGTTAAATATATGTATATAAACTTGTAATCTAATAAAAATTTGCAATTAAAACCAAAATTTGCAATCAAAATCAGAGTAGTTGCCGCCTTAATATAATTCAAAGTAGTTTAGCAATCACTTGTTTTTAAGTAGTATTTCGATTACTTCATATATAATGCCATAAAAACTATTTAGAATTGAAGTGGATGCTGCCTTAATATAATTCAAAGTAGTTCATACACTGGTTTATTTTAAACTAGTTTTTTAATTAGTTGTTTTTAAAAACAAGTTAGTTTGATCCTATAGGGTTGTTTACTAGTTTTTACCATGATACAATTATAAGGTAGGCTCACATTTAAATGGCTGCTCAAACAACACGTTTTGCAACAACAAAACTGTGAGAACGATAAACGTCAAATAATAAAGGCAACAACAACAATAAGGAAACTATAATTCTACTAGCCGATTTTGACATACAGCTTCCTTTTTACACCAACTTGAGCCTACCTTATAATTCTGCCATGGTTTTTACTAGTGATGTGTATCAAAGTAAACATTGCGCTTCATTAAAAGCATTCATTATAAATAAATATTTTATCTGATCAATACCGGAAATCATTTTAAACAATTTTAAATACACGAAAAATATATACTATTTTTGCGTGCATTAATAAAACTAAGCAACGTAGTATTCACCGCTTGAAGAGCCAAAGTGAACTGAGGTGATTTTTTATATGCGTGAGCTTTATATACGTGTGAAAGCACAAAAGCTTTTGTGCACAATTGTGCGCCTTTGAGCAGTAATGGCGTAGAGAGATGGTACTGGCCTGAATTTCTTAGCGTTGATATTGAATTGATAACAAAATGGATTAATTTGTATGAATATTAAGGCATTGTCAGGACTACGATGGAGCCTTTAGGGCTCGCTCTTTTCATATAACTTGGAAAACAAACTAAATTTGTAGTGGAGATTACTAAAAATTATGCTTTTTATGTGACCATGGCTGTATATAACAAAACTTCTTTTAATAAGAACATTTAAAAAGGGGATGGGAAATATGGACTTTAAATAAAAATCACCCAAAATTTCTCCATACAAAATTCGGTTAATTTCGTTTAGAAACCGCCAAAAAAAAAATTATGCAGTTTTACACGTTTTTTGGCAAAATTTCGTTTTTTGGTTTGGCTATTTGCCATACGAAAACCATTTAATTTTTTAGGACAAAATTTCACTTTTTGTTTTCTAGTGATAGTGACTACTAGTGAAATGGGTATTATAACTATTACTATCACTCGATCATCGTGTTTTAAAAAAAAAGAAAAGTTTTTAGATAAAATCGGTCCCCGTCCTACTGTAGTCTATGCCTTTTGATAATTACTAATGAATAATATTTATTTCTATCTCCAGATATTTTCGTTAAATTAATAAATTCAAGAGTGCTTATTCTTGTCAAGCACTCCGACACCGCAAGATTGCACTTAAGGCAATTTTACCAAAAGTTTGGGCATATTTTCGTTCTTATTGGGGTATTTTTTGAAATTTTTTTTCTAATTTTTTTTTTTTTTGGTAATTTTTCGTTTTAGTGATTTTTAATTTTATTTTTTGTGGGATTTTTTTGTGCACGATATTTCCTACCTCCAAATTTAAAATTTTGTAGAACGATGGCATAGTACACAAATGTTGCCAAAAGACATCAACATACATTTAACTTTTCTTGTTAAAAATTGCGGTAATTCTTTCGGTTAAATTTTTTCAAATGGGCCTAAAACGACTAAAAAGGGCCTCGGGGCTTTTACAATTAAAAAGGGCTCAAAAAAGCCCTAAAAGTCCCCAAATATCATCCCTGATGCATTCCTTGTAAAGTTCTGAGAAATTCATAAAACGATTCCATTCAACAAACACGATGTTGCGTTCGAGATTTCGGCACGAACTAAAGCAACACGCTTATGAGCGTCAGCAGCAACTGAATCATCAATGCATTTTTCTCATACAAAAATGTGAATTTTTCTTCTTTTCTTTTGCTATCTTTTGAAAGGCTTTATTAAAGAAGTGACAAAATCCAAAGTTAGCTATTCCTTTTATGCACAAAATAACTGATATTTTGGCATAAATTTTATCTTTGTACGATGAATATTAAAGGCTGTATAAGGCCCAAAAGTATACCCCAAAAAACGTTGCATGGCCTTGAAAAAATTTGTGAAAGTACCCCCATACATACCGCACTGTAAGACGTAATTCTAAGTCAAAAATTTTGAAAAACAAAAATAAATCATAAATTTTCTAATACACTAGCTTACTCGGCGAACGTTGTTGCACCTGTTTCAAAATAAATCAGTGATTGAATGTCGCTGGGAGATACTGTTAGTTGTACCCCGCATAAAGTGATTATTTAAAATATCTCGAAAAATGTATATTAGGGCTAGATTAAAATGTGAACAAAATTTGATGTCATTTGGTCCTTTGTTTCTGGAAAAATAAAGGATTTTCTATATCTCGACCACTTTTCACATTTTCTAAGAACAACCTATGTTCCAAATTTGGTGGTATTTGGATTAGTAATTTCTTAGAATAGCGGTATCAAACATATGCATAATCATTTTTAAATATTAAGATTTTTACTATTTTGTAGAATAGCCTCTATTTTTCAAGACAGCTTCATACCAAGCTTTCTTTCCCAAATTCCAAATTCCCAAATTCGTTCCCAAAGATCCGTCTTATTTTTTGGTTTGACAGGTCCTATATATTATTTCTTACAATCTTTCATAGGTTTTCCATTAGATTTAAATACGGTAACTGTGCTAGCCATATCATTACATTGATATTATTTTGGTTTCTTTCACAACACCAGAGGTATGTTTGGGGTCGTTGTCGTATTGAAATTCCCACTAAAGCGACATTTCCCACTCTGCAAATGGGTGCATAACGTCCTTGGGTATATCAAGATATACATTTTTGTACATGTCTTATTTTATTCAGTAAAACGGCCCATCATGATCCTGCCGCTTCCATGCTTGAACACCTCTGAGGTGTAATTTGAATTATATTTTGCATTTTTTAGTCTTCGAACCCATGAGATACCACCACTTCTAATAAAATTTATCTTTGTTTCATCGAACCAAAAGATTTTCCACCATTTTGTTTTACCCACCCATTCGATTTTACAATGGCAATGCGATTTTGTCTATGTCTCCAGATTAGCATAGAGAGACGTCTTTTCAGGCGAAAAAAAAGAGAGGCAGAAAAGCGCGAGTGTGAGAAAATAAAGATGTATGGTGACAGAAACGAGGCTCGAAAATTTTTCGAAAAGATAAGACTCCTGGCCGATGGCTCTAAAACCAGTGCGTCGTCTTTCTGCAAGGATAAAAACGGGAATCTAATGACAGATATCCAGAATACACTGAAGTTATGGAGGGAACACTTCTCTAGTCTTCTGAATGGTGATGATGACAACAATCCCGCCAATAGAGATATGTTATCCCGGAAACCCCAATTATGAATGGCAGCGTTGAAGTTCTGCTGCTGGTCTATAATGAAGTCTTGACAGCAATAACTCGGCTTAAGAACAACAAAGCCGTGGGAGCCGATGGTCTATCCGCTGAGCTGTTTAAGAACGGAGGCGAAGATTTTTCTAAGTGCATTCACGAGCTTCTATGCAGAATATGGTCGTAAGAGTGCATTCAAAACGATTGGAACCTCAGTGTACTCTGCCCAATCCACAAGAAAGGCGATGCCACTATTTGCGCCAACTACCGTGGGATAAGCATCCTAAATATCGCTTATAAGGTCCTGTCGAACGTATTATGTGAAAGACTGAAGCCCATCGTAAGCCAACTGATTGGGCCTTCTCCGTGTGGCTTCAAACCTGGAAAATCTACCACCGACCAGATATTCACGCTACGACAAATCTTGGAAAAGACCATAGAGAAGCAAATCGACACCCACCATCTTTTTGTCGATTACAAAACCACTTTCGACAGTCCAATAAAGAATCACCTTTGCTCCACCATATTTGAATTTGGTATATGTGCCAAATTAATTCGTCTATGCAGGATGACATTGAGCAACACCAGCAGCGCAGTTAAAATCGGGAAGGATCTCTCCCTACCATTTGTTACCAAACGAGGTTTCAGACAAGGTGATCCTTTATTGTGCAATTTTTTTAATCTAAGCATGGAGAAGATCATTCGAGCTGCTGATCTGAGACAAAGCGGCACCATATTCTGCAAGAGTTTTATGCTGATTATTGTCAGTCAGTCAGTGCAGCATTCTCCAAATTAGAAAAAGAGTCGAGTCGCATGGGTCTTGCAGTAAACGCAGATAAGACGAAATATCTGGTTTCAACGAACCAACAGTCGCAGCGTATTGGTACCCACGTCACTGTTGACAACACCTCGTTCGAGGTTGTGAAGGACTTCGTCTACCTCGGATCCAGCATTAACTCCACCAGCGATATCAGCAGAGAGATAAAACGAAGGATAGCTCTTGCCAACAGGTGTTACTTTGGGCTCAGTAGGCAATTGAGAAGCAGAGCCTTCTCTCGACGAACAACAGTCACTAATCATGCCCGTCCTGTTATATGCAGCACAAACCTGGACGTTGAGCAGCTCTGATGAAAAGACTTTGGGAGCGTTCGAGAGAAAGGTCCTTCGTAAAATCTACGGACTAATCAAAGTCAATGGCGAGTACCGAATACGATGGAACGATGAGCATAAAAATCGAGCGGCTTCGCTGGCTAGGTCATGTTGAGCGGATGGAAGACGACGCTCTAGCGAAGAAAATATTCGATTCGGTACCAATCGGCGGTCAACGCAGAAAAGGACGACCGCTTCTCTGTTGGAAGGACCAAGTAGAGGACAACCTAACGAAATTTGGACCTTCCAAGTGGCGCCAGCAAGCGCAAAACAGAAATGGCTGGTGCAATTTCTTACGACAGGCTCAAACCGACTTACGGTTGCAGGCGCCATCTAAGTAAGTATAATAACGAATATTTATAATAGAAAATTGATTTTTTTTTTGTAACTAAAAGCAATAGAAAATTCATATATTTCTGATCATTGTGATTCTATTTTATATTTCGGCACCGTATTATGCCGATGCGCTTTTTACTGCCAATTTGTATAAAGCTTGTATAAACCAAGATTAAGTAAGGATACCACATCTGTCATAAGACCCCAAAACTTTAAAATTGTATTAAATAATAAAGTTTTAATAAAATATTTTAAAAATTTAATGGCAGAAAAAAAGAAATAATCTCACTGTTGTACGTTAAAAGATATTATGTAATCTTACTGTACTAATTAATATTTTAAAGAAATAAATGAAATGAAATATTAAAATGAAATGTAAAACTAATGCCAAATTCAAACGTTTAACCGATGTCAATTTCATTAATTTTAATCTATGCTGGGATACACAGGGGCACACCCAGAAAATATTTCGGGGATTTTGTTTTTATTTACAGCCTTAACATTTTTTATTCAATAAATAATCTTTAGAGTACAATTGAATTTAAAATGTTCTCAATATTCACTTCTACATCCCTGTGAATATTTACCAGAGCTAGACCATTGAGCCTTTCTTCTCCAGTTGTACTTCTTAGGTATATGTTGAGTCTTCGAAGCGATGAAAACGAGCATTTGTGTAAAGCGACAGACATATGCAAAGCTGAAACTATCTGTAGAAATCGACTGATTGTTGCAAAACAGTTGTAGAATGTAACCTTTGGATTGAACACAAAGAATAGCTTTTTAGTGAAATATCGTTTTGCTCAAAATCAATGTAAGTACTGGCTTAAAAAAACCCTTTCTATACATAACTCACAGTCTTCACAAGATTCCCTATGATCATTCATATATGTCGGTAATTTCAGGGACATAACTGTGATACCACCTTGTTCAAAAAGAAAGGTTAATTTATTGAAAAAACTTAAAGTACAAGTTTATTCATCCAAATCAATATTATTGCCTTCAAAGTAGTCCTCGTCGGATGCAACGCACTTATGCCAGCGCTTGATCCAGTCACCTTTCTGGAACACGGTTTTTGGTATGGCCTTCAGAGCGTTCACCGATTTTGCCATGATCTCTTCTTTGCTGGTGAAACGCGTTCGTCGAAGCGGTTTTTTGACTCGATCGAACAGGAAAAAATCACACGGAGCCAGGTCAGGTGAATTTGCCAGGTGCTGGATGGTTATCGTGTTATTTTTGGCCAAAAAGTCACGAATAGGATGATCATTGTGCGATGGTGCATTATAGTGGTGCAAAACTCATGATTTGTTTTGCCACAACTGCGGTCTTTTTTGGCGATTTGCTTCACGTAAACGTCTCATAACGCCTAAATAATACTGTTTATTGACCGTTTGACCATCTGGCAAAAATTCATGGTGAACTACACCATTGTAGTCCTCATCATCGCCTTCTTTTTTGACTGAAAACGTCGTGGTTTCTTCGGTTTCGGTTCGTCTGGCGACCGCCATTCACTCGCCTGATGCCTGGTTTGCGTGCCATACTCGTATACCCATGTCTCATCACCAGTAATAATGGATTCGATTCGTCGTTTTCGACCATTTCCAGCATGTCTTTCGCGATAGCAACTCGGTCTCTTTTTTGCATGAAATTGAGTTCTTTCGGTACCAACTTCGCAGTGACACGTCTCAAGCCCAATTCATTCTTCAATATGTTCTGAACGGATCCAATTGAAATGTCGACGTCCTCTGCTATCTCTCTAATCGTCAATTTGCGATTTCTGACCAACATTTCTTTGATTTTTCAACGTTTTCTTCGGTAGTCGAACACGATGGTCGCCCGGTACGAGGGTCGTTTTCTACTTCGCCTTGGTCACTTACAAATCGGTTAAAGCACTTGTTTGCCTTCTGATACGATAGAGCAGAGTCACCGTAACATTTTACGCGTATCGGCGCAGTTGAAACCATTTTTCACACAAAATTTGATAAAAACTCGTTGCTCAATTTTTTCTTTCATCGTAAAAATCGAAGACACGAAAAAAGTTGGTGTAAACAAAATACTGTCACTTTACCAAATGTCAACGAGAGACGCTGATATTTGGCAGCCTTGTCACAGAGACATGTGGCAACCACCTAAAAAATTTTCGAATCGGACAGTTAAGTCCGGTTCACAGTGTGAATGAACCTTTCTTTTTGAACAAGGTGGTATGATTCTTAATAAAAAATAAAAAAAGTATTAGAAGTGTTTTATTATTCTCGTTAGTATGGTTAATGTTTACTTTGCTTAAAAATTTCTGCAAATTGACTGAAGACAGAAAATCTATATTTTATCATCTATGACAAATGATATGATGTGATTAATACTAAAACGGTTACAAAAAATATCAATTTAATTGGTATTACTCATTATTAAATTGCTCATTACTTAAATTGCTCATTTGGATTGAATTGCAAAAATCTATTTTTTATAAAATATTTTAAAATAATTTTCCAAAAAAAAGAAAAAAAAAAACGAGAATTCTGCAAGAGAAACGTGTTTAAAATTGAGTTGTATAAATAAAAAAGTCAAATGAACAAGAGACATAAAATCAATTAAATAGAATTAAAATTTGTGTTGCCTTTATTCAAGTTTAATGCCCTCGAAATGCAGCTGGTTATGAAGAATATGAAATTAATAATGTGTAGCAAAGTTTTTTTTTTTAAGTTTTTTTGTATTTTATAAATAAGTGCAAGACGCTAATGTCAATGTCAAACCGAAAAAAAATGTTCTTACAATATATCAGTGGAGACAAGGAATAACGACTAAACTCAAAATATCGTAAAAAACTATATTTTAAATGCATTTACTACGAACTTTTTTCTAAAATATTTGAACCGTTAAACCAACTAAATATGTGCAGACATAAGTGGTTATCTATTCTGTCCAAAAAATGGATTTCTCCACCCTTTCAAAGATTGACAATAAAGAAGAACCCATATCGCTTTTGGTCACAAGTCATAACAGCCAAACTCAAAATATTGTAAATACGGGATGTTTTATTTTCCATACATCGTCTGTTTCCCGGAAGTTGACGGAACAATCGAACATAGAACTTGTAGACACATGAATGTCCCTTCATTTTGCACAAATACCAGATAGTTATTTAACCATATTTTGAGTTAGGCTGTTATGACTTGTGACCACAGATATGTTCACGATAAAAACTGAAGTTTACAGTCATAATTTTAAAGATAATGCTTTCATTTTGGAAAAACCAAAACGGTGTATTTCGATAATCTTAATACGGCATTTTATTGAATCGTATTTTTATTTGAACAGAAAAGGACACTGCTAAAATTTTAAGAGAGTGATTGTGGTACACAGATCCAAAGTAATTCTGTGGTCACAAGCAATAACAACATAACTCAAAAATCAATATTGCTTTTGACCATAGAATTTAAGACTTTCGTTCGATTATGGAACAACAAACATGATATCTGTAGCGACAAGGAATAACGACTAAACTCAAAATATCGTAAAAAACGATATTTTAATTGCAATAACTACGACCTTTTTTCTGAAATATATGAACCGTTAAATCAACAAAATATGCGCAGGTATAAGTGGTTTTCTATTTTGTGCAAAAAATGAATTTCTCTATCCTTCTAAAGATTGGCAAAAACGAAAGTGCCATATCGCTTTTGTACGGTATTTTGAGTTGAGTCGTCATTCCTTGTGGACACAGATAAGGTATGTTTCATAAATATAATGCCACTGCGAATTTTGAAATATTTTTGTAACGTCCAGTTTAAACAATAGATAATGTTTTGCGAATTTGGTCATCTTTGCACAACAACAATAGTGAGCAAAAGTGAACTCTTTTCTAATAACGGTACATTGCTTATTGCTTAATATCAATTTTGATGCTGTCTCATATTTATAACGCCACTTCAAAATTTTTAATAAAAAGGATTTTTATTGAATTTATAAAAAAAACTATATTAAATTACTGTTCCATTGGCTCCAATAATATTGTAAATGCGATTTGGCATACTTGCAATTCATTTTTTTAATGTGTTTGAATCAATTTTACTCCATTCTTCGAAAATAACTGATTTCCGTTCTTTCACGTTGCCAAATTGTCTGTTATTTTTATAGACCTGGCGTACAAGTACTCCCCATAAATTCTCGATGGGATTACAATCTGAAGAGTACGCCGGCTACTCTAATAAATCAATGTTATTGGCCTGAAACCATTTCGATTTAGGTAGATTGCCGCATTATCTTGCTGGAAGCTCTTCATGCTTCAACTTTTAATTTCAGAAAAACCACCCCACACCATCACTTTCTCTCCACCAAAACTTCTTTTTGAAAACGGAAGTGGTTCACGGCGAATGTCGTACTAATAATGCCAAAATCTATCCTGGCCATCAAGATTCCATTTTTTCTCATCGGAAAAATGACATGTAAAAATTAAACCCTCAACGTGGGAGCCTTTTTTAAAACATTATTGAAAAGCTGACTGGTAGTCAATTTGTTCCTATGTTCCTTCTTGCAAATTCCAAGCTCGTTTTCTTATGTTTGCTAGCAAGAGCAGAACACACACTTTATAAGTTCACAACGGATATGTTTACACTGATGTAGCACTCTCCATACCGGTGTCCGGGAAACTTTTTCAGCAACAAAACTCCGCAACTCTTTTAAACTGTGTGTAGTGTTGCTCGCAGCTCGGATTATTTTCCGCTGATCGCGGTAAGAGGATTTTTTTTTGCCTGAACATTATGTTTTGCCGTAATTTTAAGGTTTGTTAAAAAAATGTTGAATCACTCTATGGCTGCGATTAATTCTACGCCCGATTTCCATAGCCTTCTTCTTTAAGAATTTTTATTTTTCCCATATTTTCGCAAGCATGTTGGGCTGCACGAGGTATTCCGGTCTAAATTTTTTTCTATTGTTAAGGTCTTGAAAACTAACTACACAATTTTATTTATCTCTACACTTCAAACGCAGCAGAAGAAATAATTGCAAGTGGCGTTATAAATATGAAACGGCATTAAAAGTAATATTTAGCAATAAGCAATGTACCGTTATTAGAATAGACTTTGGTCTTGCTCACTATTGTTGTTGTGCATAGATGACCGAATTCGCAAAACATTCGCTTTTATTTAAGCTGTCCGTTACAAAAATATTTAAAATTTCCAAGTGGCGTTATATATATGAAACACACCCTTTACCATATAACTTCCTTTCAAAATTTTATATTCACTTGAAAATTGAGAATTTTTTATGTACTCAGCTGAATGGTGATAAAATTTTTGCTGTAAAAGTTTCACAAAAATAAATACAAAACTCTCTACGGAATTTTTTCTTGTTATTTACTGTTGCAAAATTATAGATTCACTCGTAAAATCATAAGAAAAAGCTAAATTTAAATATTTTCTTTTTTGTAATTTATTTGACTTTCGTTAGCCTAAACGACTTAAAACAATATTTTCTTTAAACTGAAAACCAACGTTATCAGCAAATTTATACCTAACTTAAATCATTCGACAACGAAAATTGATCATTATCAGTACAAATTCTTTTAACTTAACTTAATCTATTCAATATTGAATTTAGGTTCGAAAACATGTCATTCGAAAACTTTGATCGAATTTCCTTAGAATATCCTGAAATTTTTGGAACTAGTTGCGAATGGAGCACTATCCTCTTGAAAAACCATATTTTTGCCACTTTTGTGGGTTTAATTTTCAATAACGAGAAGAAGTTATTGAAATTCCAGATTTTTGTTTTAACAGAAGTTTTGACACCATAAAACTGACTCCACCAAAGATTTGGCGAGTGATATAAGGCTTGTTTTCAAATCCTACTAATACACGCAGAGAAAAAATATGTTTGTATATGTTTGGTTTCAAAAACAAAATATTCAGAGGGAACCACCTAATGATTAAGAACTTTGCTTCAATAGCATTATTTTTCGATATAAGAAGACATTAGTTTTTAGTTGTCCAATATTAATATAATTGCCTTAGCTAAAAAACTAACGTCTACATTAATATGTTTGTGACAAAATAGAATTGTGTGTCCTACCCAATAAAAATATATTTGCATCACTGTTAAACTCAAAAAGAACAGAACTCTGCAAATTTAAAACAAACAGGACTCCTTTCTTTTATGTGTTTCGCCTAGACATACATATATCTGTTTCTTTTGCACTTGCACGAAAAAAAGCGGAAACCTTGTTGCTTTATGCGCTTGTTTTTAACAGTTACCAAGTCTTGGCGTCATTTTAAGTTTCAAGCAGCCGCGCAAAACGTGTTAAAAGTTTAGCTCTTGTAGAAAGTGTTTCTGTAAATTTTTGTTTAAATTAAAAGTGTTTGTGTTTTCAAATTAATAAACTAAAAAACAAAATAAAAAAAAATAAGGCAGTTCAGCAGAAAGAATAGGTGAGTTTTGAAGCAACTTTGCTGATAAAGCGGGTGCTTCGCTGGCAAAGTGGGTGAAATATGTTTCCAAGTAAATATAGTGTAATCATCGGTAAATATATTATGTTGTTCTTAATTACGTATCGTTTTGAAAATAATTGCTTGACTGCAATTAAGTTATGTATTTTCCAATTAATATATATTTGTCCGTGAATATTTAATGTTATTCTTGACTAAATTATATTTCCAAGCAAACAAATAGTAATATACTAAAAATGTTCTCAGTCCATTTATAATTACAATATATTTATATGAAAACATATTTTCTTTAAAACAAATTATATTGTTTTTAAACTTAAACAACAAGCGCTAAGGTGCAATTAAATAATGTTAAGATGCAAATATACAGGGTGTCCCGCAATTGAGTGCAACTATTTACGGAGCTGAAAGGTTATGTCGAGCTGAGCAAAAAGTCGTATGGGAGGGGGGGTTCTATTTTCACATTCTTAGGAGCTACAGGGTTAATTAATATTTCACGACTTTGATTCAAGTTATTGTTTTTAGCAGAAAAACTAACTTACAAAAAACTTATTTTGATAGCTCATTTTAAAGGCAATGAAATCACCTTTCTAACGGTATATCAACAAACCCGACCAACGCAACCGTTACCGAGCTGTGATCGTGTGAAGATGAAATCAATCGGTTGAAACAACCAAATTTCAACTTTGAGTGCAAATTTCTCAGAATTTCGCGTAATAATGAAATTTTTTTGTTAAATCAATTTTGTAATTTTTTTAATTTCCTTTTCAATAACATAAAAACATTAACATATCTTAAAAAATTAAAAACTTGGCTGTACTAAAAAAATTATGCTTATTTGAAAATAACGATAAATAATGACTTTACAATTAGTTATGCAGTAGATAATATCATTGTTTTCTAATAAGTATACTTTTTTTAGTACAGCCACCTTTTTTATTTTTAAAGATATGTTTCTGTTTTTAGTGTCATTGAAAAGAAAATTGAATAAATTACAAAATTGATCTAAAAAAAAAAATTTCATTTATATCGCGAAATTCTGAGAAATTTGCACTCAAAGTTGAAATTTGGTAGTTTCAACCGATTGATTTCATCTTCACACGATCACAACACGGTAAAGGTTAAATTGGTGTGGTTAGTTGATATACCGTTGGAAAGGCCATCTCATTGCCTTTAAAATTTCATTGCTATCAAAATTAGTTTTGTGTAAGTGAGTTTTTCTGCTAGAAAGAATAACGTAAGCCAAAGTCGTGAAATATCAATTAACCCTGTAGCTCCTAAGAATGTGAAAATAGACCCCCCCTCCCATACAATTTTTTGCTCAGCTTGACATAACCTTTCAGCTCCGTAAATAGTTGCACTCAATTGCGGGACACCCTGTATATATAAAGAAAAATTGCATTTATTAATCATATTATATGTGGAACCAATTATGATTACTTGTTTCCAAGGAACATGCAGAAACATATTAAACTTCCTGCAAATTATGTTTGGGATTTTATGTTAAAATTAGAAAAAGTTAGAGTACAGGAAAAAATAAGTTTTTTTTTTTTTATTTTAGGCCCAATAATCACTCGGGTTTGTTTCGAATTCGAAACGAATACGAGTTCTCGGATTCGCCCCCGCAGATTCGAAACGGGTTCGTAAAAATCCAAATTAGCAAATCGTTTCGAATGTATAACGAAGCCGACTTTTTTAATATGAAAATTTAAAAAAAAAAATTTATTGATTATTAACTTTTTGTTGTTTATACATCGTTGTAGCGAATTCTTTATTTTTTTCATAAATTTTATATGAAAAAAACGACATACATTTTTATATGAAAAAATGTTTGTGAAATTTTTTTCTTCTATTATATTATTTCATGTCTATTTTTTATATAAATAATTTCCACTCATAATTTTGTCCTAATTTTCATATGAAAATGCCTACCCGAAAAATTTTCGGACTAGATAATTTACATTTTTGTTGAATTCGTTTCGTATGGCGAATCCGAGATCTCGTATTCATTTCGAATGTACAACGAAGCCGACTTTTCAATGTGATTTTTTTTTACAAAAAGTCTTATTTTTACTTCGCTATCAATTATAAGTCCTTTAAGTAAATTCGTGTTTTTTTAAGTTTTATATGAAAAAAAGTTTGTTAAAAAAATAATAAAAATAATATCAAAAAACCAAGCAAAAACTAAATGGTTTCTACCAATTTTTTTACGGCAATTATCTCACACTTAGTTCTTGATTTTTCAAAGGATTAACTATCAAACTTTTCCAATTCATTCAATTCTTTCCACGCAAAATTGTTAAAATTTAATCTTCGATTAAAAAGAAAAAAAAAAATCTGTAATTGAGAAAGCTGTAGGTAGGTATGATTGTTAATCCGGTATATTTTGAATGCTTATTAAAAAAACTGAGTATATGCTAAGGTTTTGACATTTTTTTTTGCTCTCGAATACTTTCGAATAGACAAGGTCGTGAGAAAAAAATACGATTCTATTGAGGGCGCTTCATTTGTTATGAGCAAGAAAAAAAAAAGAATCACTATAGTTCTCTTAACAGTATTTTTATTATTTTATGCACATTCACCTTAGTTGTTGTTCTATTTGTCTAGAATAGCACACAATGGTACGTTTAGCATTTTTAATTGAATTTTATGTTTGTTCAAGCGTTAATGATAAAGATCTTTATGCGAAACGATGAAAAGAAATGATAAAAAAAATGATAAAAACAAAAACATTACGAACAATAAATTGTTGTAGTTGGTTGCGGTTTTTGTAAAATGTTTTTGCCAAAAATTCAATTCGAAATTCTTACATCGGGTTTTTATTATTTATTTTTAATTCAAAAGTGTAGACAAAAGAGGCGAAATTTAAGTATGTTAAATTAATTTCAAGCAATTGTTTCGAAATGTTGTTGCTGCCCTTTTTGTACACGTACCTGAACAACAACAAATCAAAACAAAGTACGATGTAAAAATGTCTACACAAAAATATAGCAGGAATATTCAGATTAATACCAAAATATATTACGTATGTTTATCATTTGATTGAAAGTATAGACAGACATAAATTTTAAAAAGTTGTAAAAAAAGTAGATAACTATGTTGTACTCACCATTGCAAATCCTGATAGTAGTGCTGATGTTTTGCTGGAAGCCTTCAATTTGGCGCGACTCAGCTGCAGCTTACGCCATGATAGGTAGGCTGGCGAGTGCAAATCCTCACCCGATTGTGACATGCTGCTGCTTGCTGTGCGACGCGGCTGAAATCGAGAAAATTGCTGAAATGAACGCAGTTGATATGGAGTGGCTTGTGGCTGATTCGACAACACTGGAGGAGGCGGGTGTGATAGAGTATAACGCGGCGCACTTGAATTGTTAATAAAACGCGTCGAGTGTTGGCCAGTAAAATTCTTTTGCGGACTAGCACTGTGTCCCGAATGACTGTGAAATCGCAACGGACGACACGAATCACAAAAATTATAATCGTGCGGTAGAAACGGATGCACGCAATAGTTACCAACACCACCGCCGACACCAGACGTCGATGATGATACTGGTGCTGCCAGAGCAATTGGTATTGTGGTGGCTGCTATCGCTGCGGCTGGGATTGTACTGGGTATTGGCGAGCTGCTATACGTTAAGGGTGTCGTCACATCAATGATTTCACTCTCATTGTGAGCATGATCGAGCGCCGTTTGGTTCAGCAGCAGGTTGCTGTTGCTAAGATTCTGCCGTGAAAATCTCAGACTCGAGTACATTTCGAGCCTTCGGTCGTGGGGCCGCATTTATTAGCGGTGCATGCGGGTTACGTTGCTGAGAAATATATCAAAGCCAATGAGAGAGAGAGAGAAAGAGAGAGAGTGTTTGCCTTATGCTTTGTTTGTTTTGAGTTTGCGACAGTTCGATTGAGTACCGGTTCGAGAATTTAAAAACTTTTTATTAGGTACTTAAAAGCTTTAGTGAAAATTGTTTGCTTCGAGAGCTTCTTTTAGTTCATTGATAACATTTAATTTATTTCTTAAATTTTTCCACGACTTTTTTTTATTTATTGTTTTTAGAATTCATATTTCAATACAGATCATTATCGCCTTTTTTTTGTTAAAATTCGTACATAAATAAGCATGTATTTTATTAAAGTTGACAATTTAGGTACTATTTGTTAGAGGATACTTTATTACATTATATTTCACAAAAGTAGCGATAAGTTCTAAATGAAGAACCACAGTATTAAGTACTTTTTTAATGCCGAATTCACTGTGTCTTGAAATTAAACTGATAGTGTTCATTCCGAGATGTCATCGCAGAATTAAGTAGATATACTCATGTGAACAAAAAATAGTTGTTTTGTTTTTGTTTTATTAAAATTATTTCAATATAGCTTTAGCTTTTGAATTTCACATAGTTTTGGTTAAAAAATGTTTGATATACGAGGGCAATTTGAGAAGTCAGTTACTCTTTAAAATTTCGGTTTAATAAGTATTCTTAGATCAACTTTCCTTATTTTTGTGTGATCTTTTGTGTATCCGTCAGATTCTACAAATTGAGCAGATAATTTCTCGACAATAATTTTCGTGAGTGATCAGGCTCATTTCTTGCTTGGTAGATACGTAAATATGAAGAATTTTCGCATGCGTGAAAGTGTAAAAACTCACCAGTGTCTTAGGAGAAGCCTAAAATTTTGAAAAACTCAGACCAGAAGTTCCATCTGTTGGCTTTATAAGCCCATATTTGCTTGGGAATGACGCAGAAGCTACTATAGAAGGTTACTATCAATCCTTATACTGTCAAAAATAACTTATTTTGTTTGCTTGGTATGGACAATATTCGACTACAACAATAATTCGGCTCTTATGACTTTATTGTAAGAGCACTTCCAACTAAAGATGCTTTCAATGTGTTAAATTAATGATTTGGTGACAAATATTTTCCAAGAATACGAGATTTGAAGCCATTGGAATTTTGAGAGGTGTTTGGGCGGAAGGTTTTATTTCCCAGCAAAAATTTCGCAAGCCCTTGATTTCCAATTGATTTAAGAATTCACTAAATAAATGTTTATTTTAGAATGGCTTATTAGAACTATTTTATTAGTTCACGAACATGTCTTAATCAAGGTTTGATAATACAGGGTATCTGAGGTTGAGTTGAGCAAAAAATCATATTTTCTATTTCTCACCCTTAGGAGTTAAAGGGCTAATTAGTATCAGACTTTCGCGAAATAAATCAAATTATTTGTTATTATCAATTTTGTAATCATTCAATTTCTTTACAATGACATCAAAATCATAAACATATGTTGTTCAATAAGTTTACAGAATCACACATACATAGATGGCGGTAGTACGTCCGCCATTTTATTTTTCTAAAAATGGTACCACTTCTTATGAACACGCGTAAAGTGTCATGTAGATCTGACAACTCAGCCTTATATTTACAACTCTTCAAAGTAGACGTGTCACAGTGTTTTTAGAATATGGAAAAAAAATTAAGTTTCGTGCAGTGATAGAATTTTTATTTTTGAAAGATGTACAACCAAAAAAAATTAATAAACAATTACACTGCACAACAATTAAAAAAAAAAAAAAACCCGTGGGATTTCATGACTTTTTTTTTGTTTTCGAGGTCGCTCAAACCGAATATGAATTCAGTTTTTTTTGGGTCACGTAAGGTTCTCCCTGGAGGCCGGTCCAGGGTAAGCCCTAAAACCCAATTAATAATATCAATTTTTCCCCTTTTGGGGAGGGCTGGAGAGGGTTAAAATGTAACACCGACCTCCATTATTTTTCCTTAGGACCTATCCCCTTTGCCCCTCCTGAGGGGGGCTTCCATACAATGCACCCTAACCCCTTACAGAGGCAAGAGAGGGTTAATATGTATGGCTGACTTCCATTCTTTTTAACACTGGAGGGTTATGCTTATTTTACATACTTTCAAACAAAACCGCAAATCTACTATTTATAGATATTTTTTTTTGCGAGAACGATGCATTTTAATTACTGCTTAACTATAACTAACATTGTAAGAAAAAACGGAAACGTGCGACGATAAGATACAACAATACAAAAAATAAAATACTATTGCTTAGTCGATTCGGCGACCCCCTGCAGTTAATTAAATCGATATTTATCCTTTTCGGAAGGGGAGGAGAGGGTTAATATGTAGGGCAGACCCCAATTACTTTTCAAAGAGGAACATTTTTTCTTTGTGGCTTATTCCCCCTTAGAGGGGCTGCTATACAATGAACTTTACTGTTACTGAAACCAATATTTTCCCTCTTGGGATGGGTAGGAGAGGGTTAAATGTACGACCAACCTCCATTACTTTTGGTCTAGAAAAAAATGTACCCACTCTAATGATTATATTTTGGTATCATTGAAAAAAAATTAAATATATTATAATAAAAAAATAGGCTCCACGAACTAACCTTCAAATGAAATAAGTCAAAAAAAAAAAAAAATGAAATAAGCCCCAAAAATGTATGGGAATTTAAAAAAAAAATAAGCCAAAAAAGCCAAAAAATTCCAATACATTTTTGGGGCTAATTTCGTATGAAATTAA